>OZ005744.1:175670112-176006819 GCA_963930735.1 Dioctria linearis | reverse complement strand
AATCGAAACCATTCTAACAGTCGTCCTCTTACTGCGATGTCCAGCGATCCGTCCGATTTCGAAATTCTTACTCCGGCACATTGTTTGGTGTGAGAACCCCTTAGCAGCTTCATGGAGCCTAATACTTCAGAACTGAAGATTTCGCAGCTTTCTCGTTTGCTTAAAATTCGAGACCTTAACCGAATATTTTTGGAACGTATAAGAGTTTATTTAGGACATTCATCAGATCACAGACAATAGGAATTAGGGATTATATGAACACAGTTGTAGTTCATGCCAACAATACATCTGTAATCTCTGATAAGTTCGTGAGCTAGAAAAGTCATTCGTAAACAATCAGCACAGTTTTGTTAATTATATACTTTTAATGAAATTAATTAGAAATTGAGGTCGGACGAATTTTCTTTTTATAAATTATACAGTTCACAAAAGTTGAACCAGCATAAACACGTACGAATTTTCAAATTAGAGAGGACTTTATATAGGGAAGAGCATGGATGCACGAAAAAGGATGTTTTTTTTTAACGGATAGAGTGAAAATAGAGCAAGCAAGATTTTCAGTTTCATTTGAATTTATTTCCGAAATCGGAGAAATTCTTAAATCGCTAGTAAAACATAAGGAATGGGACTCCAAAATTTACTTTCTTCAATGAATGAAAAAGTAGTATGAAGGTTAGTCTTAGCTGATGTAACTGATAATGCAGTGGAAGTCAATTTAATGCTGCTCGTCATTGCTTGAATAGTTGTAGAATGCAAGTGAAGGCCATGGTAAAAAAAAACTGAAAGGAAGAGAGCAAAAAGACGCAATTTGCTTTTTTCAAAATCCATGGACTTGGAAGGAATTGTCTTGCCAGATAGCTCAAAAATAAATCGGTTGGAGTCCGATGGTCGGTGCGGGACATGGATAGTTAGATGGACCTTGTTTAGACGGGTCAGTATGATACCTCTGCCGTACGAAAACATGTGGGTAAGATGATGATTGGGGCATGGAATTAAACACCACACCCGACCTACAGTTTTCGTGCGGCTGCGACTAGTGTACGCTGGATCTTACAAACACGGAGGTTCAACAAAATAATGTTGAAAAAACTTTCAAATTAGTAGTCCCTTACTGTTTTAAAGGATTCATTATTAGCTAGCTTGGCAAACATACAGCTAAAATGACAGTTTCGTATATGAGAATAATCCACTTACAAAAACAAAAAAGTACTACTGTCACCGCGCTACCAGGCCGATGTGTTCCAGCCTTTATATTGCTACCAAAGCTAGGCATTACCATCGACACCGACATAAATCCGATATAAAACTTTTGATCCATTCTAAAACAAAAAAGAAGCAGAAATGCTTCCTGAACTTTGGAGGACCGCTGGGAAAAAGTTAAATCCGAATGGGAAAATATTGATGTAAATATTTTGGATGTAATTGTTAGTGTGCCCAAGAGGTAGCACAAGTTATAAAAAAAGAAGGAGGCGGATACAGAAATATTTAAATAAATATAGCTACAGTTTTTCTACATATCATGTTTAATTAGTAGCATAAGGACTATATATGTATGTAGAATGAATGAGGCAACTATTAAGCGAATGGAAGATTCTATCTAACTCAAGTGGAGCAATGGTGAGTACAAACTTCTTTATATAAGGTAGGTGCGAATACAATATGCGCATGTTGGCAATATGTTCACTAGCCGTAGTTTTATTATATCACAATAGATGACAGCACATGTCATACTCACAGCTTGCCATTATGCGACTATATGGCCAAATCTACATCGAGAGCTACACGCTACAAGCTGATATTAGGCAAATTTATAGTTTTGTAGCAGGAGCTGCAATAACACCAACATGATAATGAACTATAAGTTATATGTTTCATAACAAAAACATTCTGTGGTTACGATAAGTAGGCAATATGGATATATAGTGGAAAAAATTTATTGTAGCAAGGAAATACGATAATATGGCACTAAACCAAATTTGTAAAACTTGAAAAACTCTCAAAAAAAATTTCACTTTATTCATGTTAAGTTGGCAGTACGAATATGAAGCCTTTAGCTTGTAGCAGATTGCGCTTTATGAAGCTAAAATAGAGCTTCGTGGATCTTGTAGCTGGTAGCTTGTAGCTCTCGATCTAGCTTAGGCCTACTATCTGCACTGGAAATCGGATTATTAGATGACATTATATGATGATGACATTATCAGATGTCAGCGAAAATTGTATTGCAATATCTTGTGTTCCGTACATCGGTATTGAAACTTAGCCTGCATTCACACCGGACGTTTTAATCATGCTTTAATGATTTTTCAGAGCAACTTATTCAATCAAGTTGTTTTACCGGTGTGAATGCAAATAGGGATGTACGTAGAAATTTATATGGCGCATGGCGCTTTATTTGAATAAAGACTGAAGCATGATTAAAGCGTGTGGTGTGAATTCAGCATTATATTGTTGTAATAAATGATTGATTGAGAAAACATTAAATGAAAACATAATCACTTTTTCATATAAGTATAGCCATATTACTAACACCGTTTTGACAATATGACCACTCTTAATTTTTTTACTTTTTCGTCCGATATCTGAGCATGCATGTGTATGTCAGAAAAGATAGATTTTAAGTTGAAGTTTGTATGATTGGCTTATAAATTCTCAATTCGTCAATCAGAAAGAATTATTTAGGTATGTGTGAGCCACTGCTGCCTGATTCGTATGTAGTCACATTATAATTTTGAAATAACTAACAAAAGTGTGGAAAATTTGATAATAATAAAAATAAATCAGAAATTCCGCGTTGTTTGATTGCAACTAACTTTTCTTTTTTTTATGGAAATATTGAGATTACGCGTTTTCTTTTTGCCGAGGTAAGTTGAATCGCCGTTAAAATACTAATTTTTTTTAGATTTTCAACAAATATGGAATGTGACACCATAACTTGCAGCATAGTATTTTGTAGAGCTGTATAGGAATAAAAACGTAACTTTCTAAAACAAAAAAGGAACAAAAAAATTTAGGCGACAAAACTCTAGTATTCTAGTAACAAGTTACCTTTTGCGATCCTCAGTGAAAATGCGATTTTTATAGATACAAATAAATTCACGATATCGCAAAAACCCTCCAATACAGATCGACATTTTTTTATATCTTTCACTAAAATCATATAAATTTAAATGAAAACGTTCAGGCTCTGATGGAATAGAAGATCTTTTTAAATCCTTAAGAAATTTTATGATGATCAAAAAAGTACCTACTTACTTCAGATCATCTTTCTAACCAAATTTGTGCAGCTCAATCACTCGTAGCATGCATTGAATGATGGAAATTTCTTAAAAGTGTATTCCATAGATCTTCGATCTGATTCTAAGATGAAATCTAAACAAATATTTTTACCCAAGATGTTGAAATCAGAACCCAAAAATAAAAAAATAAAACAAATTTTAAAAGAGTGAAAGGCAAGCATTTATGTAATGGAAGACAAAGGCGAATGGTGATCATCAAATTAATCCAAAATGATCGGCAAAATTATGTCAAAACTGTTCTTCTTCTTCTTAAAAAAAAAAAAACCAATGTGAGAAATTTTTTAAAACTTTCTATCAAAATATGGATTGGACTGAACGTGAACAGTATTTATGTAGGTATGTATCATGTTTCCTCATCGATCACACGAAAGTAAAAATGGTCCGATAAATTCGTGAAACAAAAATATATTTTTTTTTAGGTAGGTACTTATCATCGTTGGGTCTGCAAGATCTCCTATGTTGGACAATTCCCCGATTTTCAGTTCTTGGTACTGTTAAGAAAGAGTCCAAAGAGACGCATCTTACAGAAAGTTCAAATGGACCCAATTGATATACGCCTATGAAAATAAACAGACAGTTTTTTGCCTCTTCTGTATGATTAACATTTTTACACATAGTAGGAGCTCAAATAGATCAAACGAACGATGTATAGTAGAAAGACTTGATTGCAATATAGTAGGTAGTAGTTTAGGTACCGACACCATCAAAAGTAAACACACACAAATTTTGAGCATGCACATAAAAAGAAAATATAAATTATTTCCGTGATTTTTTCAACAGGACTTCCAAAATGACTAGTGTCGTCAAAAATTCTCTCGCATATACTTAAGATCCTTTTATTAAGAACTAATAAAGTAATTTGTCAAATTAACCAAAAGAAATGCAGGAAAGAGTGTAAAAAAAATCGAATTGAAGAAAACTCAAAGTGATTTCATAAAAAAAAAAATATATATACCACACAAATTTGTATATGTATTGTATATGAATGAAAAAAATAAGAAGTGTTGAGAAAAAAATCAACTACCTGAACAAAAAAATAATTGTTATAACACAAAATTCAGAGACACTCTTTCAAATTTCTGTTGTTTTTTTCCCCAAACTATATACATAGTATATGTGCACGTAAAATGTAGATTGCATTCAACGACTGTATTCGGTTTATTTTTACGTTGCGAAGATTTGAACATGTTTTCCCTTTTAGACTTTGGTTATTTGGGTGCTCTTTGGAATCTTTTTTAAAGTGTCGAGCCCTCTTTCTGCTGTTCGGCATACTGCGATCCAATAAGCCGCAATATCTAACAGAACTTTTCCAGATCAGTTATGGAAAATTTTTACCTTTAGCAGTATTTAAACTAAATTTAAAATAAACTTTAAGTAAATTGTAAAATGTAGTAGGTACTCAATTTGTATCCTTTTAGTCTTGAAACTTTCTTTTATTATTTTGTTATAATTTTGCAATCCAAATTATTCTTCCCTTAGTTAGTATATAGCTTATTTCTTTTTTTTTCTATCGTAAATATATCTAGCTATGAAGAACAGAACAGACCTTTCATTCGACTTTTAAGTTACATTTCATATGTGTAAAAGCAAAATATTGGAATAACAAAATTAAAGAATCGCCAGAAGTATTCCCACTGGTTGGCACCCAAGTTTATGGAGTACGATATTTAAATACCAATACCACAGGAAGAGTTTTAAGTGCGTCTGAATTTATTCAACCGTTTTATTTTTATTAGAGTTTCACAAGAGTATGAACGCACAATATTTTAGGTCTGATAATCAGATGCGGCCGAAACTAGGCTTTTTTGGAAGAAACTTCTAATTGAAAAAAAATTGGTAGATTTTCGTAAAACTTCAGTACCGGGAGGAAGAACTTTGTGTTTAGAAGCAACCCCCCTAGCCCCTTTCTTTGCGATATGAGACCAACCGATGACCAATTCTTCAACCAGTAAGACAATCTATTACAAGTTTAGTTGTTAAAGTTTGGCTACTGATAATAGATCATGCGATTTATTCAAACTTTTTACATGGAAACAAATTTTCATACAAAGTAACGTATATATTCACTATACCTACTTTCAACCCCAGTATTTTTTCATGGTATATTTTCAGTAACCAAATTCAATGTATTTAATTATCAGCGAAATTTTTTTTATACTGTTGGTTCATGTTAATTAGGTCTAACACGTACTGGAGACTTTTTGCTACACAACTTTTTGGACGGCGACAGTCATTCTGTTGCCGTGGGCTAGTTTAGTACGTACACAGTGAGTAACTGTCACCCTAAAAAACTCGTGTTTTATATCACAATTCATCAGTATAAATTTCGAGGAGACAGCTGTGACATGTGTATTTGTCATGAGGATATAGAAAATATCAACGAAAGAAACGATATTGGGTCCTTCCAATTTAGAGTGAACTACGATCCTATCCTGAAAAATTCCATTGATATTTCGGTATAATTGTTGAAATATTTGATGATTTACCCCCACACATTTTGCGACCGGCTATAACTTATCAAAGTTCCAATATGCGATCATCAATTGAACTCGCAGAGAGACTTGCTGTAGTTCTAAAGTCTATACATACTTTAATTGATATTTCTCCCCACATTTTTATCTTCAAATTGCTATCAGAGTATTCCTTAAAATTTTTGTTCTATAGGGGTGGTCCGTTTTGTACTCCTTTCTAGTATTAACCCTTTGCACTCCAACTACCAGTCTGGTTGGCATATCAAGTAAAGACGATCTATTCTAACTACCAGCTCCACTGGCAACATTGTATTTTGTTAACTAAGGTTTTGAGTTCATTCTCGTTAATAAAAAATCATTTTTGTAGCATTTTTTTCAAAGTATTGTGATTTACAAAATATTGGCTAAAAGTTTGTGGAGTAGACTACCAACAGACGTAAGAAATGCTAGGTGCACAAAGGGTTAATGCTTCATTATTTATATCTTCCACGTAGCAGCAGCCATTTTTCAAAAAAAGATGCCTAAATTATTTCCAAGCTTTACAACGTCTCCTATAGCAATGGCAGTCAAACGTTGACAATAATAAAAAAAAAAGAAAAAGAAAACAGTGCGTGCACATTCATATAAACATGAAGGTGCGGTGATAGTTCGTCACCTAAAAGTTGCTAGCCGGAGGAACTAAAAAGTCACGTTGTTGTCACGTCACTTAATGCGCAGATTAACAATAGAACCTGGTGACAAAAAGTCTCCAGTCTTAACATACTTTACGTTATTAGTCCTGTTGATAACCCAAAGTATTTTGGAAAATAATTTCTGTTAGGGGGGTCCCATATCCTACCCCCAGGGTCGCCACTTGGCTAAAGAACGGCCATGATTAGAAAAGAGAACAAAAAAACAGTTCTGAACAATATGGACGATAGAGACCCCTTACGTAATCATGTAGGTACTAAAAACTGTTTCGATGTCCTTAATTTTTTTCAACAAATGGTTGCAGGATAATTTCACAAAATAGAATCTAATGCAAAAATAAATTTTTCACTTATGTAATTACGATTTTTTTTTTATTATAATTTTATCTAAAGAAATCTACAAAAAAAAAATTTGTTTTTAATTGAAAATGCATCTCGTTACTCAACAAACTGGAACAAATTAATGGGTCCATAAACATTATAGCTTTTTCTGGTTCTCTATAGTTATGAGATTTCCTGAAAAATTTAAATTTAAAACATGCAATTTGTTTCCTAACTGAGCTAATGGAAAGATTCCAGACCTCTGTGTGTAAATATTATTGGAAAGAGGTTCTGAGAATAATCATTCCAATAACTGGAATGAGGAAGACAACAAACTTAACCGTAATCAACTTATTTCAGACACATCGGATATCAATGGTAAATGTTTAATCAAATTTTTCCAAATGAGAACATTAACAGATATTATTACGCTGAATGGTTTTTGAAAGTCATATACAAAAGAAACTTTGCTCCTTAAATATATGCGTTAAAATGGCAGTGTGAAAAGCAATACTTACCACCTAGTACATACATAGGTGCAAGGTGTACATAATGTGCCATTTCAAAATTATCCTTGAATAAAATTCAAGGGTAGGTACAGCCTATGCCTGTTACATATTTCTTAACATCACTTTGGAAAATTTAATTCACTTGTTTTCTATTTCTGAAGCGTTTTCAATTTGTTATGAATTAGATTAAAACTAAGTTGATAAATATGAAGCAGAAAAGGTTATGTTTTTTTACTAAAATTCCATACAAACGAAATTTAAAAAAAAAAACGGGCAAAGAAAACAAGATTTTGAAATTAAATTAAATTCGTTACCCATTTCACAGAATAGTGTTTTTTTTTCTATGATTTTCGAAAATAAAAATAATAAGGAAGTACTTACTGACACAATAAAAAAAAAATGCACGTTTTAAGAAGAAAGGTAAATGTACCTTAAACAGGTTTTGATAATCAGTTCATTGTGAAAATTGTATACTTGGTATACAGGTATCCATAATTTGATATAATATTCATACCTAATCAGGTATCATGATAATGTTGATTAACTTTTTCTACATTTAGCGCTTAATTTAAATTTGTAAGCAAATATTAGAAAGTACGTATCGTACCAGAATTCGTCAAGTAAAAAAGTGCCTGTAGAAGTATTCGTCAGGTATTCGACAAAGAGCTTGTATGCATTAAAAACAACCATCTTATTCGTTAAAAGCTATAGTAAATATGGAATTAAATAATTAGACAATTTTTAAGAAAAACTCAGTATGGTATTTTATGAGACAAGGACGAAATACATTAGCGATGTACTCATAAAACGTTTGTCATTATCTGGACCTCCCCAAACCCTAAGATGTCGGAACCGATTCGGAAAATATTTTTGGAATCCTTTTCAAATTTATTACTGCCATAGGCGGTGCTAGCTCCTCTCCGACTGCATTTCCCATAATTAACGTGGTTATACATTTCCTTTCATCCGAATTAATGATGTTATCGACAATCTTTCGTTCTTTCCGAACAATAACTGTATTGTTTGACGGGCTCAAAAAGAATGCTTATGTTTCATCGCAGTTAAATATTCTGGTGAGTTTTCAATAATTTCCAGTAAACCATTTTCTGCGTAATATTTTTTTATTTTGTTGAACCAGTTTCTTATAATTCCCTCGCTAACTCCAGCCTGTGTTCTGGTTATATTTTGGGAAATACGGTCAGATAGGTTTAGGGAGGTATTTTAAAAACTCTTCATACCAGTGCATCCCAGGCTTTCCTTGTGTAAAACAATGCGATGTTTGAAGGCATTTTAGTAATATTTGCACCCTTTCTAATAGTACTTACGGGGAATCCCATGTCTCTTAAATGTAAAATCCATTTAGCTTAGAATGCTTGGTGTTTTTTTTTTGCATTTATCAGAAAGTGTCATCCGAGCAGAGCTGGGCAAGTACCAAAGAACAAGTACTTAAGTACATACAAGTGCAAGTACTGAAGAACTGAAAACTTCAGCGCAAGTACAAGTACCGCATGTATAAAAAGTACTTGTAACTAAGTATTAAGTCTATAAAAAGTACTGGGTGCTTTTTGAATTACTTTTTAAAGTACTTTTTTAGAATCTCTGTACGTTGGTAGTAATGTAATGAAATTTATCGACATCAGTTAATAGATTATTAATAAATAAATTCCTTTTTGAAAACTATAATATGTATAGTAACCAGTGTGTACTATTTATAGTTTTTTATAGGTTTGGGCACTGTGTAGGTAGAGTAAAACTTTCGCCTTTCATTGCTACACTCATAAAAGTTATTAGAGATCCGCCCAAGCACCCATTATCGCCTACAATAATACATAACAATTCTAAGGAAAAAATTTCCAGTAAATTTCTAAGAAGAAATTGGGGCCTTCCTTACATCAGGTCGAAGCGTCGTTGATTTTATATTGAAGCGAGGCATTGCTTGCTTACCCTTGATTATGTCCACTAACATATATAATATGGACTGCTTACTTTTCAATTTCACGTGGCACAATTACTTGTGTCAAAAGAGTTCTAATGTCGGTGCCAACATTGAAAAATCATTGGCGGAAGTTGAAAAAGTGAGCACGCATCTCGGAAAATGATTTTAAAAAAACTCTAATGAATGTTTTGTCTTTCGTAAAACAGTTTTTATCAGTATTAACCCTAAATGATTAATTTAAAATCATGTATTCGTCGAAATTTTCGACGAATCCACTAATTTATTTGTTGTTTTTAGTTCTCTCTCAGTTGATACTTGGTGTTTAGACCGAAAGAGTTAGCAGTCTGCAGTCTATTTCTATGAACGTAGTCAGTCCATATTATACATGTCAGTAGTTATGTCATCAAGTCGAGCATCGCCGATTATGTATTCGAGCGAGATGTTAACGGTTTTTGTTCTACTTGCTCAGTCTTTTTTATACGTTATTAGTTTGTCTAAGGTTCTGCCTTAACACGTGAGTGCGGAACATGATTTGGCAGCTCTTTGCGTGGTTTAAAACTCAACAAACAATTAGTTGCGCTACAGATTGTGTCTGCTTATCTACGAAGAGTTAGATATTTGTAGGTACTTAATAGACTCAGTAAGTAAAAATCTTGGTATTTAAGTACAAAACTAAGTTTTAAGTACAAGTAACTAGAAGCAAGTACTTATGTTCAAGTACTAAGTAGGGGCATTTCAAAAGTATTGAGTAATAAGTCTTAAATAATGAACTTTAAGCAGTACTTAAGTCTTTTTATACTTAAGTATTGCCCAGCTCTGCATCCGAGGAACACTGAATATTTTTGCTTGCTGAGTTAATTCTCATTCAATTTTTAACAGCATTTATCGCACTTAACATTTCGATTTCTGCATACTGAAACCGAGTTATCTGCGTAAATAGAAATTTTCTAGTTATCGTCACTATACCGGTGTTCATCAGGGAGAAAGGGAGACCAATATTTTAGATTTAATTACCAAATGTTGATGACGATTACTGGTCAATTAATTCCAACATCTATATTTAAACTAATTTGACAAGACACACTGAATACAAGAGAAAATAGCAAATATAAACATGATAGCAATGCACCAGTATTCGACAAACATGACGAAAACTGCCCTAGTAGAAATTGCTCACAGTTTTACCTTGCCTCCTGCCCCGCAAATGGCAATTATTATGTAAAACCAATACTAATTTGACTGATAAGTATCAAGGTGTTTACAATCCATAAAGAAACATACAGAAAATTAAGTCCCGATGAGCCTCCTGATGAGCATTCATTAAATCTCATCGATGGGCTCATTGGATAGCATGAAACTGCTCCCTATATATACTAAACCAGGAATAAATAAATATTTATTATTGTCATCACCTTGTCAGATGACATTTCTACTAGCAAAATTTGAATTGATTTTTGTGATATATTTATTTCAGTTCTTAAATTATTTATTTTAAATTAATTTGTTGATTAGTTTCCGCGGATAGACTGTCGCCCATATGCTGAACAAGACGTTATGCCCAAATCTTTACGCCTCAGGGTCTGTCTTAGAGTTTGATTTGCAACCGGAGTTTGAATTCGGAAAAATATATGAAATCAATCGTAAATGCAGATTATCATTTAAAAATTCATCATGACACTCATTGACATGCTCATTAATAAGCTAATCGTGACCCTCATTGTCATACTCATTAATAAGCTCATCGCGGCCCTCATTATGTACTCATCGAAGTGCTCATCTAATATTCTAAAATGCACAAAGAGAAGCAAAGTATACATTTCTAAATAAGTGAAAGAGAAGCAATATCTCATGCAAACTATCTGTGAATAAGTAAATAAATGATTTTTTCCCAGTTTTGATTCGAACGCGAATAAATTTCATCAGTACGTTCATCTGATTGCTCATGAGGATTGATTGATTGATTGATGAACTCATCATGATATGTCTACCAGGGTGGTGCCTACTACTGTTTGTTGTATACCAGTATTCGTCAATGCCAAAATTTTAAGGAATTATGTTAATATAATAATTTTTACAATTTGTTACTACTATTTATCCTATTACCAGATAATGAGAGTAAGCCATATACCTTATTTACGAAGAATACGAAGAAAGTTAAAACTGTAAGAAAAACTGCACTTGTCGCACTTTGAATATACCACAATTGTTGGAAGCTCGTTTCACAATGATTACATGTGCTTACAACGGGTGTGTGCTTCTGAACTAATTCCATGAGATTTTAATGGTTCTTTTGTTATAATTGCGTATTCGTCTTCCAGATGTAAACTTTTAATATTTTGTGTATTGTGATACTGATGAAGAATACATGGGTCAATGACGAACATTGGTACCTATATTTTCCTCATGAATAGTGCTAATTATTAATAAGTCGGTAAAAAGGCTGATAAAGGAAATAATACTAAAATACAGGAAAATTTATTCATAACAGTGGTGCACTTCAACTTAAAAAACATCCAACTCCGAATTAACAAAAATAATTCAAAAAATGTATAAAACAATGTAAGAATATTTTGGCGACAATTTTTTTTCGTTCTCTAACATGAACAGCAGAGCCTCCACACCACTGTGAATGGGTTAATGGAATTACACAAGGAAGGTACACCAATTAGACTTGTAGTTTCATATGTCAATGCACCTCTGCATATTATAAAGTGTGTAAGGAATTATATTAGGCGAAACTGGTTTTGTATCTAAATATCCAATCAAAAATAGTACTGAACTGATAAGAAAAATTAAGTCATTACAAGTGCCAATAGGTTTAAGATTAGTTTCATTTGGTGTAAAATGTTTATTTACGTGTATACCAATTGATGAGATGAAACAAGTAATGTCCCCAGCAAATAATTTCTCTAAGTTTTGTTTTTGCGAAGAATTATCGAAGAAGTAAAGAGTAGGAAAGAAATAGTTTCGGAAGTAAATAAAATTCATCATTTGAGAATACTTCGCTTTTCCAAGATGAACTCGAAGTTTTAACTTAGAATAATTTGCTGATCTGATTTTTCGATAATTTTTCATTTTAACTAAATATACTCGAAGTTTTACTTACTCTGAAGAGTCAAGTAAAAACTGTAAGTTCTGAGAAATTTATGCGCGTTTCAGAAAATTCCTGTCATTTCTGACTGGACTCTCGTCGATAATGGTGCTTTTTGTCAGAGGTTAAATGATATTATTTTTTTCAGCAAAAATTATGCTATCTCTGTCAAAGACAACAACAATTTCCTTTAATTTTACTTCAAGAAAATGATAAATGAACTTATTATGAAGATATTCTATCTAAGGTGTGTAACTCGTTGAATCGTTTCGATATCGATTCATATATTTTCAAAGAAAACTCGAGTATATAAGGCTACTATATGCAACCAAAATACAATGAAAAAGGTGGAGATTCGATAAAACGACTCGAAAGCGAATCGTTTTTACGATTCGATATAGCGTTCCATTTTCTTTTTTCTTTTTCGGATCGATATCGAATCGAAAACGACTTCGAGATGGAATTCTTAGTTCACCTAAACGAATCGTGTTCGATTCGATATCGTATCGTAATGTTTGCTGGAGTGTAACATGTTGAATAATCAAATAGTAGACATAGACATCAGAGAGAATTAAACAACTATTTAATAATATGCTTAAACCGAAATTACTTTAGATCAATGAAAACGTTTATAAGTTTTAATATGGATTGCCTATGGGATCACCTTTGTCTCCTCTTTTGTCAGAAGTGTTTACGGCGTATTTCGAAAGTAACTATGTTTGAAGAGTGTATGTTTGATAGTAAAACAGGTTTTTAGTTTAGGTTCACGTTCTTTCCCTAGGGTAAGGGTCTCTTAACGAATTAGATGAGTTTTTAAAGTGGATTAATACCTTAAATAGATTTATTCAGTTCACGATAGAAGAAGATGTAAATTGCGCAATTAATTTTCTAGATCTTAAAATAGCTTATAGAGATCAATGTTTTATACTAACATAGTTTTTCCAAATAATTGCACCCATGCTAATAATGTAAAACTACCATTCCATGCTATGATAAATACATTGTTTACAATTCCACTCTCTGAACAGACCACAAAAAAAATGAATGTGAGATAATTAAATTAATATCCAAAAATAATAGTTATAAAGAGAGGTTAATTGGTAAATTGTTAGAGAAAAAATGTAAACTACTAGCCTTAAATTCTATATACTCTAAACAAAAAGAAGATAATTGTAAGAGAGAAATACATATGTTGAAAATATAAGCGAAAAACTCAAAAAGGTTGTACAAAGCAATATAAGATTTTGTAATAATAATACATTAAGGACTCATGTACGCAAAAGTAATCATAAAAAAAGACAAACTACAGAACTCAGGAGAATACAAGATAAGTTGTAGAGTCTTTGCGAGCATTTAAAAAATTTCATTTAAATACAATAAATGGTAGCAAAACATATGAGTGAAACCGGACTTAACTGTGATATCAATAACTTAAAAGTTTTACATGTACAAGAAGAAAAAAGTAAAAGACTTAATATTCTAGAATGGATAGTGTAGATGTGATTGGCTCCAAATTAATTAATATAATAAATTGATCATTCAATGCAGGAATTTTCCCTGATATATGGAAAGAATCGTTAATTGTTCCAGTGCAGAAAATAAAAAATTCGGCAAAATGTGAAGAATTAAGACCTATAAACATGCTTGAAACATTGGAGAAAAAATTGGTAAAAACTCAACTTGAAGAATGTATAGAACTAAATAATATCCTAACAGAGCAACAGTCAGGATTTCGTAAAAATCACTCATGCGAAACTGTTGATTGACTGGAAAGAAGATATAAGCAAAGGTAGACATGTGAACTAAAATTTAGTCAGAATATAGACAAAACTTATAAAAAATAGGTTTTTTCAGTAGAATTAGAAAGAATATTGACTTTATGACAGAAATTAAAATATACAATGTAATGATAAAACCGTATTTTGAATACTGCTCAACTAGTATATTATTTATGGGGAATCAAACAATTATTCAAAGACTCCAAAGGCTACATATTCCATACAACGCGTTGACCTATAGAGTAAATTTCCTGAAACTAAAACAAAATCTGCTAGTTCGAAACCTACTGCTGTAGATTCGTTCGAGACCCAAATTATTTTTTAAATTTAAATATATCAATAATATATATATTTGAGAAATTGTCTTTAAAATAACAAATAACGGGATAAATAGTTGGAAAATTCATTCAACAAATTTTGTGCATTAAGTGCACCACCGAGTAGGTAAATGAATCTCATTGAGTATTAGGAATGCCGCTGATGAGCTTCGTGGTGAGAACGAAAACGCAATAGCCAAATATATGCCTATACGACCGCCATTTTACTTGAAAGTTAGATCTGATCGGTTTCTCGCGAAAAATTATATATCGATGTATGTACATATGTTACGAAGCTACCCAGTATAAAATGCATCCACATTGGTTGAAAGTAGTGCGCCACCAACTTGCACGACAATATGGGCATAAGCTGAGCACCACAAAATACAAAACACTAAGATTAAAAAAAATTGTTTGAATTTAACCACGAAAAATAGATTGAGAAATTGTCTATACAAATTTTTAGACAACTTTAAATATTTTAATTAATATCGTTTGATAAATTGTTTGTTTGATAATAACTATGAAAAAAAAGGTCAATGTTAGTTTTGTACTGTATATATTTAGTTGATGTCAATAGCCAAGCGGAGTATAGTTAACTAACCAATTCACTTGTTTTATTTTAATTTTAATAAAAAAAAACGTGTGCCTCAGCAATGGGTTTTAACTCACACAAATAATCAATTCTACTGAAAAATATTTTGCGAAATTCAGAGCTCGAGATTTTTGGTATTTTCATTTGTTCTATATGTTTAAAATGGATATGGTAAGGGATTGACAACTTTATCGTGAAATTTGTCCATGTACATATTAAGTGAAATATTGCGATATGCCACGCGATACATAGTATAAGAAATTTGATGTTGTTATCAAAGTATTGTGGGGTTATAAGTGTAAAGTTCTAGGAACATAATCCAACATATAACCGATTTCTGGTTCTGATAGTTTTTACTTTCATTTGTGTATCTGAATTTGTTGTGAAAGCACACGTGCGAGAAATTTAAAAATACAAAAATGTGATTTTCAAAATGTAATTTTTTTTTGCAATTTGTGGAGAATTTTTATTGCATTGTACCAAGAGATGTTAGCAACGTGAGTCAAGAAAATGGTAAAGTGATAACAAATTTAGATGAATGTGTGTACATATATAAAACTATGTAAATCTATGTGAAATAAAAAGAATATAATATTAATTGTAAATTCAAAAATTTTGTTTTCTTTCAGTTTACGAAATTTCTAACCAAATTTTTAATATAAAATTCCAGTTAACATAATGTACCCAAATGGGGGAGCTATTTACCTGTAAAGTAGCATGCTATCTGCTAACAATAGTTAATAGACAGTAGAAAGGCTACAAAAAAATAAGCAATGCAGCAACTATTTAAGTTGGTGGACAATTTACATAGTATTTATGCTCAACAAACAAAAGTTATTAAACCCTGCCTAATAGTTGGTTTATGAACAACTTCTAATATTAATTTTATCGCCAATTCATAGAGTTAAAAAATGTTTTTAAAATATTTAGCTACTATTTGTGGTTGAATGCAACCAATTTTTCTGGTTGGCACATTGTCAACTAGTTTTTTAGTTACATTTTAACAATTTTTTTCTCTGTCGGATTATGAATCTATTAAAGATCTTTTTTTTACTTTAAGTTCACAAAACAAAATAACTTATTAGACTGCAAAACATTTTTAAAGCGCAAATGATCAGAAAAACTATTAAAAATTATAAAAACAAAATATAAATTGAAATATACAAATTAATTTACCTAAAAGAGGCAAACTTTTACTAACCGGAGTTTTCAATGGATTGTTAGTAAAATTAGAATCAATAAATTCAGAGTAATTATGATTAAAAAACAAGCGAAACATGTGTAGAAAATATTGGCTCTTGTCTACCATGATTTGTGCTGTAATGTTAAATTTGGAAGAAGTCATGACGCCTACTAGCTCAGGAAGTGAAAAGGAACAGAAATTTTCATGATACTCAACAATTCAAGGGAGTTATACACTCAAGAATAAAAGTCATGATTCAGACTCCGAATTATTATTAAATTAATTTGTCAGCTTGGAATATTTCTTCTGGTGTCTACGGCAGGTAGGAACTAGCCATACTGATGAGTATTGGTTCCAGCTGATACGAAAACTCCTTATTTATTGACGCAAACATCGCATATGATCATTTCAAGGAAGTCAACGAAGAGTATAAAGACCCTATTCCCTTACAGATTATCTGCAGATTCGAACTGTCGATATATATGTTAATATTGCCACCCATTAACAGTTAAAATCGTACTATTTGATCTGTAGTCTATAGGTAATCTGCGTGTGTATGTTGAAAATTTGTACGATTTGATTGTCAACCAGATCGGCATTCTATAGATTCCATTCAGTAGATCTGTAGATAAATCAACTACAGACATGCAACTCATCGTCATAGATTACAGGACTGCAAATTTGTAAAGTCCAAAGTGCATACAAAGTGTACAAATTCATCGTCATTCATTATTTTCAGTTCAGTATGTTATTTTCGTAGGATAATTTTGGGTTTTCATCAGAAGTGCAACATTTACTTCAAAATTTATTGAAGTGTACAGGAAACATGGAAAATAAAACTATAATTCTTCTTCGGACAGAAAGGATAACGAATGAATAGAACGTTATAAAGCGACTATACTGATTCTGTTAAGAAAAAAAAAATTAGAAACCTCTATGTGAAATGCTTTGTCTATGAAGCAACTAATTTTTCACCCAGAAACGCACTTCTGATAAAAGAATTATCAATACTACAGCAGCAATTTTCTTTTTTGACAAAATCATTTTAAAAATTCTGCATGATAAACATTAACAAACTAATTCCGATATGAACTGAAGGCACAATTGTAGATGTGTGCTAATCATCAGTTTATATAAAGTTTTCTGTCTGTTAAATTTCAAGCTTAAGACGTGATCTGATATTAATGTGTGGACGAAAATAGATTTGGACTAAACGATGCCATCTACAGTCTCTAATACTGCAGATAATCTTTAAGTGAATGGGGGCCTCAAAAAATCTAGAATAAACCTAAACTACCTCGATTTGGTTAACTAACGTAGACGTAGGAAGAATCCCATACAAAACAGGCATACTCTAAGATTGATCTAACTAAAGTAAGTACAATAGAGAGACTTGGTAGTATCTGCAGGTCGTTAAATTCACAGAGCATTTTTTTTTTACTTAGCACAAGATAGCATTAGACCTGTTCACGATGGAAAGGACCTATATGTATGCTTTCCGAAAAAAAACGAAAGACAAAAACAAAGCCCAAATCTTTAACTTTGTCAATTCTATTTAATAAAATTCCGTCTACTGAGACCTAATCAAAATGCAAGGGACATTCAACAAAAATAATTGTGAAGTAGTTAATTGAATTCGAAGGTAAATTGAACATCAAGTATGGAGCATTGCTAAGTCGGAATTTAAACAGAACACAATCGTTTTAATCTGTATACTATATACAGCAATTAAGCACTTTTTTTCTTCTTCTAAAAAATGATTATTCTTAGCCAACGTTAACCTATTTTTATTCAAATCTGTCTACTACAATAAATTACAATAACAACACAAAAATAAAATAAATCCTTCAAAAATTCTATAATTCAGCCGACGATTAATTTCACACAAATTACTTTGTCTACAACCCCAGAAGAATATTGTGAAATTCAAACAACTCAAAAAATTAAAAATGTCACAAAATCATCAAACTTAAAACGTATAAAACCGCTTTTCAAATAAAAAAATACAAAAACAAAAATAAATAAAAAGTGTAAAGTAGGTAGATGCAAGAGTTATATATAATAAAAAAAAATACCTTGCTGTCAAAGCCTGCCTGTAAATTTCCAACATAACAGCCTCGTGCAGCATCATGATAGAAGCAATTTTTCTTTAACTTTCTTTTATACTTTATATATTATTTTTTTTTATTTTTTTTTAATAATGTTTTATTTATATTTTTTATCTCCCTTTCTCTCTATTTCACAGAGAAATTAATTATCACAATATTTCACACCCACATAAAACAAAAAAAAAATTAATATAAATTATGACACCAAATGAATGAAACAAAAAATTTATAAAAAGAAAAAGGAATTTTCTTTAGCACTTTCTTCATTTTAATTTTATTTTCAATTTTAAATCACAGTTTATTTTTTTCTTTATCTTTTTTCTTTTCTTTTTCAGAATTCTTCTGTAATTCACTTTTGTCTTATTAAATCAAAAGTCATCAGCGGTATAGAATCCATCAAAATCTCGAAGATTCTTGTTCTGGCTGAGATAGAATAATTGAAATTTTTGAAATATTTTCGCGCCATGTGATGGTATAAATTAGAGCAATAAAGAGTTTAAGTTTATTGCAGTTGTTTTTTTTTAATATTATATATATAGTTGGAGTAATTTAATAATTTATATTTTATCAATATTTTTGTTTGTTTATTTTTATTTTATATTTTTGTTTTAAATTTGAAAAATTTAAGAAGATATGTAAATGTATATTTTAGGGTAGGTAGATAGTATACTCTATGCCTGTTGTTTATTAAATTTTAATATATTATGTGAAGCAGATAGAAATCACAGTATATAATATATTTTATATATATATATATTTATAAGAAAATATTTCGAAATTTCGGATTATTGGTTACTATTTAAAATAAAAATAATAATCACACAAAAAAACCGCACTTTGTTTATTTATAGGTGTTCAAACCCAAGTTAAAAAAAAAAATCTTCCAATCTCAATTAGAAAAACAGAGGATGGGTGCAACTACACAAGAGCTATGATGAGAAAAAGTCATCTAAAGATAGTTACACAAGTAAGCAATTATCATTGAAAATGTGACAAATTTATGAGCGGGAAATTAATTCATCTAAATAGTTATTTAATTGCAATTTCTTATTCAGTTAATTTATTTAGGTCGACAATGCACCAACCACAAGTTGTCACATGTCTGATTCTTGTGTGGTGTTTTTTTTTTTTTTTAGAATATAGTTATTCTTCTAGTAACTATATGTAGATATATATACGACAGTTACACACTCATTTATATCGCACTTAAATTCCCTCTTAAATATCTTTTTGTTTGTTTGTTTGTTAAAAACCACCGTGTGCACACACACACACTAATAAATTATTATTATTATTAAAATTTCAATAATTCAATTTTGCTTGTTATTACAAAATTATTGCATAATTTATCACTAAATTATGAAACACATTTTTGTTAAAAAAAAAGAAAAAAAAGAACAAAATATTTTAAAAAAACACCAAAAACATATTTTGATTGTGTGACTAGGAATTGCTTTAGATCACTTTATACATGGTTTGATGAGGAACACAAAAAAAGAATTATATTAAATAAAACAGGCAATTTATTTTCCTTTTTGTATTATCTTTTTTTTTACTACTATTATTATTATTATTATTTATAATCAAGTCCCTTCCATGCTTAATTTGTCATAAAAATTAAATGAAATTGTTTGAAATAATTTGTGGCACATATTTTGGTTTTTATTTTTTTTTTATTTTATTTGATTTTTTTTTAAATACACGAATCACACCAAAACTCCGTTTTCTTTCAAAAAAAATCACAAGATTATTGAAAAACACTTGATTGACAATACCACGTTCCGCGTTTTATACACGTATAAAGTTATTTTTTTTTTTGTATTTATTTATTCATTTATTTTTATTATTTTTTATTTTTTTTTATTTCTACCTGTTCTAAAATAATCAAATCTCAATCCTTCACTTGTCCCAATTATAGGTACTAACCGAGAGAATGTAGAAAAAAAAACCGTATCAAACAGAGATCACATCACAATCCCGACATTGGGCAGACAATACCCGACATGATTTCTACGAAGCGGACTGTCGTCGACTAAAAAATCTTTTTGACACTGACACTATGCAGACCTGTCTGTGATGAGTATAGTCATCGTTGTCGACGACGACGAAGGACTCGCGCTGTAAATGTTTCAATATATTTTTGTTGGAGAGCTATACACAAAACAATATTCTGCTTCTACTGCTGCTGGGGCGCTTGTGTCAGTATAAATATATCCAAACACATTCATATATATGAACTATTGAATTGTGGTGTTGTGTGTTTGATAGAGAGAAAGTATATATATTCCTTCCAACATATGTATATATGTAGATGCATTCTCAAAACTCGCTCAATTCATGCGAGATAACAATATACAGTCACAAACTAGTCACATACCAGTCACAAACCAGTCACAATATGACCATACCACATATGAAAATCTGACGCAGCAGACCAGAGATGAAATGAATAAAAGTAAGTGTACCTGAATATATATTCATACACACATACTGCACACATTGTGTCTATAAAATGTCTATATGGAAATGGGAGAAAAATGAACATTATAGAAGTATAGTAATTTTAGAGATATGTTCACTTAGGTATGAGATGCGTTGACTTGGACCTATATTTGATAGAATGCATTCAGCAGCATCATAGATGTTTTCGCAGCACGACAGGCATTGTTCTGTCGTCCTTTCCTCGTCTAGGACTAAGAATAGTGAAGAAAGGTGAATTTCTAGTTCAATTCCTCTAATAAAATTCGCTTTGCTTTGGCACGTTTATGGAACCTATTTTTGACACAATCCGAAACAAATAGAATACTGTAAACGTAGAATTAATTACATATGGGTGAAAATGGATATTTTTGTACGGTATGCAAAAATGCAGCTCTTACAAAATTTCTCCGTTTCCTAAAGAGATTTATTTGGAGGAGGAGAAATATTTGACCAACAACAGAATAAAATATCACGAAAATTCTCTAATTCTCTCTTTCAATCTCATTTTTATTTGTTTAGTTAGGCACAAATCTGCTTGCATTCTAGTATCAGAGAACATCCCACTTGAAATGCATTCTACACTATCAACGAACCCCAAGCAAAAAGCTTTGAAAATTGCTTGGAAAAAGTATAAAGAAAAAAGTGGGGACATACACTTGTGCATCCAACAAAAGAGAATAATTCTCTGAAAGCCCCAAATTCTCTCAAAACCACCATCCCCACTGTTCAATTTTATTTAAGTGGGGCGAATATTTGTCTCTCATTCTCATGTTTCGTTTTCATTGTTCCTATATTCAAATCATACTACTATTATTTTAGTCCAGTCAAAATCGTATTGTAACGTTCTTTGAGTGCACTTAAAACATCAGTCAGTCCAACTGTAGTTAGATTAACACTTTTCAACCAATAAACCAGCAAACAATTTCTATATTCATAAAAGAAAAGAAAAAACAAATAACTGCCAAAAGTGAGTTAACCTGCCACCAAGGAAACCAATATTCAATCCTTTATCCCCTCCCCTTTCATCATACAAGAATTTTTCCCCTCCTACCACTCAAGAAAATTTACTCTTTACTACTCTCACAGTATACTCCCTCATATTAACAACGTTCCTTTGTCACTGTATGTGTGTTTATTCCAACCAAGTACCACACAGCATCCGTAAGAGAAAGCATCTCCTCATCTCATCTTCATCTCATCTCATTTCATCTCAACTCAAACTCATCACACTTGCAAGAAAAATCTTCATCGTTTTGAATATCGGAATTACATAAATGTGCGTAATGTTATGTGCGCGCAACATAAACAAAACGTATACAGTTGCATGCCATGCATAATAGCCGCAAAAAAAAAGAATGGCAAGGCCGGTCTGCGGTGTGTTTCTTTTCTTAACTGAAGACAAAAAAAAACAAAAAACAAAGCAAAAAGAAACAACGAGAATAATCACGGCATGCAAAATAAAAAAAAGTGAGAAAGAAATTATTCAACACATGAGCTTCAAACACTTTTGTTGTCTGTCCATGAACGCAAGCAATCCTATTGCTGCCTACTAACTACACTAAAGAGGGCTGTAGAGAGAGAGTGTGAGAGAGTGAGAGAGAGAGAGAGAAATGTGGTGAAAAATATTTTATAAATGGTTTGTTGGGCATCATGGACCAGCTCTTAAGAGTGTCACCTGTAATTAGCATGGATTGAAAGGTGTAGGTAGGTAAGGTGATTTCTCTGCTGTTTTTCTTTTGTTTTTAAAAAGTTATTGAATTAAAAATATTTTTGGAAATTGCGTAAGTTGAATTCTTTGGAAATCTAATTGCATTTTTTTTTATTTGTAAGGTGTAAAGTTAGTTGAGATGTGGTTGTTACCTATAAATGCTCTCGGTCTATTCATTCAAATTTTGTTAGAAGATTTTATGCGTAAATTTTTGCGAGATTAAATGCTTTCAGATGAGAGAATTATGGCAAAATTATGAGAATTATAGTTTTTTATATTTGAGTAGATTTATTGCTGGTACCAACCATATGAAAAGATTTAAGCAGGTAAACAAGCCTTCTATCACCATAGGCCTAGCATCAAATAATTATAGCGGATTTAAATTCAATTCAATTCAATTATTTCCTGGCTAATGATACCAACAAAAAATTAACGAAATTAAGATCTCCGACAGTGACAAAAAAAGTATGCAAATAAAAATAAAAAATACTTTTGAATGTTTGCGGCTCATAGCTAAGGAGGAAAACTGAGGATGGCAAGCTGTTCCACATTCGTACTGTTCTTCTTATGACGGATTTCACGGTACGGCCGAATTTGATTTCAAAGGTATGAGGGTGAGTTTGAGTTACATCTCGTATGGTGCGCACAGAAATAATTCTACAAGGGATCAGGGTACAGATTCGCCAGAGCAATAGCCATATAAGTAGCGATAAAAAAGAGAGAAGACATCCGGCATTATGCAGATGTTCTAGAAAAAAAAATGTTCCTATTGATATGTCATCGCTAATATGCCGGACTTTTGGATTTTCTCTAACGCGCGCAATGCAACCCCTGCCCAAATATGGGAATAATATATTTTAATTTTGGCTTGATATGAGATTTATAGATTTCCGCCAAGTCTGATGGAGAGAGTAAAATTTTTTTTACATTTTTGCAATAAGCCCAGGCATTTCATCGAGTTTTTCGCAATACCAAAAATGTGATCGGATCAACTAAGATTGTTCGATATTTCTATGCCTAGATATTAAGAGATGGCGAGTTCGAGATATCCTCTCCGTCGACGGAAATGGGTTGACCGAGTGTTGGGAGTACGTTTGAGTGATAACAGAAAACATTAAGTTTTAGAGACACAAGAACCGATTCGCTCTGTCCCAAGCGAGTATTATTGTAAGGTTATGGTTTATTGAGGTGAACATGTGACTTCGTTTGTGAACTATAACATTCCCATGGGAATCAGCTATAGAGTCGATCCAGTACATGAAATCAAAAGTGCTGTCGTCTGCAAAACTATGAATAGAATTGAAAGTGAAAGCTAGCAGATCATTAATAAATAATGAGGAACAGAGTAGGAGAGAGCACAGAACCTTGCGGTACATCGGCATGGATTACAAAACGGTCCGTAACTCCGTCCAATATAACTACAATTGAACGGAGGGAGAGACAATTTTCAATCAATTTAAAAAAATTCTATGAAGACAAATTAACTGCTTTCGATGAAAGAAAAATTAAATCTCGTACAATCATAAAAAGCCACCTCCAATTTTCTAACGCAAGAAGAGTCTAAATCAAGGGAAAACTAGAAAAGACCCAATAAAATATTGAAATAAAAGCATTTTAACATATAAGCGTTGTTAGTATATACTAGCTGATAACCACAGTCTGCGAAGATCATCATACACTTTTCGCGAATTATTCCGTTTATATATGGTCACAACAGCTATATTTAAGGTGTTCATAGTAAGGCCGAGATTTTGGCAGGGTAGTTCCATCAAGTACGACCGGGGCAACTCGTTTGTATCAATTTGTTGTATATATATAAAAGAACATTGATTGGGATTTAGTGGGATTTAATATAACATGGTTTTCGGACGCCCTTGATACTCGCTCCAAGTCCGGGTTGAGGCGGTACCACACAGACTTTCATAAGATCAATCAGCCTGTACAGGCAGAGTTGTACATCAACAGCGTACAAATGGATGTTACAGTCCTGGATGACAGTATAGGAAGGTCGTTAATGTATAGGCTAAACAATAGTGGTCCAAGAATATATCCTTGGGGTACTCCACAATTTAAAAGTAATATTTCCGAGCGACAACTATATTTGCAAAAAAAAAAATATCCACTATTAGAGAAATGGCTGACGTGAAAAAATTGTATCCGGAAGCTAATTTTGTTAGCAAATTAGGATGGTTGACAGCTTGGACGAAAGCTTTTGAAAAATCGTGTAGGGTTAACACTGTAAAGTAATTACTATCTAAAAATTTCCGAATATCACTGGTTACTTTTAAGATAACGGTTTCACAACTATGAAAAGCATGGAAGTCCGATTGCCAGTCAGTTAAGTGGTTATAGCTTTCGAAGTGCTCTACATATTATTTGGGAATATATTATCTTCTCAAGGGCCTTTGAAAGATAGCATAATAGACCTGTAGTTAGTTTCTCGGATAATTATTGATTTTAGTTATTGACCGTACAATCGTGAGCTCCCAGCAAATACGAAATTCTGATGTTGTCAAGCAAGCATTCAAGATTAGAAAGACTAAATGCATGTAGAACTATCTTGAGAAGTTGTGCAGGACCTCTACCTGGACCTACAGTATCAGATTTGATTAAATGAAAAGCTTTACTGACTTCGTCGATATCGACACGAAACTAAGACTGTCCGTCACCTGCTATACTGTTAACAAAAAAGAGTGATTCCAAGATTGCCTTTAATAAAATCGGCCTGAAACTTGTAATCGGTAAGATTTATAGATTCGACAATTGCTAAGATGTTTGTTGATTATTTTATTTTTAATTAACGACATTCATTCATGGTTCCCTGTCAATACTAAAAGAAAATTCGTCCATTTGGGTATCATCAGAGTGCAGGACAAAGTAAAAAAAAAAGTGGTCATCGGCATGTCTAACACGCCTCACAAGTGTGGTGTATAAGAAAACAGATTTGTAGAAATACACATTTACCCTACGAAGGCACAAAATTATGTTCAGGGAATTGGATATTTCAATAAGATTTATTTCGAGGCTTAATCTATTGATGATCATCCCATGAATGATTTTTGGTGGTCAACTAGGAGATACCTACTAATTTTTAACATTTAATAGTGAATTCTTTTCTGCGATTCGGTGTTAGCACTGTCACCGAATCTATTATTTTCGTGTTGTTTTCTTCCCAACCGGTTCGAAAAATGCAACAGTTATGAAAACATTCTTTTCACCATCGAGCGATAAAATTTATGATAGGACATCTAAAGAAATAAAAAATACCATTCCAATGGTTCAACATGAACATCATCCTGCTTCGTTGATTGTTTGATGGGGAGTCTCTTACCAAGGTGTCATATCTCTTAATTTCTGTTAATAAAGGGTTAAAGTGGGCAACAAGTATGTATCAACAAAATGTTCCAGATCTAGAAGATGTTATCAAGCGTTGCTTAACTAACATCCTCTCTCCAGTAAAGAGAGATGAGTGTTCCACTGGGATTTAGGACCGATACACAAAGTGAAAACGACCCAAGAATATGGTCAAGGAGCAGTTATTATATTGCATCGGAAGATTAGGCCTTGGGAAGCCCGGATTTGAATCCACTGTATTAGGTATTGTTTTATGGATAGAGTTGGAAAATATGGCGTGCATTACTATGACTCTTCAAAGAAATTTGGAGAGTCTCAAAGAAGCATTAGCCGAAGAAGCATTAATAATATGTATGAAAACCGGACACGCTGCAACACCGTTTAAAGGTTTTTATTAAAGTAAACAGCAGTAGTCACTATGGGCGATCCATTTTTTCTATTAATTCTTTTTTTTATTAATTCAATCTCATATTGTCTCACACGTCGCAGTTGATTTTAGCTCATTTATCCTTACTATCATAGTAATTTTTTTGATCAATAATCTAATTTGAAACTATTCTAGATCTATATTTGCGCGCAATCCTTTTACTTAAGTCAAAACATTTTCTTCTGAACAACTGAAACTCTTCTAACTCCTTCAAAAGCGATCAACAGAGGTGCGTTGCAAAATGCAGGGCGACTACAACAGAACAGATTGCAACAAAGAGGACAAGCATAGTGTCAGGTGAGAAAAAAGATAACAGAAGGCTTTTGGGTAAATCGCTGGTGAAAGGGGGAAGGTTGTTAATAAATGTTGTCCATAGATGGACGTTTAGATTTGCACGGTTTTACAACGCTTGAAGCTATTATGCAACCTCTTCGAAAAAATGTTTGAGCGATACATTTCTATATAACATTCTAGCTGAGTCACTAAAATTAGATCCTAACTAGGTCACTAAAATTAGATCATTAAAAAAAGTCTGGAAAACCTGTTGTTTTCCGGATAATTGGCAGACTTAATTGACTGCTGCAACAACTGAAGAGCTATCTTTTGAAGATCACTGCAAGAAAAGTCCTATTCCACTTAATTATTGAAAAAAATTAAAACTGAAGTCGTTCGAGATTTAAGAAGATTATGAAAACGCCGTCGAGTTAAGCAGGATTTACATTATGATAACATCCAATTTTTACAGAAAATGTGAGGGAGATAGTTTATTGAAATTTAAATGCTGCGGAAGCAATCATCGCAATATCTCACACGTACAGTCCCCTCTACTTTTTATGGCAAAACTCTTAAATTGTCAAACTGTCTAATTGGAAATTGTCCAGTTTTTAATCGTTTTTTCATAGATATTCAAAGACGGATCATGAAAAGAAGTATAATTTTACAATTTCTAAAATATTGCATGAAAGCACGAAGGAGTTCGAAGCAAAGGATGAGATTATATCGAAAAAATTTCTCGCAAAATATCAGGTGGTACTGTAATTCAGTTCTGCAATCATCATTTTGTACGATAACGAAATTTTTATTTAATATTTATTTCATATAATAAACAAAAAGTTCACTCAAGTGCTCACATGAAAATAATTCCACTCCACTACCGAACTAACGCCAGTGAAGATAATTTCAGCCCGGTTCGTGTTCACATGACGGATTATCTCAAAGGTGGAATAATTCTAGCAAATTATAAAGGTAAAGGACCACTGCAGTCAATCTCTGAACACACTATTCTCTGCTTGTGGACAGAAAACTACCTCAGAAATAGCTTCAATATTTTCTATAAAGAAATATTTAATAACTTTCTATTTCGCAACATTTAATTACAAACTCAAACCTTACTTTTGTTTATTTCGACAAATAATTTTACCTTACAGATATCTATATGCCATAAAATTATAGTAACAAAACAGCAATATGGCAGCTCTAGTAGTCGAAATTGACAAATTAGGGCTGCCAATAACAATGTTTTAGTTTCAGTAACTATAAAAACTCTCTCTTGAGGTCTTTTTATGGTTCCGGACACTCACACAGTGACAAATCGGCGTCCGAAAAAAATTCAGGACGCGTTTGCTTCTCTCGTCACTCGTAAATAAATTTCCGTATACGATGTACTATCTCCCTCACAATTTCTGTAAAAATTGGATGTCATCATAATGTAAATCCTGCTTTACTCAAATTGATAGGATTTATACATATTTGAAAGGTTTTGCGGTGACTGGAAATTTTACTAAAAATATGGCTGAACTTAAAAAACTTCTGTATAGCTATTGAAAGTGTATATAGCTCACCAAACAGGAGGGCTATCGAACAGGCTTGCTGTAAGCTCCGGACTTCCACATACATAGATGTCAATTTTCATTGCGACTATTTCTTATTTTTTTCAATAATGTCTTTGCGAAAGCATTAGAAAAACACTTCATAACCGCAGTTCACAATGGGAATGGATCGTCTAAATGATCTATAGAATTCGCTAATTACAACTATTTGCTATCCCACCGAAACCAGGGGTATGAATGATATGCTTAAAAATTTATTAGAAGAGAGCATTCTAGTTGATCTGAGATGAGAGAAATCGGGATTAAATCAAACTGTGTCTCCCACATTTCTATCTATGAAAAAATAGAGCAGGTTACAACGAACCAAATAAATAAATCAAGGATGCCTTTGCCCAACTCTACGGAAATATTCATTAAAAATAAAAAAAACTAAAGGCGGAATTACAATGGACGCATCGGAACGCAACTGAACGGATAGAAATGTCAAATTTACGCAGTAAAACGGACATCGAGGATAGTTGCTTACAATAGACGCATGATTAATTGAAAGTGACAGTGTCGTTTGACCCAAAATTTATAAACAAATATGGATAAAATCAAAAAATTCTTATTACACACTTACCGCAGCACAGTTTCACTTGACGGAACAAAATAACCAATCCCAAAGCAAATTTGAGGTTATGTTTATCCGTTCAGTTGCGTCAATTTTAGATTTTATTAAACTTGCTGCGTACGACTGCGTTTTCGTCCGTCCACTGTGCGCAGCTCCATTTGTAAAGCATACAAAGAAAACCGGTTTGACATTTCTCTCCGTTCAGTTGCGTTCCGTTGCGTTCCGTAGCGTCCATTGTAGTTCCGCCT
Source organism: Dioctria linearis (assembly GCA_963930735.1). NCBI lineage: Eukaryota > Metazoa > Arthropoda > Insecta > Diptera > Asilidae > Dioctria > Dioctria linearis. Next base: position 175,977,865 of record OZ005744.1, on the reverse strand, counting down.
TAAGGCTATTCCGTTTTAGTGTGAAGACTACGTTGCGAGAATGTGAAGCTGATACACCGTGTTCAAATATTTAAAATAGTGGTCTATGTGGAATTCTAAATATTCCTTGGATTGTCTGAGTTTCAAACGAAGAACAGTGGGGCCGCTAAGAATATGATGGACAACAAAATTAAGGTCAATGCATACTTAACGTCACAGTCGGACAAAATATTTTTATATGGAACCAAGTTAGCTAATTCACATCAACCGGCACCGATAGATACCGGCATGTAATGGAAACACCAATGCCGGTCTGTATCGGTGGTTAGAAACCAGCCCGGCATTTGTCGGTTGCTGGTCCAGTTGCGAAGTTAGCATGCGATCACTGTTCTATAGTTTTTTTTATGAACACATGCCTTAATGAAAGTTTCCTTTCCGTTTAATGTCGTTATTTGTGCACGAAAATTGCCGGTGCCGTTTATGTCTGTCTGTCTCAGTTCGTGATGTGCCGGTAAGTGTGTATCAGTCATATATGTACCACATCGCCGATAAAGAAGCAGCCAATGAGTAAAAAACTATTTCATCAGAAGCAACAGTTATGGAAAGATTCTAAAGAGTAAACTAAAAGTTGTAGGCTTAGAACACAGAAAAATGGAGATTTACCATATCCATTTATGTCATACGAAAAATTAGGGGTGGTTTTAAGTAAGTACCTATATTTAAGTAGTAGAACTTTGCACATGTGGAACAGTTTACTATCCTCTTTCCACTTTGTCACAACATAAAATCTAAAAAAATTCAAGAGTGACATACATCGACCAACTATTTTCATACCCCTTAATATTTCTTTAATTCTATGGTACATATTTGGATATTCCCTTTAAGCTCTCTGTTAGCAAAACATTTGTACAAAACAAAAGCCTCCATCAAAGTTTAATTGAAATTTTCCCATTCTTCCTATTATGAAAAGCATGAAAATTACATACACAACACATCGCAACCAAAAGTACCTAGTTTTCCAACAAAACTTTTGTTTCTGTTTTTTTTCATACCCGCACCAAATAGATATCTCTATCTAATTTGAAAATGCCAAATGCAATCAACAAAATATTTTATAAGCAGAAATGAATCTTCGAAGTGAGCTGGTACAAAAAAAAAACAACACCGAAAAATTATTATTACCAGGTCTGCAGCAGCAGTAGCAACAGCAGCACCTGCTTTTCCATTGTATTCTCAACGAACAGGTGTTGTTGTTGTTGTTGCTGCTGCTATTGTATAGACCAAAAGTGCAAAGAGCAATACACGCAACGGATCCTTTCGCAACACTCGAATTTAATTTAAAACATTTCGTTAACTTGCCGAAGGCTTCTGGAAAGAGGGCGAATTTATTTTGATATTTTTAAAATATAACTAAACGAACGCAGCCAGAGGAGAAGGAGAAGTTTTCTGATTTCTCAGATAAGCCGGAAGCTGTTTCGTCTAACAAAGAGCAGCACTTTCCTTTTGGCAGCGAAGGCTTCATCTAAACTAAGGATGAAGAGGGGGGAGCAGCATATCACAAACAAGGATTCATAATTAATAATTTACTGGAAATCGTTGGTTGGTTGCCGAGCCTGTATATACAGATTTATATGTTCCTTTCCAATCCTCGACAGTACGACCAGTTGTAAAAATCGTCTAAAAGTGTCCATCACACACATAATAGCGGCAGTAAATTTTTAACAGTGCAACCAGTTGTCTACCATATAGTTGTCATACATTTACAGTTAAAATTCGAAAATCTTTATATTGATCGATTGTAGATATCTCCTGAGGATTGAAAAATTTGTGTAAACGCATACACTCATTCCAAATCATGCATCGTGCGCCCCCATTATTTCCACATTTCAAATCGTCTGTTGCCGAATTTTGATAGGTATTTATTCAGAGTGTGTATAGATGATGTAGGTGGGTTCTCGTAACCCACTGCCAGCCACTGTCATCCTTACACTGCTGCACCTGTACTGAAAATTCGTATTCAATTATATGAGGAGTGTACAAAAATGATACATTGGCGGCGGGTGATTTTTGAGGTTTTTGTGGGGTCAAAAATGTGGACAGTTTGACATACCACTGCGTGACTTATCACCTCTCGGAAAAACAGGGGTGCCAGCCAGCAGCACATGCATTGTTGATTTGATAGGTATTTTGCAACTTTTCTATTAATGAGGTGACGAGGATTTAGAGTTAATTGTGACAATAATTTTTGTCAATTCGAATGAAAATCATGTTTGAAATATCTAGCAAAGCTGATTCGATAAGGAAGTAGTTTTAAAATGTATTTGGTCATTATTTAAGTTCAACCAGCAGGGTCAATAACTAGATATTGTCACTCTTGAGTTTTATGTTTACCTTTTCGTGTTAAATAAAATTAAGGAGTAGCAGAGATAGGTTTGATCAGCTTGCCTTTTTGTATAGACTGCCTTCGAAAGGTGCAGGATATAGGTTTCAAGTGGGACAGAAGTTCTGCATTATTATTATCAAGGATACTAATATTCAGGAAGATCAGCTTAAGTGGAAAAAAACTCTATTACAAATGAAAAATCTTTAAAAAAAATGTGTATGCAAAATCAGGCATTTCGTATCAGCAGGGACTGTATACTCATCATCAGGGCTTTTTTTCCACTCAATTCTCGTGCTGCGGATTGGCAGCAAACGTTTTTGGCGTATATACGGCAGGCAGAAACGAAGCCGTACTGATGACTATCGGTTCGTAACACGAAACGCCTGCTTTTGCATAGATTCTTTTTTAAGATTTTTCGTTTGTAAAAGAATTTTATTCCAGTCAATTCTCGAGCTGCGGATTTGGCAGCAAACTTGGTCAATTCATTTAGGCTAAATTCGTTATGAATTTATTTTATAGCAAAATTCTCAACTTAAAAAGCAAGCTATAATCCATAATTACATTTAACCCAGCATTAAACGTCTTAAACGATGCATTATGATACTTTTAATATCTTTTATTAACAATGTTTATTTCTATCTAGCGGGGGAAAACTTTCGCGATTGGATTTATCTTGAACGACTTTCTTGAATGAAAACGTGGATTTTTATCGCTTCTGATTATGCGGAATTGGTGCGTAATTGAAAATGTCTTCTTATGAAAAAAATGTTCACAGCCGAGCACTAATGCCAGTGAAAGAAAAAACTGCAAAAATATATGCGAAATGTACTAACTGTGGAGTGTGGAATACGTGACCCAAGTGCATCAAAATGGGTTTTCCGGCAGCAAAAACGTCCCGAAAACGTTTTATAAGTCGGGAAAAAAGTACACCACCTGATAGTAGGTATTTTTTTTCCCCGGACGGGAATGGAACATACACTTGTTAGAATCGGTCAAGAAGGAAAATCAACTGTCTCGTTGGCTCAGTGGTAAGAGCAGTCGCCCGGCAAGCGAAAGGTCCCGGTTTCAAACCCAGGACGAGGCGTTTGTTTTTTCTTCTTGTATTTATGATTTGATTTAGAATTGGTAAAAATAAAAGATCTTAAAATTCTTCTGTTCTCCATAATAGTAGGTAATCGGCGAGATCTTTAGTTTGATATACAACATACTGTATTAGAACCACCTCTCGAAGAGGGTTCCTACCCCCACCCTAAAAGTATGCAGAGAAAATTTTTTTCTTCTCTGAATTATAAGCTGTAACGAACTGAGACGAAAAATGAAACCCGTTTTCCAATCGAGCTTAACCCTACTGAGTTAGAGCCGATCAAAGGTGCGAAAAATCTAGTACTTCAGTTCGAATAAAAAAGAGGCAAATACAAAGAAAGTGAGTATGGAGATGGCTATTTAAACCTACGAGTGTAGAAGTGTGGGTATTCAAACTTCTTCTTAGGACCTAACCCATGCAGCACAAAATTACCCAGGGAAATCCCATTCTTGTCCCACAGATTTCATAGCTTTTCCGGGATAAACAACAGGAAGTATTCAGTATGTACTTAGGACCTTATTTCTAGGAGTTATTAAAAACTTCCCTTAAATTATTCCCCGGGATATTCCACAACTACTCTCTATGGGAACATTCTCAGTATTTTACAGACAAATACATACGGAATGTGCTGGACAATTTTGGGACAAACATGGAAAAGTGGTTTTTCACCTTCCAGAATTTATTTCGGTTTGTTCTCTGATTCTGATGATTCGTATGACTCTCTGGTGAAAGCAATAATTTTTTCTTGGTGTGACGTTTTTGGGGTACAAACATATAATAAAAAAGTATGTATTGAAAGCAGCCATTTGGGAACTGAGTTGTTGAAGCCAGCTACATGCGTGAAGCAATACTAAAAATCTATTCGCTTCTGAAAATTTCTTCTCGTTTTGGCAAAATTTATTAGTTGTACATTTCAGAACGTGATTTTTTTAGTAATTTTGTCATAGGAATTCAATTTGGATTTATGTTTTGTGCAAGTTCATATAACTCTGGCATACACTTTTCAGTCTTTATTTATTTTTATTTTTTGTAAAAATTCCTACCCACAAAAAAAAAATTCCACAATGCCAGAAAATACTAAACAATATCCTCAGATATTCCCCGTACATCCTACTAGCAAATAAGGATTTCCGTAAGACGTCCCAGTTACGCTTGCAGCGGGAATTTTACATTATTGAATGTGTGAACTGTTCCTAAGTACAACTACAGAAAATCCTGTGGGAAGGGCATGGGACATCCAAACACCGGACATTCGTCACTCACAGGATTTCCCAGTAACATACCACGGCCACATTTGTGCTGTGTGGGAAGGAATTCGATTCTGTACTAGATTTTCCAAAATGTACTAGATCCAACTTTGACACCCCCAGCCTTCCCCCGCTTAATTTGAAATAAATATTGCTAATAAAACACATTCACAGTATCATAATGCATCGTTTGGGATATCTCTCATGTCTGGAGGTGACGAGCCTAAAATGGGCATTCCGCTTTGCCAGCCCAACCTCATGACCAATACGTCTGTATATTTTGAAAGTTCGACAAAGCTAATTATCCACCATAAGCCTGTTTTTTTTCTAATGTGAAAAGAATCTTCAAATGCATTGACCTCCGTAGACTGTTTGGTATTTATTGGCTTTTTAACAGAAGCATAAGTTTAGATTTTAGTTTCATGTGAAACATCTTCCAACCGACAGTACCAGAAAAACCTCTATATTAAAAAAGTGCTTAGTACACATCCAGGATTTGTTTTTTTCAGGCCAATTTAATTTGGTCACCTTTCATACAGAACCCTATATAGGGTTTACCTGACAAACATTCCCTCTAACGATTCCTGATTTAGGTGTAGATCAGTTATTTAAAAATATTGGACTCGAACCATTGCTTACGAGGTTAGTTTACGAGGTTCCCCTGATCATATGGTAAATATTGACATCAAAGTCTTACTCGTAAGGTCAATGTCGTATGTTAGATAACTAGTGAAAGACGATGTAGTAGGGTTATATGGTAGGTAGGCTGGAACAATAAGGAATTTCCTATAATACCATTTGGTTTGGGAAGGAATCACGCATAACCGAATTCATTTAGGAAATTGTTTCGTATATATGTATGTGCGGTAAACGGGGTCAGCATCTAGATAAATCGGCACACAGTTCGATATATTGCAGTTATGAAGCTAGAAGTTATCAAATTCTACGGAATTGTCAAAATGATTTGAAGCAACTGTCAAATTCTATCATGCGGTGATTTTAACACCCAGACTTGATTTTGCCGGCCCCATCTCGGTGAGAATAGAGTTCAAATTATATTGGGGAATCTATTTGGAAGGTTCTGCAACAGAGGACAAAGCATCCCTTTCGTTTTAAAAGCTACTACTAACCGTGAAACAATTGTATTCTATATAGGCTCTGCCGTTTGAGATGTCATACTTCACTGAACTCTAAAATCTAGAAATGACACATAAGGACTTAAAAAAGAAAAGTCCCCTTAAGATTGAATGGGTGCCATAAGTTGGATATTTTGCCGTGCTAAGGTGTGAGGTGGCACCTTAGTTGGTTATAATTTCATTATAAATTATCGATTTTAAATTTTTCATCACGACAATGCCTCAGCACATCTAACTCATAAATAATTTAATCGAATCAAAAAAAAAAAAAAAAACTAAAACTGCATTCAATATTGTCTTCATGTTTACCACCACAAAAACGCGGTGGCGTTAATTCACTTTCCCAGCATTGCGGAAAGTCCTTGGGATAAAAATTCATTCCCGGTATCCCAGAGAGAGGGATAGTCAGAAAGAGAGGGAGAGAGAGAGAGAGTTCAAGAATTAAAGAAAAGAATCTGCCAAAAACCCGCCGATTCCGCCCGCCCATAAGGCATGCACCTTATTGAAACTTCTCCCATCAACGAATCTTCTTCTTTTATATCCGCAACTTTCTAACTTTTCTTTTCTGTCCCTCATTTTCACAGCTTCACTCGGAAGTTTAGCTCCAATGGTTTTTGGAGCTAGGGGAGTGTGGGACAGCAGAATAGGGAAGTAATCTTGGGACAGGGTAGGGCAGGGCAGGGCAGAGTAAGGAAATTCTATATAGGATAAGAAAGAAGCCCCGACCGATGGCCATAAATTCCAATCGTCAATCCCACAACTATAACATGCCACATATCTTTTAATCAGTCACATATAATCAGAACGAGAGGCAAAAATACATTTTGGTAGGGGAGGAGGGGGTAATTTATGTGACACATCATTTCCAAAAACGACGGCAACGATGACGACGTCGATGAAGGTGGCAATGATGGGGTTGGGGAGCTAGTTTCAAGGGTGGATGGTTGATGTGTTGGGTGGTGGCGGTGAGTGATGTAAGAGCGAACGATCACCGTTTCATCGTGTATCCACCACACCGTACCGCACTACACTACCACCGCATACTCTATTCTGAAAAAAAAAGAAAAAAACACCAAAAGTTTTGTAGTACGCAAAGGCAATCAAAGGGGGGGGGGGGGGTAAAGCGGGTGTTGGAAGAAACAAAAAAACTACTATACCTACCCAACATTGGCGAAGAGCAAGGGACTAAACGGGTAGTTTTAAGCGGGATGAGTTGTAAAGGTGGTGGACAAACGTTAGTTTCTCCCAATTCACCCAACTTTTCTCGTCTTGATAGTTAGTGGGCAGCAGAAATAGTGGGCCTGGATGGAAGGGGGTGAATAGTAGCGCCAACAACGACATCGTCCGTGCTGTTAAGAAAATCCAAAAGTCTGCCTTGTCCGTTGATTCTAATAAATTTATTGGCTCGGGGTTGATAGCTGATGGGTGGAAAACGGTCTCTTCAGCTGCCACTCACAGACAGCCGCATATACACGGAGAAGACGATGGAAATAACCCAACGGGACGAAACTTCTGAGAATTGTGTGCGCTGCTGATGCAAAGGAAAATCAGGAATCTTGTCTTTTCTATTTTGTCTATATACCAACCAAGTTGTGAGTTGGGAAACGGAGAAGTGAATGCAGAACGAATAAGGGAGTTTTTCGGGGATTAAAAGTGAATTAGCTGGATGGACATTAAGATTTGCGCTCATGGAGTTATCGACGAATATTTGGATGGGGCCTCCGTTTGCCGCATTTCTATATATAAAGAAATTGAAATAAATTTTCCGAAAGAAAGTTGTAATCCCGTATATAGCTGCCACCCATTGTGCACCATTCGTTCAGAAATATCGAAGAAAAAAATCTCTGCACATTGAACGACGTCTCCAGCGTATCATTCTCGTTCAAGTCAAATTTGTTATCTTCGATTTCAAGTCAGATCTTGGATATTATTTAGGCACATAGCTCCCCTCAGTAAATTCTGGGCAAGCTGAGTCCCACAGTTTCTAGAGAGACGGGCGGGGGGAGGGGGGTGGTTGGAACCCGTCAGACCATAATAAAAAAAAATATTGACGACATCCCATCAAAAGCGTACGTGTTCCTAACTTCTAAGTATATTCCTCCTTTTTTGGTACATTTACCCCCATCACCAATCCTCAGTTGTCATACAAATCTACTCAAAGTAACACTCATACATATGGCGAGGAGAAAAAAAAATCTTTACTAGCTATATCTAGCTAGCTAGCTAGCTAGTCAGATAGGTATGTATGTGTATGGAGTTTGAGATTTTGAAGTAGCTCGTTTAGGTCGTCGGAATCTACACTGGTGACACTGGTGACTGGTGTGACACATGGCTGGCTACAAAAAGCAGCTCCCGATCCCCGCACGGAACCAAGTGAATATTGCACAGGGGGGTCGTTACTTACGTGACACATTTATAAATTACTCGTTATGCAGTTATACCTCTTCCTCGGAGTCAAGTACCCACATCCAAGGTGGTACATGCAGAGTACCTCATTCAACCTCTTGTGCTGCTCAAATTATGGCACCTACCCTCCGAAAAATCGCGGTGTTACTTGTGCTGATTTTTTACGACACGAACGAGATGATACAGGTTCGCAGAGAGAATCGAGGGATTCGTATATAGAAAATTTGAATCACAGTGCGTTTGGTGCGTAAATTTTATACACGCGCTGCTGGAGGATTTGTCATTGCTGCCGCGGTGTTCGGTATGGGGTTAAATGTGTTATTTAGTAGATAATGGAATGGGGAAGGTGCAAATATTTGAAGATTTCTTTTATTGTTCTTTAAGACGTTTGTAAAATATTTTTGGTTTTTGGTTTTTGTTATCTACTGGGGCAAAGATGAAGCTGACAAATTCATGAAAAATATAAAATCGTAGCACAGTGTTTCACATAATTTAACCCTATTTTATGCATTCATTTTGGAGCATATCTACTTTCTTGTAGCTACTCTGTACCGTAGGTGCTATGACTGAATTTTATTCCTGTCTAAAACAAAATGTTTCTCAAATTTTAGTTCATTAAATTAGAATCGAGAGGGTGGATGCTAGTGAACGGTGGGGTACAAACAACGACTGAGGAGTTACACCTGGTAGGTGACGAGAAGTGTCGAATTGTAGTGAAAAAAAATTTGAAGCATGATCCATAGTTAGTTTTCAGATATAGTTCCGTAGAACTATTGGAAGGTGGCTACTCGCATTTCTGGATGCAAATAGAGAAAAATGTTTAGAGAACGAGATGGGGGAAAAATTAAGTCAACTGTATACATATTTTACGGCTAAGGACAGAATTCCAATGTCGATCAAACTATTTACGTTAACGATTTCAAGTAATTAAAATTCTATGATCCGAGTTTTCTTTAAAAAATTTCAATAAGTTTTCAGATGATCGTCCTGGCCGGCAGTTGTACTGGCGAATGTTGATAAAGTGATTACGTTTTGGATAGTTTACTTTTTGGGAATAAGAGATTTGAAAAAATCCAGTTTCTTAGGCAGAAAAAACCATTCGATAGCGATACAATATATATCCAAACCGGAGGAAGAGAAACCTTCCCCAAAATAAGATAAAATACTGTCAGTTGTTGAACAAGGGCTAAACGAAAATCCTAAGTTAATAGGGGAAGCAAACGATTTTTTTTAAAACTGTTGCTAACTGGAAATGAATCTGGAAAATCTTAACGGAAAACCGTTGTACATATAAAACAAAAAAGTTCCATATGGTAGCAATTATTGTAGAGACATCTCTTCTTGAAGAAACCATAATAAAGAACGTGGATAAGAGCTTAGAAGATAACGTTAAAACCACGGCCTTCTGGGTTACTCTAGAAAGCCAGATAATCGTGTATATTGACTCAAACAAATGTACATGGATAGATTGCGTGGTGTTTAGATTAACCTCCTATGTCTCATTTTAGTGGCCTTCCTAATGACTTCACAACGGGTCCTGATGGGATCCCTCCAGATTTTTTTTAAAAATTCTATTTCGCCCTGCTAGCTCCGCTCGATAGTGGTTGTCTCCGCAGGTATGGAAAAATTCTCTTATCATACCTATCTACAAGAAAGGTAGTAAAACTGAAATCTCTAACTATAGGCCTATTGCAAAAATATCTTGCATGCCTAAATTATTCGAATCTATCATTACTGTCAGCTATTAATTTCCTGCAAGAATTTCCTCTCTTCAAACCAACATGGGTTTATTTCGGGCAGGTCAACAACCACTAACTTGTTGGAATTTGTCTCGGATACCATTGGAGAGATTGCAAAAGGCTACCATACAGATTGCCCTTATACAGATTTTAATAAAACCTTTGGCAAGTTATCTCACTCTGTGATATTGTTTAAATTGGGGAAGTATGGGTTTCCGCTTTCAATTCTAAAATGGACGGGAGTCTTATTTAGATAGCACAATATACCAAATCTATTTCCGCCATTCCATCTTTAAAGTCTTGAAGGCTTCATCTGGCGTACCTCAAAGTAGTCACTTAGGCCCGTTGTTCTTTATTCTATCTATTGAAGACGTTGTCTCTGTTTTGGGGCACTGAAAAGTCTTGATATATTCTGATATATGAAGCTTTTCGCTCAGATTAAAATCTATTAAGGATTGTGAGCAGGTACAGGGCGACCTTGACAAATTTTACGATTGGTGCACAAGCAATAATTTGGTACTCAATATAGACAAATGTGTGGTTATGACTTTCCATTAATCACTTATGATTCGCAGATTCCTCGATTTGTTGTGTGGGTTCTGAGACTTGGGTGTTAAATGTGACCAAAGATTGAATTTTATCTGCCACACAATCTAGATGGTATCAAAGAATAGTTATATGCTGGGCTATATAAAACGTTGGTCCCGAGAGTTCTCTTGGAAGATTATAAGCGGAAATCAACTTTTAAAACTACGTTTAGGCGTTTTGATAAATAAATCAATAGTTTTCCCCTTTTTACACACATTATATTCTGATAATACCACTAACTTTGTATTGAAGACAGTAGCGTAGTTACGACAATGCCACTAATGCAGTCGCATGGGTCCCCTGATTAAACGGTGGCCCGAACGAGCCACAAACGATTCTGTTATTTCGAAACTTTTTTTGAGGAAAGCAGCAAGAAATTTTTTTCCTAAATTGCAGCACACGCGATTTAAACTATACCATTTTTTAAATGACTACCTATGTTCTAAAAAATGATAAGGGATCCTCTACAGTCAGTTTTTCACAAAACTCGTTCCCCCAGGAGAGCGTGGTTTGAAAAAAGGGGGTGCAGCTGGGCACGGGGTGTTTGGTTTTTTAATACTTGACTTCTAGCCACTATATCGCGGCTCTTAATATTAGAATAAGCAACATTTCTTCGACCTTATGATCAGATCAGATCAGTTTATTGCTGCATTTTTTATATGTGTTATAGCAAGCATACAAGTTAGTTATCTACACAAAGAATTTTTTTCCGAGAAATATTATCCACAAAATTCGTTAAGATTCGTTGTCAACTGTCTCGTGATTTCAGTTTACTTCTTTATTGAATAAACGAACTGAGTTTACTGAGATTACTATGGTTGCACTGATCCGTGCATAAAATGTAGCAAAGGCGAAAACCCAGGACGCACACCATATAATCACCAAGAATGCCTATTGCAATTGACACTTTTGAGCATAAGGTTAGGAAAGGATGGTTATATCGAAACATCGATGACTTCGCGAGTATTAAATATCGAAAAAAGATCTTCTAAAAGTGCCGCGCAATTGTATAGGCTATGCATTTTCTATGATTTTCTACCACAGGCTCTATATTTTTTTCTGCATAAATAGTGCTCATATTAGAATTTTCTAACTACCGGTTCGCTTACCCAATTGCGTATCTAATACTTCATTAAACTGGAGTAAAATACTGTTTCGAAGGCGAGATTGACTTCCGTTATATGTGTATAGCAAGATTAAAAAGTCTTGCAAAAGTGTGCAAGCTTCATATATATTTCTATGAAAAAATTTTCGCGGACATTCATAACATTTGCAGGAAAGTATATATCTTTCCAACCTGGTCCAACCTTTCCAACCTTTTCAAACATGGTATTTAGCTCAATGCCCAGATTTTTAAATAACGATGCCATTGATCTAAAATTTTACTTTTATTATAAACTGTAGTAGATGACTCCAGAACTATTTCTGTGTTGTATCGGAGATTGCTTAACTTTTAACCGTCGCTTTTCATTTCCTTGCCTTAAAACTTCTACCTAATAAAAGAATTTTCAACGACTGAATCTTATCTTTGATTTGGTTTTTTACCATTTTTACTTGATATGCTACAAAAATTTGATCCGTACCATTAAATAAATGTTTCTATCGCAAGTTTTGCAAGTAGTAACATCTCATATACAACATAGAAATGATCCTGGAGATATCTAGTATAGTAACAAAGTGGAATATCATTTGAGTGATAATCCCTTCTATCCAAAAATAGATAATTCGATTTGCTTGGATTTAGGATTAGGTAATTGAGCATAGGCTAGTCATAGATCCTTTTCTCTTCCCTCATATCCAACTATCTGGCTGACAGAAGTTTTACTGTTGCCAGTGATGGTGATTGCTCAACCCCTCGGCCTTCCCCATCAGGAGCTCCGCAGGGTGCTGTCCTTGCTTCGCTTCTGTTTTCCATCTACATTAATGCCATCACCTCGGTGCTGGGTGACGTGAAATTCCATTTATACGCAGATGATCTTCAGATTTATATGGCTGTTAGATCTTCCGTCACTAATTGATGAACTCAATTCTGCTCTTGATAATATATCCGGTTGGTGCCTAAGCAATGGTCTGGCCCTAAATCCTGTTAAAACCCAAGCCATTAGATATTCTGTCTGAACTAATGTCCCTAGACTTGCTGACACACTTCCGAATCAGCGTCTATATGACTAGATCATTCCTGTAACGAGCACTCAAGAATCTTAGCTTCCCTATGGACTACCAACTTACTTGGAGTCCGCAAGTAAGCAAGATGTGCTCTAGAATTTACTACGGCCTCCGTTCTTTATACGCTGTCTCGCCCACCTGCCACAATCCATTAGGCAGTCCTTGGTATCAGCTCTTATCATGCCGCTCTTTTTTTATGCTGATGCTGCTTTCTGTCCGTTATAGGCCTCTGAGATAGCGAAACTAAATAGAGCGCTCGAATGCTGTGTACGATACCTCTGTCAGAGGCATTCTCATGTTTCTCAATTGTTGCAGCTTTTTATGCCTGACTCCCTTACCAAACTCTTGGAGCTCAGGGTTTTGCTGCTTGATTCATAAAGGCAGATGGAACTTGCTACTGAGGTACATATACGAATTGCTCTCATGGAGCTTTCTCAATACCTCCAGACAGGTCTCACACCGAACTAATACCCGATTTGGTTCTAATGGTTTATTTGGTTAGGGAAACCTCCTGTGAAATTCTGCCTTTTAGATCTATAGCGAGAGCTCTATGAGAGCATATCCTTTAATCCTATCCCTCATTAAAAAAAACAGTGCTCAGCCCTGAATTTTCTGAACTTTTTATTTTTATATTTAAACTTTACTCTGTTAAGTTGTATTAGTTATTTTAAGTCTTATATGTTACTCTATTTTGCTTATCATACTTTTGTTATTTTATTTTAGTTTTGTTTATCTTATGTTATTCTACTTTTCTTCATTATATTCTCTTTTTCTTTCTTATTGTATTTTGCACTACATCAACCTTACTTTAAGTCCTATATCTTTGTCACTCGTTATTATTACTACTCTACTGCAATGAGTTTGTTTGTTGCATTTTTCTTATTTTTCTAATCCTTGTATTCATTCAACATATTATCAATTTCAATTGTATACTCGATGTACCTAAAGTTGTAAGGTAGCGTAAGCTGAGGTTCTTTAATAAATGCTCTTCTATTCTATTAAGTCAATTAGCCTATCTATGTCATTTTTTATGTCAGAGGACCGAGAAAAGAACCATAAGGTATACCGCAGTAGAGAGTTAGGTAGGATGTTAGTGACTGAGTGACTTTTACTGTCAAGCTACAGCAGAGCAGACAATTTTTGATGAGAGAGTTAGATGTAGAGGAGAACTTAAAATTCCGGTACAATTTAAAAAGTAGTCTATCATAAATTGCAATACAATACAAAAATGCTTTATTGAAAGACCCTGGCCAAGGCATAATACAAAAAATAATATAAAAAGTTTATTGAAATACATGCAGGGTGGGTCTTATGAGGTACGTCCTAAAAATGGTTTTTATTTTTTTTTTCGACTTTATTTTATTTTTTTATTATATAGACTTTCAAATAGTGGGCAAGCGGCCCATTAGGGCGGCATTCTCGAAATAGTTGCTTTAAAAGAAGATAAATTTCGAAATTCCCCTGAGATTCCTTTGTTTCTCATATTCTCTGATTATCTTGAGTTAATAAGTCTAGAATTATTTTTCTTTTACTACTCTGGTAATCTGGTTTCGTTTCGGTATTACTCGCAAATAATTCTCATATCATGATATTTGTACGGGCGTAACTTCTATTGCTTTGCTGGAGGGAACATAGCAGAAGCATTCGATCAAATCTCTTCCTTCTACTTTCGATTAAAATTGGAATCATTGTAATAAAAATTGACTCTCATATAATTGAAAGAGTTTCTCATCAGCATCCTACTCATTTGACAGTTTTGACAGAGCTCTTCTATCATAAGTATATGAAAATACTGTTCGAGTATTTGTGTATTTATTTACACAGCTCAACAAGTTTTTGTTTTAAAAACTGTAGCAATTCACAACACAAATACACAATAAAATATTATTTTATGCATGATTCTCACCCTCGTTTTTATAAAATACGTAGAAATTGTTACTTCATGATATTTTAAAATTTTAATTTTGGAAACTTTAGTCATTTAACCCGGTACCCAATCGGTTCGGCCGAACCGGTGCAAACTGGCTGAATATCGGCACTGTGTATAAACTGTGACTTGAGATTAGAAAAGATTTGCGATTTGAATTTCAATTCTTTTATAATAAAATCCACCCAGCTTTCAGGTGTCTAATGCCGACGAGAGGATAATGCCGACGAGAGGATAGCTTCTCGTTCAAGGCTCAACGGTTCACGTTCCATTTTTGTTTTTTTTATGCATTCGGGCCCGCCACTGGTTACTTACACTTACAAAATTCAATCTAGAACTATTCACTTAAAAATTTAAGGTAGATATCGCGAATATTTTGCAAAATCAATTGGTTCTCAACTGTCTTCTCGTCTATTCAAAAGCCTGCGGGCTTGTTGGAGTAACGTCTGTAAAATACTCTACTGCGGCGAGTTATAGCTATAGCTTTAAATTACAAACTCGGTGAAACATACTTCCCAGGTAAGAGTTTTTGTTGAACTTCTAATTATTCCTTTTAATAGTTATCCTCAAAATAATCAATCCTCATAAAATTAATACCACCCTAATCGCCATTTTAACGGTCTGAGTTTAAACCAAATATTTAGTTTAAGCTCGACGAATGGATTTCATGGTTTGGTTTAAGTCACGGTTTAAACGAGAGTTTAACTCGCGCCATCCCTCGGTTTAAACTCAAAATATAAATATTTGACAAGTAGTGTGACATTTTATTTTGACAGTAGCATTGTTTGTTTATATCAAAAAAATAATTTTATGATGTATTCAGATTATGATATTTTTAGCGATAAAATCTTTTTTAAAGAGTTAAATTTAAAACTCTGTCGACGACTGAGAGTAATTAGAAACCGGGCAAGTAATTTTAATAATTGAGACGATCTTGATTTTTATGCTAGATTATACTATTATATATGTCTACTACTACTTATATATGTCATTTTGTATGCACTAGGGAAGGCAATAGCTACTAAAATTTCCAGCTCTTTTGGATGGTGGCATATATCAAACTACATATTTTTTATTTTTTATTTTCTGGTCTATTTACTTTACTTGACAGATTGATTGATAGAAAAATTGTTTCATAATGGCGGCGATAACTAACTTAATTCACAATTTAACCAGTACTACCAAAGTCAGTAAAAGGATGCAATGTGACTTGATTTAAGATACGTCTAAACTTGGAGGATGGCTGGCTTAAACCAAACCTTGGTTTAAACTGGTTTAAACTGGTCAAAAGTGTAGTATCTATCTATCTAAATTCTTTACTCTTAATCATGACAAGATAGCACCAAAAAAGAATTAAAATCATAAGACTCCAATAATCTGGCTCTAGTAGATTATGTACATATCAACATCGCTATAGAGGCCCCTCTGAAAAACATAAAAATGACCGAAGACAAGTCTTCTTAATTTTGCACTATTCCAGCAACACCTTCAAAAAGAACCACCTTTTCCCTTCCCTTCTAACCCCTTACCCAAAATGAAATTTATTAAGAATATCCAGCGGACTATGTTGTTTTATTTTCCTGAAGTAATTTTAGCCCTCCCCCCCCTCCCCCCTCACCCTGCCAAGAGGCTCTTCGGTATTCAACTGTGGTAGTGATGGCGGTTATAGTAGAGCAACCCTGGTGTATAGACTCTACTTCTCTTGCATGGAAAAGCATAGTAGATTTCTGTTTTCATCTACAAACCTACCTTTTTCTTACAACCCCCCAAAAACCCTAACCCAAGTGAACATGATACATACTAACACAACGGAACATGATTTGTGGTTATTGCGCCCAGGGCTAAGCTCAGAGCTATATGAACTGACTACTTGGATGGATTTATACACGAGCCAGAAGAGTACTAACACCCCCGTTTTCCTTCGCTAGTATTGTATAACGAAGAACTTAAGCCGAGGGATATTCAGAGTGAACTTTATTGACGATATGACTGACATAAATCAGGAACCCTGTGCTTGTATCATTACGATTATTGTTATTACTCCTTGCCGTGTTTCGTGATGGCCACCCACAAAACCCATCAGTCGGCCGGCCCAGCAGATCCTGGCCCATGCCCTTACTGTTTCCTATGGTATTTCACCCCTTTTTGTTTCATCTTATTCTTCTCTTGCTGTGCACCATCATGAGATGGAACTTTGTTTTTAGTGTTTACATATACTATCAAGCCCGCAGCCAACCAAGCAAGCAAGCAACCTACATACTTTGTACATCATTCCTGAGGCCTGATAATTCATGAGGAAAAGGTCGTTGAATTCATTTCCGTATACTTTGATGGACACAAGGTTAAGGGTTGATGTATAACAAAACATTTCCCTCTTGGGTTGACTGAGACGCAATGAAAGGTGAACTATGTCCGGGGAGGCTGCCGTACATACGTGTACCGACTAAATTCTTCTGCAACAGTTTCTATAATTTGTGGTTCAGGCGAGGCAAATGAGTTTGAGGGAAATGTAAATCTCACGAATTTTATATGACCGTATTGACCTCATTTAGGGCAGCTTAAATCTCACTGCAATCGAAGCTCCCGTTGCCTGCACTGCATAAACCCACAAAATGTCAGTAGTATTTCTGCAAACATACATGGATATGCAAATATTTCCCATCAATTAGTTCCTGTCCGCATCACCGTTTTCAATAAAATGTCCATTAACTCAAAATAGCGTAACATCAGGTAAATGTGGCAACATATACTTACACTATGCACACCTTTAAAAAGGTCATGTGTGGGAATTGGTGGCTTAATGCGCAACGGGGCATATTATCCTCAATAGAGAGGGAAAGAGAGAAATGATGATGATGACACCCTACTGCATCCGTAAAATATATATGGGGTGATAATCCTGTCATTCAGTCCGTCAGGCAGTCAAAAACACAAAACTAACTCCGTTCCAACCAACACGTGGAGGTGGCTTTCACATTTCATGTCTTCGACCGACTAGCACATTTCTGGTGTATAAATCAATCAATCAATCAATCAATCCGTCATTGTTTGAAAATGAGCTTCCAGTTTCAACAAAAGATGCCCATCTCTAATCGGACGTACAAATACCAAAAAACCTAGCAGATTGTATGGGTGCGGGAAAAAGTATGGAATGAGTTTCATTCGAATCCTTGAAATACCTTTGGAATTTCAGTTAAAACAGGACTTCAGTGTAAAACTTTTACTACGTCCACACAGGATGTCCAGAAAAAGTAGCTGCCTGTCATGCTAGAAATGACCTGGTGGCAGACTATTCCGTTCAAAGTGGAATTACTTTTGAGGCTTGCCGATACCTTAAAAGACAGGGGCTAATACAGAAAGAAAGAGTGAGAGAGTGTGCGAAATAGAGAGAGATAGAATGATAATGGCAAGGGTTAAGGCTTTCATTGCACCTTCATTCTATTGAGCCGTGAAGATGAAAAATTGAGGTCAAACAAAATTTCGATAAAAGGCAACTAGTCAGAGTCCCGTCATCGATCAATCCATCCACCCATCCATCCATCCGTTCGTCGGTCCGCCAAGGCTTCTCTAATCGGCCATTCTCTATTGTAAAGGTAAGAATGGTGGTGGTGTTCTTGGTGGCGGTTAAACTATTCGGAATACAGGCTATACCATACGGGGAGTATATACAACCCCAAAATTGGCGACTATAGAAGTCATGATAGTATCCTCCTCGATATCTCTCCTGATGGACTTTGTATAGATATGTATAAATGTACAAACAACTTTAAATCCTGGATCTGTCGTCATTCCACCAAACCAAACAAAACCAAACCCAACAACAAATAAATAGATGAAGAGTGCGAGGGGGACTTCGATTATGTTCCCTCTTTTGTTTGATGAGGATTGTCAGTCGGTCGGCATCTGGTTAGTAGTATACTGGCGCTGAAGCATTTTGAATTGGGATGCTGCGGGGATGGCCACTTCCAATAACATTGTTGGAAATTCAAACAACCAACAAAATGACCAAATGAAAGCTGCCGCAAAAACAAAGAGGTTATGCTCTATGACAACGATTGTCTGTCGTCTGTACCCATTGTGACATATGTGCCAGAGGAGATCTGTTGTGGGATGCCGTTGAATGGGGATGAGATGATTCGGTCGAAAGAACATGAGCGGTATATGATGCAATACACGGATGATGCGGATGGAATTAAACGTCTTCAATTGTTTTCTTTTCTCAAAGATGATCTGATTTTATTGTTCTTTGATATCTGTGTTGTATTCTATTGATGCTTGAGATGTATAGCTATGCATACTAGATAGGAGGTATAGGGTGCAGTTGGTTCGATTCTATTAAAAAAAAACAAATAAAAGGAGCCCAAGAGGATGAACAGCACTGGTTGTTTTTATAATTTTTTAATTTGAAATTATTGAAAATTTTGATTTAAACTAAATGGAAAAAACTGAAGGATAGCTCCAAGTACCGCTGATGAGGTTGTTGCTTGATGGAAACCTACAAACCTAAGATTTTTTTTATTGGAAATGAATAAACATCTGAGGTTCCAACAACGATCTAACAATATGTTGTCAACAGTGACAGCAGGGATTTTGAAAAAAAAACACATTTAAGACAGCTTTCAAGAGTGGTTAGAGAACTTTAACAAGATCGTACACAACTTTCCAGTAAAATTCTTCGCATGCTATTCGGTAGTTCGCAGTAGATTATCAGCCAATCCAACTCCGACGAAGACGAATACATAGTTTGTCTATAGATAATATATTATGACACCGACAGTATTCCAAGTGAATTTATTAATAGATGATGAGTCCTAGCCATCTGGCGGTGTGCTTTTTTATGATCTTATGCTATGCATACAGAATATGAAAGTAATCTTAAATGATTGGAACGAATCAGATATAGTTCCAATCCATAAAAAGGGCGATAGGATGGTATGTAGAAATTAAAAAAGATTCTTCTTTCTATATGCTTATCTTTACTTTTTTTCCCGTTTTCCCTCCCCTTGAAAATATAGTGCTTCGACATAACTTTAAGGCTCTCTCCCCAATTGATGTGACTTCCATCTGTCATTTATTAGGAAAAGCGCATCGTTCGTGAAGCAGATTTTGGTTGGCACGCTGCTAGCAGTGAACACCTTAATGGAGTCCTATTAAAATTTGCCAAATGTGTCACCGCTTCCTTGCGAGTACACACATATATATTGCTGTATTCTGCTGGACGAGAGGAATGAGAGAATTTTTGATGCGTAGGGTAGTAGGTAATATGGAAAATAAGAAAATATAGAAGCCGAACGGAAACTTGATAGAAGGAAAAGCGCAAGACCATTTCGAGGTGGGATACGAGCCCACGACCCCTGGAATAATAGTCAGGGTGCTGCATAAGTATAAAATGCTCTATAGTTTTTGCATATCTTCGCTTGCAGAGTTAAATGGTACCCAGAAGAAACTCAAATTGAGACTAACTACCAAGCTAGATCTTATGCATGCGCTAAATAATGTAGAAATCTGGGCAGTATGGTATCAAAGTATAATATCTATGCAGACAGAATTTCAATAAGGACTGCGATTTCAAGTATGGGGTAGTACTCCGAAAGATAGGTTCGCCGTTGATTATTGTGATGGCACACAAGTGCAAAATAACACCTAAGAGAAGCTCATAATGAATCATCAAATGTCTGAGACATGGTGGTGGTAGAATATATCAAAGGATTTTTGAGAAGTCTAAAGCAACAAATACTATATTATGTAAATAAAAATTCCCAAAGTGAAGAGCTGTTCAGTAAGCAGCATAATAACAAGGTCTAGTATCACAGAAGAATATGTCAATTCCAATATTAACAAGCCGAAAAAAAAAATTTCTTATAGACTTCCAGTAAGATTTCAGATAAACAAAACTGAGGCTTTTAAACCTGAATGCCAAGAAACAATATTACCGAAATCTAATTATTTGCTGAAGTGATCGAGGAGCCTAAACTGAACTTGAAAAAATACGTCATACAGAATATTCGAAGACATCTTTGAGGAGGACCATTTTGAAGAAATGCTTGGATCTAAGCTCGATAATGTGTGGAGTAGAGTTTTCATATAAAAATTATTATTTTTTACATCACCGAAGACAAAAACCCATATATAAAATTCCGGACGACAAAAGCTCAAAATATATAAAATAAAAAAGTTGAGCTGCATACGGAGTTCTCGAGCAAAAGTCCACGAATACAAAATTTTGGAAAACAAAATACCACCGAAATAGAAAATACCGGAAATGCAATGTTTTGAAAAACAAATTTTGGTAAAAAAAATCCCCAAAAAATCAAATAATTTAATTTCTTCTACCTCATGAAAAAATCTAACGTATTTTCCGAGATTTCAATATTTTTCAAGAACATGTGTGCGATTTTATATCCCGATCATTTGATTTTACATTATACGGAATTATTACTCCGGATAACTAAACAAAAAACTAAATTTAACATTTTGTTTTTACCCATAATTCCAAATCTACGAGTATTAGTAAAAATAAATGCCGGGATTTTCCTTTTTGAGATTTTGTAATTTCAGTAATTTATTGTCGAAAAGAGGAATGCCCATTTCAGGCCTGAACATATTTTATTAACAATGTTTATTTCAATTAAACGGGGGAAAGCTTCGGGAGTACATTTTGGTAAATCTAGTACAGAAATGAGTTTCTTAGGTCCTGAAGAGAAGTTTGAGTACCCACACTTCTATACTCGGGAGGCTTAAGTATTCAGTTTTTCAGTATTTCCCTTTTTATTCGAACTGAGGTACTAGATTTTTTGGACCTAAGATCGACTGCAACTTGGTAGGGTTATGTCCGATCGGAAAACGGGTTTCACTGTTCGCCTCAGCTCATAACCAAATACAATTATTGGAAGAAATGTTTTCTCTGCATACTTTTAGGGTGAGGGTAAAAACCCCAGCGGGGGGGGGGGGGGTTCCAATATGGCATGTTGCATATCAAATGACAGGTCATGCTGAATACTATCGGGTGGTGTACTTTTTTCCCATTCAGAAAATTTTCTCGGGACGCTTTTTCCACCCGAAAACCAATTCTCATACACTTGGGTCACATACAACCCTACACTCCAGTTATTATTTTTCGCATATATTTTTGCAATTCTTTCTTTCACGGCCTCTCTTTTGTAAAATTTTTTCTCATAGCAAGCCATTTTCAATGACGCACCAATTACGCATATCACAAGAAGTCGAACCCACTTTTTCACCCAATTTCAGTCAATATCTCATTTCTGTTGATGTCGGGCTTAAAGTTGTATGAAAAGTGGGCATTCCCCTTTAGTTTTTCTAAATTAGCTTTCTTATTGCAAGGCATTTGTCAACGATTTTGGATTGCGGTAACGCGGGATTTTGTCTTCTATTCTGGAACATTTTCCGCAACATCATACGAATGAGCCTTTTTCTTAGTTCCTCAAAATATCTTTTAAACATTAACATGTCTATTAATAGAAATCTTATTGATGACATGAGAAAACATAGAATATTCATGATGCACTTCGAATAGAAATTATCCAAGGCATCAAAAACTGAAAACGGATTAAAAATGTTCGTCAAAGTTGGCTAGAAAAAAAAATAAAGAAATTTTGAACACGATCTCTAACACTGTTCCATTCGCAGTCATTAAACAAATCGTACAATTACCTACGTCACAAACATCTCCAGAGGAATAGCTCGAACTTTCTTGAACATAAATTATAATTGAAAGCTCATCTATTCCCGGAAAATATCCTCAAATAGTCCAAAGTCATATCACAAACCAAACTGGACAACAACAAAAAAAAAATGCTTTCCTCGTTTTGGGGCCAACACATCCCAAAAGCGAGGAATTCGCCCAACAACATTTATAGTGGTGAGGCATCAACAATGCGATTAATTTCACTTACCGTTCCGCACTGGGATCCTGGATGAGAGTAGTCGGGATACTGGTGGGCTCCACATCATCATGAGAATCAATCAAGCTGGAAGCGATCGAGGTAGTTGCTTGTCCTAGAGACGATGGTTGTTGGGTGGTATATGGTGGAGGGGTTGTTTTCAGTTGGTGCCTTTGTTTAACTGCTTCAGCTAGTGATATAGGAGATGATGCTAACTGCTGTTGTTGCTGCTGCTGCTGTTGCTGCTGCAACTGCTGATGATGATGCAGTAAAGGTATGTAAGCACTAGCTAAGGGTGAAGTGGTAGTTACTGGTGTTGTCTCTGAACTGCCACTATATGTTGCTCCTCCTGATGATGATACTGATGACGGCGATGATGATGCCACTGATGCAGACGTCACCACAGTGGTTGCAATTGTCTGTGATGGACTATCTAACAGAGGATGATGTAATTCTTGATTCCTAGTGTATGATATATCTGCAGCGGCTGCTGCTGCTGCTGCTGATGATG
The DNA here is from genome assembly GCA_963930735.1 of Dioctria linearis. Classification (NCBI taxonomy): domain Eukaryota; kingdom Metazoa; phylum Arthropoda; class Insecta; order Diptera; family Asilidae; genus Dioctria; species Dioctria linearis. The sequence goes on along the minus strand of OZ005744.1, from coordinate 175,954,795 downwards.
ATACCAATGTTGGAGGTAAAAGCTGTGTAGTTGTTGTCACAGCTGACGCCAACTGAGATACATTCTCTAGAGAATGATTTGATGAAGATGGACTAGTTGAATCAGATCTTAAGGGATCCTTATGTTCTGGACTCTCTGTGACTTCATCGCCTTCGTCTGAAATAAAAAAAAAAGAAAAAAAATTCATTAATAACCAAACTCACTTGTCATACAGGAAGCTGTCAATTGCAGCAAAAGTAAATGAGAGACTATCTTAGCAAGGATTAGACACAAATCCCGAATTCAGTTTTCAATTTTTCCCTGACAACAGACGACAGCCTTGTCACTCAGCATACCCCACGGGCATTTGAGTCAACCAATTTCTGGTCCGCACTACATCAAAAGATTTCACTGAATCCTTCAAAAGCCGCCACCCTATCTAGCTGAATAGCATAGCACGGAGCGCGGAGTCTTCAAGACAAATGGTTGCAATGCCGTTTTATGTAGGTGCACATTCGCTTAAGATTCGTAATTAGCTTGAGGGGATAATTTTAATTACGAATTTCGCCACCCCAAACCACCACTTCTTCTTCTGATTGTGCCACAACATTTTACCCTGTTTGGTTAGATGAAGGGACCGGGAGGGTGGAGTGGGGGGGGGGGGTGTAACTAGAGATGTTATGGAGCTGCTATCTTGATCGCCCGAGACGTTGTCGTCGCTGAGCCTTTTCAAATGTTAGCGCTGCGATTTCCTTCTTCTAAAGCGAACCAGCAAGTGCACGCTACCCTATGACTTGAGAAAATTCCTTCAACGAATTCCCAGTTTTGCTATGGGAAAATCGCGCTTTTGTATGCTATGTGGCGTCATTTTCAGGCCGCGAACATTTTCAAATGTTCCATTGAGTTTTCTTTAGACTTTTCCTCAGTCATCTTCGTTGTTGTCGTAGTCAACATCGTCGACGACGACGTCGTTGTCGTCATCGTCTTCATCGTCTTCGTCGTTTTTCTTATTCAGTTTTCCCATTTTATCTTCAGGGCGTATAGTATGTAGGTGCATGATGGGCTTTCTTGGTACTTAGTTATACCATCAGAAGACGTTCGCCTTTTTTGTTCGCTTCTGATATTATTGTTAAGGAGGATTTTCGTTGATGGGAGAGACAAAAAGGAATGTGAACTGTGCTCCTCTTTTGTGATGTCTTAATTAATTTACTTAAGAAAAGAAGGAAAATCCGCGAAAAGTGTAAAGACAAGTGTCACAGGAAATTCATCTTGAGTAGAACACCAAAAGAATGTCACTCACAGGCTCGGTATTTATTTGTCAAAAGTACGTATACGGAGGAGTTCACGGGTTTATTACGGTCAGTGATTTTTGTTTATTGTTGGAATCCTTCTAATGCTTCGGTGAATTTGCTTAATTTTAAGGAGATTATTTTCATTTCAATTTTATGTCTATACTATTAGCGTAGGAATTAAAACTCTATAGAATAGCTCTATAGAATATCAATAAGAAAATTGACAACCGTATTCGTGATATTTTTCTAACGTTTCGAATTTCAACTGTTCGAAGCTATAAATAGAAATAGAGTTTGGCGACTAATTCTAACTGAAGATCTGCTTGGATAAAATTCTACATCATCTGCTCAAAAAAAAAAAAAAAATCAAAGGAAGCATAATTCAGCTAACAGAAAATGATATCTCATTTCTAATATAAAAGAAGAGTGGACCTAGTATAGATTCTTGTGGCATGCCAAAATTAATTGATATAAGAATTTGTCTTCTAGTTTCAATAGGTACCTGATTTGACTATATCTGCCAAGTGAGCCGATAGTTAATTTTTTAACCATCGATGAGAAAATAATTTTTGTTTCCAAATCAATCTTCACATGATGAAGCTTAAGTAGAGTCAAGGAAGACTAATTGTAAGACGAATAATTTATGTTAATCGAAAGTCTTAAGGATATCACTAAAAAATATTTTACAACTATTTTAAATGAAATCATAATTGTCACGTTGTTATTATTTGATTATTACCAATATCTTGGCTACAAAGTTCAGTAGGTTAGTGGAATGGAAATCGTTCGACTCTAAGATTACTAAAATATTGGAGGAATAGAAACCACGAACAGGTTTTTTCGTTTTTTTTAAAGAGGCAGGGGAATAGGAGAATCCCATCCCAAGCACGGAGATCATAGCGGCCCATTGTGCTGTCCTGCTAGTAGCCAATTCAACAAAACATTTCTGTCCTCTTAATGAAGCGCATCAGGTCTTGGTGAGGATGGTTTTTAAGCTCATCTACAGATAGAACGGCAGACCCTACAGTATCCAGTTTGCTCCGGGTGAAGGCCGGACACTCACACAAAAAGTGTTCGGTTGTCTCAGCCTCTCCCACCAGGCAGGATAGATTAGGTTTCAGACTAACGAAATCGGGTCATTGGGGCGTTTAGACGTAAGTGCGTTCATTATGGTAAATTAGAGATATTATAGATTCAGATTGAAATGTAACATAACATCGTTTATTGGAGAAAATAGTATATAAGATTAAAATCTTTTTTTTATATCTACATAATACAATTGCTCCTAAACAAGGAGGAGGTCCTTAAAAGAATAGTAGCTAATTAATTATCAATTAATATATAAATAAAGAAATAAAAAAAATACTAAATTAATACAAAAATGAAAACTTACAAGAATTCCCGATAGTACTCCGCTGTCAGAAGTGCGCCAGAAAAGAAAAATAAAGTAAATTACGGGCGTCTAATTAAGAAATGGACATCAACGAGGCTTTTAGAGGAATTGATAGTGCTTGCATGCTGGATAGATGGGAGAGCATTCCAAAAGCGCGTAATCTAGACAAGATAACAGTCTTCCATTACTAGCCATGTAAAACGAGGAAAAATAACGTTCCTATTACGATGTGAATTAGTATTTTCTGAAGAAGGAACTTTTTCTGGATTCTCCGGTATATAGCAAAAGCTAATAAAATGAATTAGTGAAATTAAACATTTCTCTGAGGTCATATGGCTCATTATTATTTTGTCAAGTTAAAGAAGAACACGCAGGCTCTTTTCTTGAGGTATGTAGTAAGCAGGCACCACACCAAAAGATCGCGGAATGGCGAGACATGGTCATATATGCGAAGTCCGAAAATTAAGCGTAAGCAATTGTTAAACGTGACGTCCATTCTACGGGTACAAATACTATCAAGTCGGGGGAAAATTATACTTCCATAGGTGAAGTAAGGCAGAATTAGTGTCTTAACCAACTTTAAGGGGGTTGCTTTTGGAAAAATACTGGCTGACAGCCAGATTCTATGGAGTCCGCAGTAAATTTTTAACTAATTTTAGAATTTGTTTTGTCACAGCAGTTCATTTATTCGTTCACTATGCTACTCAGATTCTTAACCTTACTAACACAAGACCATGCTTTACAGTCCAGAATTACGGGTGGGATATCAGGCAGATGTAGTGAACCGTTGTGAAAAATAATATATTGAGACTTGATGGGATTCTGTTTTAAAGCATTGGTCTTTGACCATGCATTAATTCTACTCAAATCGTCATTTATACGTGCGATGCCATCATCAAATAGGTTTGTTTAAATATAGCTGCACATTATCTACGTATAAGTGAATACTGACATCGCGACCAACTAGAGGAAGGTCATTAATAAATAAACTAAATAGCAACGGCCCCAATATTGAACCCTGAGGTACACCAGTCGGAGAGGAAGTGAGTTAGATAACTTAACATCCAGGTGGACTATTTCTCATCTACAACAGACTGAAATTCATTGTAAATAATATCAATGAATTTCTGAAATGCATTTAGAATTAAAAAAAAAATCGAACTTTTCGACGCAGCGATCAGAGATAACCATACTGATGAAACCTCTCTGATCGCTGGGTCGAAAAGTTCGATTTTTTCTTATCATCCACCTTAACCAGTTAGTGGCGTTCTGACAAGAAGCTTCCAATAAGAGTTAGGAAATGAGATAGCTTATGTAGTAACAACCTGTGATTAACACTATAGAATTCCTTTGAGAAATCAATTTGATCTAAAATGGTAGGATTATTCAGATCTAAACCTGCACTAGACTGTCAACATAACAAGAGCTTATTATTTGCCAAGTGACCAAAAATCTGGAAGCAAATTAGCTTTTCCAGAACTTTAGATAAAAAACTGAAGATACTGATTGACTAAAAAATCTCCAGGAGATTCCGGAGACGGTTTTTTGTGGATATGCAAGACCATAGCAGCTATCCAACACTTAGGAAAAGAAGAATATATTAAACAAGAGATCAGGATATGAAAAATTTATGTGTGTATCAATGGAAGTATTAGAATAAATACTTGTAGGAATAGTAGCAAAAATGCTATATCTGTGGCAACAACTCGTTTGATGAAGATTGCTGAGCTTTAGTGTAAAGTGGAGTCTCTTATATATCATATCCATACTTTCCGAAAGGGCTGTTACAGCAAATGCTGGTTCACTAAAAGAGATGGGAAATTTGTTAAGGAAAAAATTTCAATGGTAAGCCAATGCAGAAATGATGGATGTAACAACATCAAATACCTCAACTTTTCCGTGGTTTTTTAATAGAATTTGGCAGCACAAAATTGCCAGTAACTTTGAGCTATAAATGATTGAGTTGAATGATATATATCGAAATATTGTAAAATATTTTCTACAGGGAATGTTTTATACATGGTGATCTAAACTGATGGAAAGCCTCGATCGCACAACCCATACTTCTTGAAATGCTCTTTTACGTGTTTATATTATTTACCGAAGCTTGAGATATTGTACGTAGCTAACGTGAGCTAACATCTATCACGCCTTACTTCCCACTTATGAGGAATGGAAAAGAATATACTGATCACTAGTAAGATTCAAACCTTTACACATTGTATCCCTCTTCTTATATACTATCAATTCGATGTCGACGACTTGTTTGATTTTTAATAAACCTTTTTATTTTTTGATTGACATTAAAACTACTCACCCAGTAAGATTATTATTATTATTAATTATTCAAGACACTTTTAACATAACACTAAGATTGTAAGCATTTTTTTCACTAATTGATAGATGCAATTAAGAGAAATCAGCGAGACATCAGAGTTATATGTTCCAAGAAGAAGAATTGAAAATAAGATAGTTCAATTTTATTAGATTTAATTAATCTACACAGACTTCGAAAAAAGGGGACAAAAGAATAGGTATACACATTTAAATACAGTACAGATAAATAATGCAAACATTCCATTAAATCGATAATATCATCAAAATTAAGGTTAAATAGGAGCGGACCCAATACTGAACTCTGAGGAACTTTACGTTCCATAGGTGTATTATTCAATATACGCCTACAAATATCTTCCGTAGCTGACTACGATAACTGATAACAAAGTTGTCAACTTATAAATTTTAAAAATAGTATTTCGGTCATCCGTCTAATGGCTCAGAATATGAGATGAAATATATGCCTGCATGGGTGACTTGAACGAAGAGGTAGAAGAAAGCCATTTATTGTTGTAGTGTGAAGTTAAAGAGTGAGTAAAGAAAGGCAAAAAAGACAAAACAAATTTTCCACGAAAGACTCACACTTTTTCTGTCGAGGATATAAAGCGAGACTAGCAAGAAGGCTGGAAAGATATATAAAAAAAATAATAATAATAAAAATTATATGAAACGCCCTCTTTTTGCAATGAAAGTTCTTTTTTCAAAGATTTTTCGTTTGCATAAAGAGATTTTTCCACTCAATTCTCAAGCTGCAGACTTAGCAGTAAACTGAAAACAATAAAATTTCTTTTTTCAAAGATTTTTCGTTTGCATAAAGAGTTTTGTCCAAAAATAAATAAAACTAACTCTAATGAGAAAAAAAAAATTAATTATTATAAATTATTAGCTACTAAACCATACTTGTTAAAATAGTGCTCGAACGTTAGGTCAATAATATGCTTCTTAATCAGTTAGCAGTTTTTAAGCAAATTTTTTCCTCATACCAGCTAAGCTATCTCTGTCAAGAGCTATAAGGTGTGGAAATAAATACAAACACTCTTTCAAAAACGAAAAATCTTCAAAAAAAGAAATTTCTATCACAGAAGCACGCGTTTTGTATCAGCAGGAAACCGTATACTCATCAGTACGGTTTGGTTCCTGCCTGCCATATAATGAGATTGTTTCTTATTTATATAATAAACATGTTCCACTTAAAGTCAAACAGATCCGTCCTTTTAGCAATCCGTGGTTTTCTGATGGAATCCGCTCTCTCATTGTAGAAAGAGAGTTCTTACATAAACAGTGGAAACAGGTGAATACTCATTACACGCGCACACTCTATACACAAGCTCGTAACAAGGTCACTGCTGCAATTAGGGGAGCTAAGCGTGCGTATTTTTCTTCTCAATTCGATCCAAGCTTACCTTCCAAAACCTTGTGGGGAAACTTGAAGCGAGCTTCCATTTATTCTGATGTAACCCTGAGTGTCCTTTCGATTCTGAGGAACTTAACCGGCACTTTACTTCAGGTCCAGCATCAAATTTACAAACTCTACAACAACCTAGCATGTCCTTTCTTGCTTTACGTGAACAAAGTGTTAATTCCTTCTCTTTTCGGTGTGTGGAGAATGATGAACTTTTTAAATCGATATACTCTATCAAGTCCCATGCTACTGGTTTTGATAAAATAAATCCTCCTTTTCTCAAGATCTTATTGTCTTACGTTTTTCCGATTTTCCATCATGAACACTTGACTAACTACATCTCAATTCCCAGAAGTATGGAAAATAGCTAATGTTATTCCTATTGCTAAAAAAATGTCTGCCACGGAGCTGGCACACTACCGTCCAATAAGCATTCTCAGTTTCCACGTTTCAATTCATCCATCCTTGAGGGATCTTACTTTGTCCAGGTTGCACGCCTTTGGAATTCCCTACCCCACATGCACAGAGTGTTACTTCTATCAGTGAATTTAAGCAACTTATAATGTAATTGTATTTCACTAATTACTATAGCTGATTGTGTCGAACTCTTTTCTTCTTATCTTTCTTTCACTTTGGTTTTCTTTTCTTTTTCTTTTCTTTTTCTTTTCTTTCCCTTTCTATTTTTAACTTTGTTCTAATATATTGTAAGTATTACGTTTAATTTTTCTCTGTCTATTTATTTTAATTTTATTTTGTAGTTTATGAGCTAACCTAGCCGTACTTTTCATTATACTAGTATAAGATTAGGTAAATAAATGATTGATTGATTGATTGATATACGTCAAAGTGAACAGTGAAGCACTTAAAATAATTTTTAAATGTGAATTATATACGAGGCAAAATACTAAGTACTCGTATTTACTTGAATGCCTAGTAAGATTAGCCTATAGGGCTATACGGCGTATACTGCAGGCAGGAACCAAGCCGTACTGATGAGTATACGATGCCTGCTGATACGAAACTTCTGCTTTTGCATAGAAATTTCTTTTTTTTTAAGATTTTTCCTTTGTAAAAAAGGTTTTTTCCACTCAATTCTGTAGATGCACATTTGGCAGCAAACTCGGTCAATTTCATATTGCCTAAATTCGCTATGAATTTATTTCATAGCAAAACTCTTGGAGCAGACGACTAATTGAATAATCTCAAGATAATTTTCTTTAAAGCAATCATCTTACCTCGTGGTTATATCTAACAAATACTATATCGAGCATTGGCTTGGTACAGGTTTATTTGTTACTTTTTCGAACGTTGTTTTTTCACTTGTTGTTGCTGAAAGTCGAGTAATTTCCCCTATGAAAATTGTGTTACAGCATCCCTTTCTTATAGAAATGACTCACTCACAAAAATCGTAATTGTTCAACATTTAAAAATATCACCGTAAGATAGCCAACTATGTTGGTTACGTACAGATATATGAACTAATAAATTCGTAGAAATAAAATGCCATTAGCCAAGCAGCAAAATCCGATCAAGGCGTCTTTAAAATTTCAAAGAGAATCCATATATACCTAGAAGCAGCACCAGCAACAACAAGTGATCCAAAATAATGGAATCCAGTGCAGGCATAATACAACAAAATATCTGATATAAAGGCGAGTCCAAAGAAAATCGTGACACATCCTCCTCAATAAAAGTTGTCCATAAATTTTCAGGTGCATTCGACATGTATTCTATTCCATCCATGGTAGGTACCTACTATGCATGCTGTCCCTATACTACCTATATACTTATATCTACTACTAGCACTATATGTACAACATCAACAGCAGTCCAGGTTTCATATACCGCGAAATATAATCGGTAGCAATGCAGAAAATCCAGTGCAGAACTTCTGTGTTTATTGGCTAATCTTCAGGTGGGTAAAAAAGTCTATCACATCAGGCCTCACCAGCAGCGCACAGGTAAAGTATGTCTTTACGAGAAAATGGTCGGCACGGTCGGGATATAATAGTGAACCTCTAAGATATGAAGCCTTCTCAGCATAAAGGTTGGATCGAAAATGATCCAGCAACGGACGACACGGACGAGGAAGAAAAATGTCGAATACCATCCGATAGCATTGTCTCGATAAGCCCATAAATTGCACGCACTTGCAATGCACTTTACTGCACTGTGGCTCAACTGTGAATATTGCAAGTAAGCAAATGATGGCCATGGCCCCCACTTCAACAACAACAATAACAGGCAACAACTATGGAGTTCTCGTTAATGCGAAAAATAAGTCGTTCACCAAACCATTTTGTTTCGCCCCGGCCGATCTCTCGTGCACTCCTATATAGGACCTCTGCGCAAGATCCATTGCCATTGTTGCATTTTGTCGTCAAGTTCTTGCAATCAAAATCTGCAACTGTTACAGTAGACGACTTTTGTGTTGTGGAGCAAAATGTACCGTGACCGCGGACGTAGAGTGGCAATTTAATATCATGAAAGAGAATGAAAGGCAGAGCACAGCTGCACTCTGTGCATGTGTGTGTGTATTGTACACCGGAGCAGAAATGCGGAGACATTGACTAACGATCGAAATCACGCCCTCGCTTGATGCGCTCGATCCATCCACCATCAAAAGCTGTTTTTGCATTCGTCCGTCCAGCACGCATCTGGAAAGTGCAATGCGCAACAGAATCTCCAGGTAATAATAACCGCACAATGGCCTCACTGCATCAAGTACCAAGTCGCATTTATGTATGAAAGAATGCCAGGTATACGCACATTATTACCTGGAGGAGTGTGATACGAGAGTGCGCAAGCGTAAGCGGCTTAATCATGCGCATGAGATATAGTTCTCTGCGTCTGATATATACGAGCTGTCACAATGTGAATTGACCATTAAAGTCCGAGTGCGATATTAATAACTGACATCTTTCGCGTTTTTTTTTTCGTTTTTTTTTATTTCGTTTTTTTTCGGCTTGCATTGCGCTTCTCGCCCTTTTTATCTTCATTTCATATATGATTTCGTCCAGTGAATACTGAGTCCGTAATTATAAAATGGCGAAGTCATTAATCAGAGGGACACAGAGTGAGTTTTAGTCATTTGTTAGATTCCATGCCTGATGGCGATTTGTTGGTGTTTTTCCTCTGCTCACTTATAGCACGCTGGGTATACGCTCAAGTATTCACCTATTTTGGGGCGGAAGGCGAGAAATTTATTGATTTATTGCTGTCGTTAATTATAATGCTTTTAGGGTATAATGTGCACTAAGAATATGAAAAGAAAGATTGCTGGGGAGGGCGTGAGGGGGAGAGGGAACAACACAAATCGAAAAATATCCACAGAGGAGGCTTGCAGCTTTACAGCAGGCGGGATATGGTATACCTACCTACCTACTACAGTCAGTTTATATAATTTTATTTTACTAATCTCCCTATGAAGACTCCTCAAAGGTGAACGCTTGATGGGTTTGAAATTCCACTCACTCGTTCGAAATGATGTTTATTGGAGGTATTCACTTTAACACCACCCACAACCGGTTTTACTGTGTTGCACCGTGCAGCGCGGCCGTTTCAAAATGATATTTGATTTATTTTGTTAGGTTAAGTCCTTTTATATTTATAATATAAGATGTTGGCATTCATATTGAGAAAGGTAATTAGATGTTGGTAAACAAACAGAAAAAGAGGAAGGCGAATTATTGGCTATTTATTGGCTGTCTCAAGACAGACTTTTGTTGGGAAAAGTGAATTGCGGATTGGTTAGAAATTCTTGTGCTGTTGTTTTTTTTTTGTATCTTTTTTTTCTTTTTTTTACAAGTTCTCAGAATACTACTTGGAATAGAAAGGCCATACGAACCTCATATCTATGTATACTTACTAATACAGAACGCGGAGGAGTTCGAGAATGGAATTTCCGATCTTATACGAAGATATTCAAAGATAATAAATTGATGGTGATTTCATTGTTAATTTACTTCAGAATTGGTGAGTTTAGATTGCTGTAGGCTGCACACTTTGATATTTTGCTATGCTGTTACTGCTAATCCTAATCAACTCACAAATTTTTATACATTTAAAGGTATAGTTTTTTGGTATCTTAACTAGTGAATATTCTTTAATATCTTGAATCTTCGTCAGTCGTTGTCCATTTGATGGTAACAAAAGTACTATCTTGAACTGCAGCATACCTATCCTGATTAAATATATTCCTCTAATGTTAGAGGTTTGGCTGCCGAACGCGACGTCATACGCAAACCCGAACTTGTTTTATATGACCTCAGAGACATTACAAACTTTAGAACCCCTGCAGCGAAATGCTGGTATACTTCGAATTGTAATTTAGTTTTTAGCTAAAGAGCTATAAATAAATCTCAGGAGTGTTGGTGGGTTTTAATTAGAAGGGGGGGGGGGTTGGAATATTTCGAGACCCGTATAATACATAGGTCTACAGGCACTTTTCTGCCAATTGTGTGAAATTATTAAAAGACAAGTGCCGAGGTACTTGTCAAATCAAAGTTTCATAAAAAATTTTTAAGAGCATACAGCGTGTTTCGATCAGCAGTGCAGGGCGATCTCATCAGGATAGCAATTAAGCCCTGAGCAACTGTCTACACTACAGTGAACTCAGATGTCCAATTTTAATTAGTATTTTACCCGAATCGTATTCCCGAAAAAGTCACATGGTCTATTATGGATTCAGAACAAATATTCCAAAATACGCAGATAATTCTTGATCACCATGTGTGAATTTTCTTCATCCTCGGCAGAACTGATCAGTTGTATTTGTAAGGTCGCAGGAGTAAAAGATCGGTGAGATAATTTCTAGAAAGTTATTCCTTAAGTATGGACCTCCATAGGCAACAATTTTAGGACCCATACTCTTTTCCTTGTCAGTATAATCAATATAATCTGTCCGATGAAATCAATAAGTCCGAACTTGATTTACATATGTATATGCAGATAATTAGGTAAGTATATTCCACGACAAACGATTTATTTACGAATCAATTGTATGATTGAATCGAATCGTAGGATGAAACCTAGGGCTTCTTAAATCGGGATACCCAACCATTGTTTGCTTTTTTTTCATGATTTTGCTAAAGCTTAGGGGATATCTTATGATGCAGTGGCACAGACTTGGCATGGAAGGAAGAAGGAGTAGGGATTATTGAGTAAAGCCAAGGAGATGGCGGTGTGCATTAAGGCCGTGACACATTAAAAGTAGAAAGCAGCGTCAGAAGCAGATTCTTTTCGAGCACTAACAAATTGAAAGCAGAGGCAGCGGCAGCAGCAGAAGCAGAACTTGAAAGTTGATCAAATCTCAAAAATTCTGTTTCTGCTCAGTACTGCCAATATAAAGAGAGTTAAAATTTGCATTTCAGTGTTGGCGTCCTTTGTTTTAAAGGTGTCAAAGACGTTGATGCGAGAAAAGCAACATGTCTATGGACAAAAAATTAATTAATTTTGTTAGAAATAACAAATTAATTCACAATTAACATCGATTTCTTGAAAATTTCTGAATTTCTGCTTCTGTCGCTGCTTTCTAATTTTAATGTATCACGGCCTTTACGCTTGTATACTTGCGACTCATAACTGAGAGGAAAATAGAGGATGGCAAACTGTTCCACATTCGTACTGTTCTGCTTTTGAAGGATTCGTCGAATTTTACGGTATTGTCGAATTTGCCTTCAAAGATGTGAGCCTGACAGCTGATTCGAGAATTCGACAAGGGATCAGGCTAGAGATTTCGGCAGAGCAATATCCATAAATATTTCTTGCATCTTTGTAAGAAGCCCAGGCATTTCATCGCATTTCTGGTAATACCAAAAATGTGATCAGACCAACTATGATTGTCGGATCTTTCAATGCCTAAGATATTAAGAGATGGCGAGTTCGAGATATGTGCTCCATCGACGGGAATATGTTGAGCGGATGTTGAAGTACGTTTGAGTGATAACAGACAACATTTCGATATGGAAAAATTAAACAAGACCCGATTCGCTCTGCTCCAAGCGAATATTGGCTTCGTTTGTCAACTATAACATTCCCGCGGGAATTAGCTAAAGATTCGAATGAGTGCACGAAATCAAGGGTCGTGTCGTCTACAAAATTATGAATAGGACTCAAAGTTAGAGCTAGCAGATCATTAATAAAAATAAGGAAGAGAGTAGGAGAGATTATAGAAACTTGCGGTACACCGGCGTGGATTACAAAATGATCGTTTATCGCTGGTTCGAAGCTTACAGCTGATTATTTTTATGATCACGCTTATGATGCAATGTTTTTGTTGATTTTTTAAAGAAAACTCCGATCTTGATTTTATTATTGCTTATTTGCTCTGACCAGAAGTAACTCCGTCCAATATAACTTGAATTGAACGGCGGGAGAGAAAAATTTCAATCCGTTTTAAGAAAAGATGGTCTAGACCTAATGCGTGAAGAGCAGGATGCATGACTCTATCGAAGGCCTTCGAGATATCTAAAACGATGATTTCAGATTCACCAAATTTAGGGACAAATTGATTCCAATGCTCGGTAAGGAATGTTATTTAATCTTCAGTAGAGTGGCCAACATGAAAGTCGTATTGGCGATCGCTAATAAAGCAATTAGTTTCTAGATATTATCATCAATTGCAATTAATGGATGTTAATGAGTGTTTCGACAATCTTCGAAAGAATTGTAATGAGGGCAATTAGTCTACAATTTGAGTGATCAATTGCTTCTTCTTTTTTGGGAATTGCGTGAGTATGTGCAAGTTTCAATGCCGAAGGAAAGACTACTGTCGAATAGGACAGAAAAAATAGTTTACGTAAAGGTTTATCTAAAGAAGAGGCGCAGCGCTTGAGTGCGAGGGGCGAAATACCATCCGACCCAGCAGTCTTTTAGACACATTGAGACCTGAGAGAACTTTGAAGACCTCCTTTGTGGAGAAATGTAATGGTCTTTGACTGTTGGTGGAGAAGTAGGAGCCTGCGAAGAAGGTGGCAAGAAAGAATTCGCAGCAAACTTGGCTGCAAACACATCGGCTCTGTCCAATGATTCAGTATATACATCTCCGTTGTGAATTATGGGCGGTAACGAAGAACTGGTGAAGTTGTTCTTGACTGTTTTAACAAGAGAGGATGAGTTGAAAAATTGTTGAGATATCTAGATACCAAATCTGTGATTTTGGAAATATTTTCAGATAATAGCCAAACACTTAGCCAATACATTATCTAAGTTCCCAATCAGCAATTATTTCACTATCGTAAGTCATTTTTCACAACATTCAGCCCACTTTATTCTAGAAGTCCGCATTTTTGTGAACCATCATATCGCGATTTCCCTCGAGAACCATGCTAGGAATCTCTATCAAGAATTTATTCTAGAATTATGTCTAACCCATCTCAATATGTCCCGCTTTATAAAATTTGACGACCACCGCATTTACATACAAAAACGAAAATATTTTGAGATCGAATGTATGTCCAACGGCTACACAGACATAATGAATCATTTCGTTTGCGGGAAGTTTTCTGTATTGTGTTCCGCAAGATTGAAGGTCTCTTGTTATTTTCAATATTTATTGATTATCTACTAAATGCTGTCGTAAACTGCTACCAAAATCACAAAGCTTATTATATCAAGTTGATTCTTCAGGAGAATTGGTATAATCGCCTGCAACAATTTCTTTTCCGCATATTGTTACGTGCAATAGAAAAAGAGACATCTATTGGAAATTGATAATACTTTGCGTGAAATAAGTATAAATAAGTACGGACATATACATCTTTCGGAGAATCGTATTACAGAAAAGGACAAGCGACATCTATAGAGTACGGTAATAAACAACTTTTAGTTCGGAGAATCGATGCTTCTAGAATAGAATTTCGGAAAGGTTCTAGGACAATTTGTAGAGTATAAATACGGCACTTGTCATCGCCAGGAGGTAGTCTTATCCCAGACAGTGAAGTGAATTATTAGGATTGCGATATTTAATAGTACAGTACTAGCGATAACTAAAGTATCATTAATTTGTTATTGATTGTAAGCTTGTAAAACTAAACAGTATAGTTAAAGAAATAAATAACTTGTGACTTATATCTGAAATATTGTGTTTGAATGACGAACAAAGACCATGCTCATAACAATATATTTTACTAGACAACAGGCTCAGCTAAAATAATACTAACAAGTTAATGTATCTCCAATAGGTGCACTTCCCCTGGTAGACATATCATGATGAGCTCATCAATGAGCTCCTCATGAGCAAGCAGATGAACGTACTAATGAAATTTATTCGCGTTTGAATCAAAACCGGAAATAAACTCATTTATTTACTTATTTACAGATATAGTGTGCATGAGAATTGCATCTCTTTCATTTATTTAGAAATGTATGCTGTGCTTCTCTTTCGTGCATTTTACAATATTAGATGAGCACTGCGATGAGTACATAATGAATCTCACGATGAGTTTATTAATGAGCATGTCAATGAGGGTCTCGATGAGCTTATTAATGAGCATGTCAATGAGTGTCGCGATGAGTTTATTAATTAGCATAGCGATGAGTGTCACGATGAGTTTATTAATGAGTATGTCAATGAGCGTTATGATGAGTTCATAAATGAGAATCTGATTTTACGATTGGTTTCATATATTTTTCCGAATTCAAACTCCAGTTGCAAATCAAACTCTGAGACGCTGATGCGTAAGGATTTTGGCATAACGTCTTGTTCAGCATATGGGCGATAGTCTTTTGGGGAAAGCAAATCAAGAAATTTAAAAACATGAATAAATAAATCACAAAAATGTTCTATATGTTTCTTCATGAATTGCAAACACCTTGAAACTTTTCAGTCACATTCGTATTGGTTAACATAATAACTGCCCCTTGTGGGGCAGGAGACAAGGTAAAACTGTGAGCAATTTCTACTAGGGTTCGTCGGCTGTCAAAGTCAAATTTCTGAACTTTCAAATTTTACAATCGGACCAAATCGAACCGAATATCTATTTGGGGTCTTAGTCTTAGCCGTTCTATTGCTGACAGCCAGTATAACGATTTTATTGAGCTTTAGTAGAGATTTGAAATTTTTTCTCATTTACTTTTTCTTTTATCTACAAAGAAGAAAAAACTACTTGGTCTCTCGCCAGGGCTTTATTGCCTCTATCCAAACCCAAGTATTCGACTGATCATTGTTTGTTTTTATCTCCTCTCAAAGTGGTTATTCCATAAATGGAATTTACTTTTCAAATAACGTGCACGCACTGAAAGAACGAATTGACATGACCACCAAAAGTAGAAATAATTTTGCGAACCGCAGAAACCACGCGGAAATTGATTTAAGCGCAAGTGTACAGTGCCTAGAGAGGTAGTTAAGACTGAAAGTCTAGTTACTCCTTCATGTGGAACAACCAGAACATTCGTAAAAATTGTCGATTGAGAAATTATTTTATATCAAGTTTGACTTAAGAATGGACCCATTCTACTACATATATGTATAGACGCACACACACAAACACACATACATAAATTCAAAACGAGACAGTTTGGCTACCGCAATATAATTTCCATAGTGAAATCCATGTAAGTTTGGTACATATAAAAGGCCTGCACATTCCATATGAGGATCAATCTCTAAACGATATATCCACTTATAGCCATGTGCTCTGTTGCTAACGCTCCGCACCTATAAATCTTGTAAAGTGATCGAAATGAAACTGATTTCAAGCCCACGATCGAATCCATTTGCTTTCTTTATCTTCCGGCGCGTAATTGCAGATCGCACATACAATAAACAACGAAAATAGCGCGCACTGGCAGCAAACTGAAGACCATGGAGCATTCCTAATAAATCTATCATCCCTATGCAAGATTTTTTGTGTATGTTCACACTTTCGCCCATCCATATATCTATCCATCTGCCTGTTACGTCAAATTGTATTTCTATCAAGACACGTACGTGTATCTATAGAGCCTCTGGCGAACGAACGGGTGATATAGATCGTTTGCGTCTCCATAGCTTCCGCTTTTTTTTTTTTTTTTGGTAGAGACAGGTATCTTATACCACTATAATCTTTAGCACCATCATACAGACTCCACCACCACCACCACCCTCACCATTACCAACAATCTCCAGCATCCCGATCATCCCGATCATCTCGAGCTATTCAGCCACTGTTCAAAAAGTAGTATATCAGTTGGCTCCCACTTCCCTGGCACATGAGGGCGCCTCCACATGTCAAAACATAGACAAGTTGACGAAATATTGTTTACAAATGAGTTATCGCGGGCATACCACCCCCGCACTCATATATATCACGGTGAATGCGCTGTGCAAGGAATATAATGTTTGTAGCAATTTTCGAGTGTTAGAAAAACACTTTGCGCATACTCTTCTGACTAGGGATCGATGGATGACGATAACGACGACGACGGCGTCCGACGGTACGTTATTATTCCATACCGCGAGCCGTCGCCGACATCGCGGTCCTGCCGCATTCCTTCGCGATCGCGCATTCTAGCATCTGAGTAGTTGCGGCCGGCCCTTCACCCTCCCCTTCGCGACTCAATTGTTTATCCCATAAATTGTTATTAGAGAGTGATATATGAAAGACATGATGTGCGAGGATAAATAAACGCAGGCTTGGGGTCTGTTTGCCACATACAAGGCCTTCGAGTGTTTATTTGAAAAATCATAATATGTGCGCCCCGTATGGACTCCCTAGCGCTATACTCTGCCCGAGTTTAATGTCTTTCTTAACATGAGGACTGGAGTCATAACAGAAAAATGTTAATCCATCTTGGGATGGAATATGTACGAACAACCCTGAAGATTCGATGTTGTGGGCTTATAAACTACTTTCTAAGGAGACATATAGCAATCACAGGAATAAACGGAACGTCAAGGAGTCAGTCGTCCAAACAATCAAGGCTGCTCGCTTTCTGTTACATCAAACCGCACACAGCTTTACATACATATACATACACATATATATCTACAAGATCGGAAACAGTCTCATATTTTGCTTGATGGGAATATCTGGCACGATCGATGTTTAGATTTCAATCGGTTGCCTTGTCAGTGATCGATGGCTGTTTATATTGTTGGCTTGGCAGTTCTAGATGACTTTTGGATAGAATGTTGCAAATGGGAGAACACTTGGACGTGATTACTTGCTTGGTTACAGATTGATTAAATCTCATTTGTGGTCTGACTGAGAGACTATGTAAACACTGGAAGCGTATACCAGACTTCATCCTGTGCATTTGTTGACAGGTTGACACCATTTCAAAATAATTATTTTTGATTTATTTTTGATTATGGTTGGTTTTTATAGTGAGCAAAAATATCTTTCCAAATGAATTATTCCATTTTTTTATTGGGGAACCCTTGGTTATTTAGCCACACATTTATAAATTTTTTACAAAGCTCATATTGTTGTAAATGTGATGTCCAATTGAAATAGTTTACAGTGAAGATAATTTTGGCTACGAAAAAACTCATCATCAGAAATGTTTTGTTTTTTCTAAACGCAAACTCAAAATTAAAAAATTACGCAAACACCAACTTCGAACCTAGTAAATCTAAAATAATAATTGTTAAAAATTAACCGAAAGGGAGAGGTAGGCATGCTTAAAAAAAAAACAAGATTATTTTATTTTTGAACCTTTTACCCATCTGATTGTATTCTGGGTCTTTATCAGTCTCAATTCGAGGCACTGCTTCTAATTCTTGAAGCATTTTTGTTTTTTTTTGCTACGTTATGCAGAACTATTCACGTATAGAGCTGCCATCTATTGCTTATTTAAGCAAAGGACACCATGTTTCGAGGAATACATATTGTGGTCCTGCTGGAAAGAGAGAGGTCAAGGAATTTTTGACAGATAGGATAATAAGTAATATGGCATAGGAGAAGCTAGGCAGGAGAAAGGGCGCAAGACTGTATCTAGATGAAATCTAAACTCATTACCCATAGAGTGCTAATCCGCGCGCTTACTTACTTACCGATGCCATTTGAGAACATACCAAATACAAAATTTTGTTGTTGTTATGGTCGCAGCGGACCACACGATTCATGTGGTACTGACATCTAGCGGCAGTAATCATGTCGCACCTACATACACTGTGATTATGCTGACACTTCTGCATTTGTTATGCGATGGATAGCTGGCGGACGGATAATTCGGAAATCGATGACGATAGAAGAAGAAGATGAATATGGGATCAAAGTAGTGAACGATACAAAAAATAAATACCGGGAAATAAAAGATAATTAGTATAAAGTGTAGCTGAAGTATCGGATAAATTATAAGAAAAATACAGAAAGAGGGAAATAGCAGAAGAACTAAGAAAGAGAAGAAAACAATCGCTCTGCTGAAAAGAAAGTTGTTGAGAAAGCTGCAGGAGTGGAATGCGGCGAAGAAAGTTACATGGGAACACGCTCGTGAAATAAGCAGATTAGCAATTTCAGGTTTTGTTATTTGTACAAAAAAAAAAAGAAATAAAAATAAGCTAAAAAAAAATATCGAAAAAATGAAGAATTTCAGAAAGGCCGTCTGTGCTGAGTTCATCTCTATTTCATGAGGAATGCATAACATTTCAAAGAATGATTTGAATTGATTGATCAAGAATTTATAAACCTATAAAAAAAAGAGTTTGGAAATTTTAAGGAGAGTTAGATTTTTAAAGGGACTAAAATAAAAAACGCGCAACTCTCCACTCATCGTCAACTTTTGTAGATTTGGAACTAGGAACTGGAATTAAAAAAAAAGGTTTAGATTAACAAAACGTTTGTTTCATGTCGATGTTTCTTTTCAACAAAACCGAACAGGCTCTGAACTGAACCAGAATTTGTCAGATCTGTCCCGAACGGGGAAAAGTTGAAAAGAATGCAAAAAAGCAGAATATCCGAAAATGTTCGTTCTTTATGATTTTAACAAAAAAAATAAAATAACTTCAATAAAATAATTGTATTTTTACAAAATGTCCACACTTTCCCACTTTAATTACAAATACTTCCGATTTGACATTTAGCT
The DNA here is from genome assembly GCA_963930735.1 of Dioctria linearis. Taxonomy (NCBI): domain Eukaryota; kingdom Metazoa; phylum Arthropoda; class Insecta; order Diptera; family Asilidae; genus Dioctria; species Dioctria linearis. The sequence continues at coordinate 175,935,384 of OZ005744.1, read as the reverse complement.
CCGAACCGTATCCATAAATATCCGTAGAACAAGAAAGTTCAAAACCGGTGCAGAAAACGAACATAGAACCGCTGTGAAAAGAACACATACGTTCGGAACCAGTTCTTTGTCAATGTGGTGAAAAAAACACTTTAGGTCTTGGAACCGAACCAGTTATGGGTCAGTTCAGGTGTAAAGAATTCACCATTAGTTTCTATCGCCTTGTTTCTACATCTCGACTTTAGCTACGGAATATTCCCAATCAACTGCCAGCCACGTCATAATGATAATTTCATAATAATTCTATATTCAATTGTCGCCACAGGTGACTACCACACCATTAAGTTTTCTGTTAATAATATGGATAGGTATGTTAAGGTGTTCGATTACAATTTTAGAAAAACCTGTAAATGATATTTGCGCAGGAAAACTTAAGCTTTTGTGTCTTTTTGTTAATTTCAATGGAATATTTTCTGAGATTTGAATGTATGATTTCTCCCATAATTTTATACGGGGAGCCGAAATCATTCCTTTCACCCTTTTTAAATTTTTTCAGACCGGAAATTCCCACGATCTCCCAACACTGAGTGGGAGAAATCCATTCTGGACTCTCTGATGTTTTCGGGAAAAATGAGAAAATTATTTGAAAGGAATTTTACATCTTCTTTCAGCACCTTCACCAAAGCGAAATTTATCTCTTTCTTAAAAACGTGAGGTAGTGTGACCCGAAGTACATTATATAGACTGTGACCAAAACCCTCGAGAATACTTCACAACTGCCTCCCTACCACATGCGAGGCCCAGCGTAGTCCTTACATTCTAAAATATTTGCAGTGTTCTTATGTAAAATTGATAAAAGTTTGATTTGAATAGCTCCTCCGCCCTAAACTACTATTCATACAGAAAAATGGTGTTGTGATAATCTTAAGCTTGCTTTCTTATCTTCAGAACCGTAATAAAATTTTCATACCTTTCCTAACAAAGTTATTTAAAAAAATTATCTTAACCAAATGACTACGATTCCTCAAACAAAAATTCTCAGCTGAGTAATCATTGTAACGTTGCTCTGCCGTCATGGGATGCCGTGGGCTGATGATAACGAATGTAGCTGCACTGATTCGGACTACGGCTGCACATACACACATGCAATTATCACTCAGCTGAGATGTATTGAGCGTAAAATGTTAAGGTTACTTTGTAATCAAAACTATTTAATTATTTTGTCAAGTAAGGTATATAGTAAGTGTAGCCTTTGGTAAGGTAAGGAATCCAGCTTTAAATTACTAGATGACTATTTTCCTGTATGGATAGTAGTTTAGGCTCTATGGCATATATAAAGTCAATGTTTCGCACTTTTCCATAAGCATCAATGTAGAGCATTTTAGAGTACGGACTCCGAACGCACACATATAGATTTCTGTTTCATGGCTTGGGAAGTATTCTCGAGGGTTTTGCTGTGACACATTAGCTGTGTTCTGTTGTGTCCGCAGAACAGGGCAGAGCAAAGGATACACAAAAGAACACTCCATACATTTTCATAGAAGATTTATAAATGAATCGAACAGTACAAATAGTTCGCTTCAATCGCCAGAACAATTTGTTCTCTCCACTATATGGGAGTTCTAGAACAAGGTTAACAAAAGAAAACAGCTATTAAAAGCAGAAAGCAGCGACCAAAGCAGAATTTTTTAAGATCCAATACAACTATTCGAGCACTAACAAATTGAAAGCAGACGTAGTAGTGGCAGGAGCAGAAGCAGAACTTGCAAGTTGATCAAATCTCCAAAATTCTGCTTTTGCTCAGTACTGCCAATATACAGAGAGCTAAAATTTGTATTATTGGCGTCCTTTCTTTTAGAAGTGTTAATGCGAGAAAACCAAATGCCTATGGAGTAAAAATTAATTAATTTTTTAAGAAATAACAAATTAATTAAGAATTAAAATGACGTTTTTAAAAATTATGACAACTGACACGTGATAGTTGACAAGTAACTATTTTCTGCTTCTGCTTTCAATGTGGTTGACAAAGCAGAAATGTCGGATTTCTGCTTCTGGTTTTGATTCTGTCGCTGCTTTTTGCTTTAAATGTGTCATGGCTTTATGAATAGTTTGATAGAATTTTGAGCAATTTGTCCTTCTTCGGGAAATTCTACGTTCACATCGATTTTTGTTTTTAACTCTTTGTCTCAGTCGTACTAAAATTGTGCGTAGCCAAGCTCTTTTTCCCCATTCATGGAAAAGACGAAAGAATATGACTGTCATCCATTGGCAAAAGGGGATATGTCCAAAAAGTTAAAAATTGATATTTAAACGTCAATTTGTAGGCAACCTAAAACTACATAAACACATCAAATGAAACATTTGCAAACCTAGTATATCATACGATAAATTAATCAAGTAAATTGAAGTGAGTTGCAAATTAGGGCAAGTCCTCTACCAGTCCAAATGCAATATAGGATATGTCCATCAAGCAATTTCTTAGTTTCAAAAGAGGATATGTCCTTGTGTTTAGAATGAATTTGTTGTTAGAGTAAAACTGCTGCCGAAAAATGGGATATGTCCATTGGATCACAATTTGGTCGTTATAAGAAAATGAATTTTACCGTTATAACGGTTTAATGAGAACTGCGTTGTATTATTGCTGTATCTGCTTTTGTTATTGTTTGGATTTTGTTGTGAAAACAAGTATTTTAAAGAAATTATAATGGCTAGTCTATGTGAAAATGAAGTTCGATTGGATGGAAATGTTAACTCTGCACCTACTGGGAAAGGAAGAAAAAAAGATAAGACTGCCATCGACATGGAAAAGAAATCAAGCCAGGAGTTTCTATCAGTTATGGTAACTTAACACTTTCACTTTTGTAGACACTCTTCGAAAGGATTTCCAGTTCGCCCAAATTGTGTCCATCCAGAAAAATCTCCGTTCCAATGCTCAATCTTAACAATGCAGGATATTCGTAGAGCGCATCAAATGTTTTACGCTACGCCAGAAAAGATTAAGCAGGATGAAATTGTTGTACGGTTCACGAGAGTTTCACCTGTCGCAAGAAAGCGACCTCGAGAAAATTGCTTCAGCAAGCAAAAGTAGCTATAATGTAATTTTTGCCAGCACGAACCGATCGTAATGCTCACAAGGAAGTTCAAGTTTGTAAAACAATATTTACGTCCGTTTTTCAAGTTGGAAAGAGGAGGGTGGAGGGGGTATACAATAGAAAGTTTTCTAGTGGACAATCTCTGCATGAGAGACGAGGTGGAGATGTGAAATATATTCAGATCGTAGAATAGCAGTGAAAAATTTTATTGAAAAGCTTCAGCCGATTCAGTCGCATTACAATCGTGCTAGTAATGTGAGAAAGCAATACATGTCAAGTGATATTTCTATAAAATTGCTATGGAATATGTATAATTCAGAATCCGAAATCAATTTGAGAGTCAATTATGAATATTTCAGAAAAATTTTTTGTAGTGATTACAATATTAGTTTTGTTAGCCCCGCAACTGACTGCTGCTCTACATGCATCCAATTCCAAGAAAAAATTAAAGCATGTTCAGATGTACAAGAAAAGACCCGGTTAAACACTCCATTAAAGTTACATAAGATGAAAGCTGACCAATTTTATAAAAGGCTAAAAGAGCAAAAGGTGGGTTTCTTAAATTTTTCATACGATTGTCAGAAAAACCAAATACTACCTAAAACTGCAGATCAGAAAGCGTATTACTTACGCCAGTTATACATTTATAACTTTACAATTTGTATTGGTTCATCAAATGTTAAACAAACTCCAGAAAATACTTTTATATACACTTGGCTGGAAAATGAACATAGAAAAGGTTCGAATGAGATAGCTTCTTGTTTATTTTATCGTTTGAATAACACAGACCTAACTGATATCCATACAATTCAATTATTTTCTGATGGCTGCGGAGGTCATCTAATCTAAAACAAATTGAGTGCATCTATCCGATAGTTGGACACTCGTTTGTACCTCCTGATCGGGTCTTTGGTCGTCTGGAGATAAACATTAAAAAAAAGCAACCATAATAAATCCAGATGAGTACTTTGACATATTTAAAAGTACAGGAACCGTAATCCGAGTTTGTTGTAATGAAGAATGCGCTGTATATGACTGGAAAACTGCAGTTAAGTTTGTAGTGAAGCCTCCTTCATCTTACCATTTTCAATTCGCCCCATCCAAAAGATTTATTATTACCAACAGCGTAACAGGAAATGTACTTGTACAAGGTGAGATCCATTATGCAAATGAAATCGGCACAGAAAAATCGTTGTTAAAACGAGGCAAGTCTTATGCAACTTCTTTAACCCCATCTATAATAAATACCGGTATATCAATTAAAGAAACAAAAAAGAAAGATGTTGCCGAGTTGCTGACTGTACACTTCGGTGAGAATTGGGCGACTCTTCCTAATCTAGCACACTTTAAGTCTGCTATTGATGGCCCAAAAGATGACATTGATCCAGTAAAAGATTTTGATGAAATTCCAGCCGAAGATGCTATCAATATTATATAAGACGATAAAACATTTTTTCTTTTTACTTTATAAAAATAAAATAAAAATATTACACAGTTTTATTCTTGTTTGGATTAGCCTTATATTCCTTGTCTAAATTTCCTTTTACAGGTTCTAAAGAGGATAAGTCAATAACTTACATTTGCAATAAGGAGTATGTCCATTATATTGTTGCAAAAGGTGATATGTCCAAATTTGTTTCTCTCTTTTACAAAAAACTATTATCTAATCATTTCTGATTTTTTAGCAGGTTAATATATTGATTTTCTATAATCATAAATAAAACAAACTGTTGTAGCAGATTTAAAACGAGAAAAGATAAAGGTTTTTAGCATTTTGTGGAAAACTCGTTATTTGTGACATATCCCATATTGTTTCGGTCTAAAAAAACTCGACAAATTTCCAATGTTGTGCGGCTGCGTCCAACTATCTTCTTATTAGGTTATCTTTGGTATTTATTCTCCTTTACTATTCCGGAGCCCTTTCTCAACGACGATGGTTGATTAGATCCGCTCTTCTACTGTCATTTCAGGTTTATAGTTACATTGCATATCCTATATGTGCCGGCAATGTCGCAGGGAGGATGGGGCAATGGCACGAGTAGGAACAAAGGTACTCAGAATAAGTTCAGGTAAGTGGCTCTCCTTTCAGGATGTGGATGTGGTGCAACACTTTGGCAGTGGCAAGTTTTTGCGTTACCCAACCTACAACTATCTCGCAATAGCAGATTTGCAAGTGTGCTGCCCTGCACTTGCAACGCAGATAACTGAGCAAGCTATCAGCTTCGGACGACTAGACGTCCAAAACTCCTCACTCTCTATAACCATAACAATGTGTAGAATTATAAAAAAAAACACATAAGGTTATAAATGCAAAATTGTGAATATTATTAGACCCAAATAAATGATATAACGAAGTAAGAAAGAAACACCAGAACGATATTAATCCGAAGAAACTGCTTGAAAAGGAAAATCGTAGAGATTACATTGCGAAGAAGAATTTTAATGGCAGCTGTAGCAATGAGTACATTGAAAAACAACCCTAGCATTAAGGAAGAAATTGTTTTTATTAATTTAATAAAGAAATGCTGAGAGTATAGTGTGTGTTTCGATCAGCAGTGTAGGGCGATCTCATTAGGACAGCAATAAACCCTTGAACTTCCTGCTGTCTACACTAGAGGTCGATTATGACTCATCTACAGCAGACTGAATTTCTAAAATGCATTGACAATGCAGAAAAATCGAAACTTTCGACCCAGCGATCAGAGAGGTCTCATCAGTACGATTATCTCTGATCGCCTACAGTAAACTCAGATGCCCAAACGTTGATGGTAAGTCAAGATAACTGTACAGTACCTCCATACTTATCCTTTAATTCTCTGCTTAATGTAGTAGGTTGAAAAATTTCCTGTAAACTCTATATGGGTCCCAAAAGAGAAAAATCAAAGAACATATATCTTAACAAGAAGCTTCATCTGGCCTCTAAAAAGAAAATTTCTAGTAAATTTGTTATTCCTGTTTGAATAAGTTGGATGTTTTTTAAAATATTAGTGAACCAACCAAAGACTGTTGCTAATAACAAGTTCCAACTGATAGCTATAATTTCTATCCTAACGAAGAATCACATATTGCAAATAGATCAAATAATAGTCAATGTGGTACTGGAACTCAAAGAAGGTAGGTACTGTAGATATGCTTACAACAGAAAATCGTCTATAAATATCAAAGATTACACAAGACTGCAATTTATTAGTACTGAGTTCGTATACCTAACTAATTTACGTCCTATTTCTAATACTCAGGAATAAACTTACATGAAAAAAAAACCAGTTCTATTTTCCTAATTGCAAAATAATAAAATTAAAAAAAAACTTCAACCAAAGCCAAACTAACTTCACATCATGAATCCAGATCAAAATCTTGAAAAACTTTTCTTTTCTCTTAAATTCTGCAGTTCAATTCGAATGACATCCACCATTGCATTGCCTCATTGTAAACTTGTCAATATCTGAACGAACCACAACAAACTCGAGGAATAGGAGGAGGGTAAGACCAACCAGTGTTCACAGGTTTGGTTTGAATAATTTTCCCAAAATGGTAAAATCTAACTAAGATTCAGTGTATAGATTCATCCAAGGAGGCGTGTACCTGTGCTGTTTGTATCCATCCATATATCTACCAAACAAATCCTTCAATTCTAAGGCTTATTCGTATCGTTGGTCGTCCGCGACAATAACTATATAAAAAAAAGAGAAAAAAGAAAAAAACCTCAACATGCAGATCTGCACATGCCTTCAGAGAAAATAATATAAAGAGACTTTTCCGACTCAGAGATGAAGAGGAGTTGTCTTCCATCCCTCTACTAATTTTTGTGGGTAAAAATTGTTTCTTACTTTCCTTGATTTTTCTATTGACCTCAGTCTTGGCCTTAACGTTCCCCCATTATTGGGGAGCCGTCTTCGTTCCGTCTCTGTTTGGAGGACAAGACCAGTCCATACGCGCATTGCGCCGTCGTCGTTGCACTACCCGTCCGTCCGTCCGTCCGTCTGTTCGTCCGTCCATCCTATCCGGGGCAACCAGTGGACACGGCATCCACAAACAATGAACAATAGGCACATAAATCAGTGTAATTAGTTTCTCCTTCGGATGCAACTTGGAAATGCAGCACATCACAAAAGTGCAGAAATATGTGTATTGCATGGTGCTGCTGCTGCACTGCTGCTGGTTGTGCTGCAGTTCTCCCATATCCATTTATGCTTTTTTTATTTTTGTAAAAAAAAAAAAACTCTTTTATGTTTGACATGTTCGACGGTGGGTTGCTGTCGTATTTGCGAATGTGAATGTATGCTTAGGACTCTATGAGAGAGTGAGGAGTAGTGTGCACTGCACAATGTTGCATCCAATTGCAAAGTGCATTCGAAAATGGCTCTAAAACGACCGACCGAACGACAGTAGACGACGACGAAGAACGACGATGACGAAGACGACGACGAAGACGACGACCGACGTCGAGACGCAAGTTTAGCACCAGCGTTAGTTTCTATTGTACTAAAGTACTAACTATGGGTTTGGTTCGGTAATGCAATTTTATTTAATGTAGGATGCGTGTGGTGAGGTTGAGTGTTCTATTAGATACATGTACGGATGTGTATATATGTGTATGTATGTGTGTAGGTCCTATGGATCCAGAAAGAAACCTAACACGAAACTACAACCACAATCGCGGTAATTTTGTAACACTACACAGATGCTGCATGAAATTATTTTAAATTTTATGCTCGCAACATAACACCGAGACCAACATCGTGCGAAAGTTTCAATTTTTTTAATTTTCATTCATAAAAATGTAATTTAAAAAAAAAAAATTAAATCGTCTTAGATTATGAGAGAACTATTGCTGATGGCTTCCCTTACTACGTATATGCTTCTACTAAAATTTATTGAAGTTGGTAGGCGGTAAAAATGGACAATGATTTTTATTATATGAAAAAACAGAAAAACATCTCCGATCGGCCCAGTACTTATGAAAATTGAATTTATTGCCTAGGAGAAAGTCTAAACTATACGAACTGATCGCTATAGATTTAGTGTATTTGCGTAGGTACACATAACTGCTACCACTAGAAAAATACTACGACTAAGCCAGACAGAAAGTTGTCATGGTTTTACGTGAGCACATGCCATTATGGGTAAATCTCATGGCACTCTTAATGCACGGATTGAAGACAAGCGACAATCAGCGCCCTTAAGAGACCGAATATAATTTATATTCTGTCTTAGCAAGTACCAGGTTATGTCAGTGCATGCTTGACATTGGACTTACTGGTCGAAGCGAGACCTACCTAAAATCTCTTCCAATCTTTGGGTCACGGCACCCGATTGATTTAGCGCAAATCCACGCCGAGAGGCAATTCTCTAAGCATACATTAACTAAGCGACCATCCTTCAAATTCACGGACGCAGTATGCAAATATGACAAAAGAACAAACTACTCTGTTTAGAGAAGAATGTTCGCCTAAGTCATGCAGGCTCAGACAATCTCTCTCTGTCCGCATATGGGCTACCACGGTAGCCCCCATAAGGGGGTAATCCCAAGTTGAGGCGAATATTGCTCAAAGAGCTCTATTCGGGGCTCCTCAACCCCGTAGTACGATCATGAGTACTCCCAGTGAATCTTACATGCAGATCCTTAAACGTTACTGGTACCTGCGTTCAAGCTTAATCATATTAGCACTTATAAAGTGACAACAGTGGACCATGAGAAGGTTATGATCCGCCCTTCATGCTAGGAGAAGCTTGAGACTAACGCCAGTAGTCTTATAGCATACCAAGGTACAAACACCAAGCTGCATACTAGGTCATATACGCGCTAGCCTTCACACAGTAAGACAGTAATTATACTTCTAAAAATGATCTCGACCCTGAAGAGCGAAACAAATTCTTTACATCATCCACTACAGCACCCGCGCTGAGCATGTGATTTTAATCCCAGCGTAGGTAATTCAATAAGATTTTTCTCTTTGTCTAATGACAATACCTTTTCTTTTAGAGAAGTAGACTACAGTGAACTTCTTGCTGCAATATCGTCAATCAAATCTGAAGCTATTGGACCTGACAATTTATCACCACGATTCATTAAAATTCGGCAAAAATATGATGACATCTTCTTTTCCGGAATCTGCATTGGTTTTTCGTTCAATAAGTATTTTGTGCTTTATATCAAAGGTCATTGAAAAGTTAATGTATAAACAGATCTTTGAATATGTGGAAAGGGGAGATTTTCTGACGTGTTGACAATCAGAATTCCGACGATTTCATAGCTGTATTGAAAGTAACTTCTGACATAAGAAGCTCTCTAGACTGAGACTACTATCTTATGGTCCTAGTATTTTTAGATTTCTCTGATACTTTTGATAGCGTGAATCACCGCATCCTCACCGTATCCTCCTCGATAAGCTTCCTAACTCTTTTAATTTTAGTAACTCAGCCGTTGCTTTGATAAAATATTTTCTGATTGGTCGTAAACAGCGAGTAAAACCAATGAAATACTGTCTAGCGTACTACCATTGCTAAGTGGGGGTCCTCAAGGCTCTATATTTGATCCTTTGCTTTTCAGTATGATTATAAAATGACTTGCACGATGGATTCCCACGATGGATATACCCATTTGATGTCCAGTTGAATTTCAATAGACCTATTGGACTTTTAGAAGACTGAATTGAATGAATGAATTGTGATCTTAACAGAATCTATGTTTGTTCGAAGAATAATCAGTTTGTTTTAAATCCTATCAAGTCTCATTGTATTTACTTCTACAATAAAAAATTGAATTTTTCTGATATAACACCAGTGGTTTTCAACAAAGTCCCGATGCCTATGCTTTATACGGCGAAATGAAGTGTTGCGATTTCGTTAACAGCATTATAGGAAAAGTTTGCGTAGAGCTTTGGAGTCTCTGCCTCTCAGCGAGTATCCTATCTACTGAAAATCGTTCCAAATTAATTAAAGCTTTAATTGCGCCCGCTTCTTTTATGGTAGTATTATATTTCCTAAACTGGATAGTTCTAATGCGCGTAAGATTTAAGTAGCATTCAACGACTGCATCCGCTTTGTTTATGGATTTCGCAAGGTTTACCATGTTTCACCTTTTCGATTTCGAGTGCTTGGATATCCACTATTTTCCTGTCTAGGGCGGCGACGTTTATAGACCTAGATACTTACGAGTATTTTTCCAGTTCACAATATCACAACGTAGTAGGAATAAAATGCTCCCACATTTTTATAAATCGTACATGGAAAGTTCTTATCTTTTCCAAATTGCCCGTTTATGGAATAAGCTTCCCTTGAGTGTCCAAACTGCAGGCACATTGAAACAACATTACGCCTTTGTTATTTTAAATTATAATTATGAGTTCCACAGAATTTACAGTAAATTTTTTAATTTAGCTCTAAAATGAATCTAAGTTCTTGGATATGCTTAAGAAAAAGTTCAAAAAATGCAGAAAGGTATTGATTTTAAGTACAGAGTGTGATTTTTTCACACACAGAGGTGGACTCAGATTTTTTGATTGGGACATTTCTCTTGAATATTCTTTCTCTTCATGAATCAAATCACTTATTACCTCTGATTGATCATACTGAAATATATCGGTGATTGTCAGTGAATAAAATCTGAGTCCACCTCTGTGTGTGAAGAAAAGTTTATTTTCTACTTTTACATGCGGCTTGGCCTCAGTTTTGTTTGAAAACTTGTTTTTTACTTATTTTATTTTCTGCCTTTTTCACGTTAATTAAATTGTTATTACGTGCTGCATGGAGATATTTTAAAACAATTTTTAAGTCATGTTTGGTGCCGATCCGAAAACAAAAATTTTCGAGTATCAAATCGTTGAAGTACTGCAACGGTTTTCTGAAATTCAAATTATGTTTTAAACAGCGCTTTTTAGCTGTATTCCAACTTGATCCCATATAACATGAATTTTCCCGATTTTCCATGTTTTCCGCAGACTTTTCGTATTAGGTACCTACTATGTTTTTTTTTTAATTTACATGAATTTTCCTCGATTTTTTATGCAAGTTTTCATGATTGTTGAAGAGAAAGTATTGATGCCAGTAGGACGGAAAAAAATGATTCTGCATAGCTTATAAAACTTTTTTTTCGGAAAATTTTCCAGAAAAATTGGAAAATTCTGCATTTTTCCTGAAACAGATTTATCACTAATCATATCGATGAAAATTTGTCCGAAGATTTTCCCGCTTTTCTGGGTTTTCCACGGAGTTTTCCACAAAAGCATCTTTATGCAACTCAATTCTCTCTACAACTTTGTCTTAGATTGCAAAACGCTCAAACGCTTCCTTGGTCGGAAAAACTCCGGAAAACCGTTTTACATGAATTTTCCTCGATTTTTTCTGCAAGTTGATAGGGAACTTGATCCTGCATAATTTAGAAAACTTTTTTACCGGAAAATTTTACGGAAAAGTCGGAAAATTCCGGAAATTATTTCGGAAGAATCGGAAAACTCTGCAATTTTCCTGAAACGGATTTATCACTAATCAAAATTGTACCAAATTTTCAAATGATTTTTCCCGATTTTACGGATTTTCGATGGAAATTTCCGGTTCAAATTTTGATAGATTCAATTGTCACACGACATGAACCTGTGTGCCATTTCAGCTCGCTGTGATGACGAAAAGTGGGTCTACGAGAGTGTCGAAAATAGTAAAAAAGAAATATACAGACAGACAAATTCGTGTACGAGTTAAAGGGACGGGCTGGCCTCAAAAAAGACATTTTTTTTTTGAAAATTTTTCAACGCCTTAACACATGAGGTAAAAAACGGCGAAAGGAGAAATATTTTGAATACCTTGCACTCTCAGGGCATTGTTATAGAAAAAGAAGCGAAGTACCTTCGTGATGTTGTGAAGAGGGGAACAATGGTAAGTTATTTCTCTCATAATAATAAGTAACTAATTAACTTTAGAAAAAAATAAATAACGCAAAGAAAACGGATTCAGCAGGTGGCACTAAGAGTGTGTTTTCACAGACCTATAGATAACATCATTATTGATATTATTGGCCAGGAGCTTCCAACATTTCAAGGGATTATTGTGGAACCATCTCCCACTCTTTCCTCTTGCCAATCAATGCAGCAAAGCTTTCAAGAAAAAGAAACGAAGTACATGAGATATTTTTTTACTTTAAATATTTTGTTTTTTTAAATGTAGTGTTCTTTTAACTAGACTGCCAACAGAAAATAAAAAAGTTGGGTCCCAAGAGGAGAACGGAAAGGTGTGAAGATGTTAAAATGTAATAAAAAGAGAATGCAGTTAGAGATTGATAATCTGCAACTGGACGCAATTAAAAAGGAGCCCGATTTGAGATACTAGAGAGAAGTGATATAAGGAGAAAAATAATTCACGAGAAATTTTTTCATTTTACTAGATATTAAAAAAATAAATAAATAAATAAATTTTTAAGAACATACATAAAACTCTTAATTATTTATTATTATTATTTTTTTTTATGAAAAATGATTAAGAAAATAGTTCAATATACTTTCACCTAAATTTTTGGAACTCTCATCATCACAATTTTCCATGTTTTCTTCCTCTTCTGTGGTAGAAAGTAATTTAAAATTACAGTTTGTTGCTTGGCTCAAAATATTAGTTAAAACCAGGGACCGAATCAGTTATAACGTTTTACGAAAAAAGCTTACTTTAATTGTTCTTCTTGACCTATAATAGTTTGAACCTAAAAACAACTAAGCTGGAAAGGCTAATTATTTTTCTGGCCAATATAAAAAGCAAGCTGGACTTTTTTTTTTCGAACTGGAAGTAACAGGTTTTGAAGCTGGTTATTTTTTCAAGAAAGTATAAAAAGCCAAGTATCAAGACGTTCCGCTTGTTTTTCTAGCATCAAAACTATTACCGGCCAGGAATAACATAATAAATTAAGCTTTTTTCGTAAAAATTCATAACTGATCCGGTCCCTGAAAATAAGAAGTCAGTTTGGCTTTTGTTACTTTCGGCTTCAAGACCTGATAATTCCAGCCCGAAAAAACTAAAAGTCAAGGTGGCTTTTTATTTTTGCCAAAAAATAATAAAAAGCCTTTCCAGCTTAGTTTTTTAGATTTTTTTTATAAAAAGTTAAGTTTTCAAAAGCTTTACAGGAATCAAAACGGATTTCACAAGAGATCTTTTGGTATATTCCACTAAATTCCACCATCATAATTTATGCCAAACTTTTTTGTATCAAATTTTCAAAATACCAATTATTTTCGGTCCCTGGTTAAAACAGCGGATATATTTTTCGGCTCAAGACTCAAAGCAAAACTTCCGGTACTATGACTGCTGGTATGTCCATCAACGCATTTAGGCCATTTTCTTATTAAAATGAATGTTACCAATTTAAGTAAAAAAAAAAATTTTAGAAAATTACAGAGCACCTGTCATTTGTGAAATATTCTCGTATACTGCACAAATTTTGTAACTCCAATTTTTTAGTAAAATAGAAATGTACAAGAAAGTTCTATTTCTACAAATTTGAAGCTTGTGAATTAGAACTACAAATAATTTTTTGTAAGACATAAAAAAAAATTCCTATAAAATTTCCCTTGCTGAATGCGACTAAAATTTTGTAGCAACAGAAACAAATATCAATTTTTCTACGATATTTGTTAAAAATCACTTGTACATACATTACAATTTGTAAGTTCGTGAAATAGGCCACAGAGATTATAAATGTTACAAATGCGCAATCTTAAGGTTTTTCAGGTATAGGGTGATCCATGGAATCTATCCCAATCCAAATTTTCATCTCCGTTTCCAATTTTCAGTATAATCGTTAAGTCGTTGTCGCTTCATCTGGATTTTGAAGTGAACTACTTTTATTCCAGTTTATAAAATAGACAGAGTTGTGTGTTTTGTATAGGTTGAGAAACGAATGTGTAATTACGGACCGAAGTATATGAATTAAGCTTTACCTCTTCTTCTTCTTTTTCAACTCTGTTAAATCCCTAGCGGTTCATAGGGTAGATAGAGAATTTAATGGATTTTTGGACATATGCAATAATTTAACCACTAAAATAGTACCGAGTCAAATAAACATTCATATATTCAGCATTACAATGGCTTATCACCGCAGAAGATATCGATGCTGGTTGGCCACGAACCGCATATCAAGACGAGTTAGGAAGCATACAACAATTTTTATATTATCGAAAACATTTGTCTTTTACCAGGAGAACATCTAAGAAGCCAAGAAATATGTTATTGCTTTCATGGCATAAAACATATATTTATTAAAGATTGGTCATGAGCTTATTTCATTAGATCTAATTGTGCACAATAACAAGGAGCCTTAAAGGCAATCCAGACAAGATGACGATGATGTCGTCAACGATGGATTTTGTCTCTCTTATATATCACATTATCACTCTTGTCGCATCTTACAAAAGAAAATCTTTTGGTATAAGAAGTATTCTCTGATGATGCGACAGCATATTTTCACAAGAAAAGGAGGAAACCCACCACTACCAATACCACTATCACTTGGCTAATTGATTCTCTTTCTATAATCAGTCTATCTACCCTAACCCGCTCCAATTTCAATCCAATCAACCATCCAACGAACCAAACCAGTCATTCGATCCTCTTTCCTCCTGTCCAGAAAGTCCTATGTCAACAAAAGACGCTGTGCAAGTTCAATTAAAATATTGCGACCAATCCCACTCCACAACAGTAGGATGAGTTAGTTTAGAAAGAAAGTGGCAGTTGAATATGGGATTGTGAGCACCACAACCTTAAATTGAAGCACGCCGCCACGACTTTTAAATCTTAAAAACATTTCGCCAAAGATTCACCACATTCAGCCCCACACACAATACAGACACCGACGACGATGAGTTAGAGGAGATATAGAACAGTCAACTTCTTGGAAGACAATTGATCGACGAATTTCGAAAGACAACATTTCCACCCCTAAAAATCGTCCCTTCGTACAAATCTTTCTAAGTATTTGACCGGTTTAAAAAAAAAAAGACTCGTACCAGTTTCGAGATATACCAAATGAGGCAACCACCTTACGTCCCACAATTGCACCACCACTATATATGTATGTATAGATATCTCCATAGTGGATAGGCAGGCTGGGTGGGTGTGTATATGGTTATGGTGGTCGAATATGAGAAGATGACTTCTGGACTCCTTTTCAAAACTCATCCTTTACTAAGGAGTGCAATGGGCAGGGTCCAATCGATATCTCGAATCAATAAGACATTTTCGCCTCAAGATATTGAAAGACAAGAAACGGCTTCCGTTGTTCTCGGAACCCATTTGGGGATGAATGAAAGCTTGAGATGCGATGATAGATTCGGTACAATGCATTCCTCGATGTGACGCGAATGGAGGTTGGGTATGGTACAAGCAAAAATCAGATAAAAACCCGTCAAGTTCAGAAACAATTCAAAATACTTTGCTTTCGCTAGTAGAGTATTCTGCCCTAATATAACCTTACTGCGCCCGATCATACAACACTCCATACCGCGCTGCACACATAAACACTTCTCAGGAGCAAAAGGAATGAGAAAATCAGCAGCTCATCCCTCTTGGTCTATATTTTTGTTCATGCAGACGAATGGGAATCCTCCTTCAGACGTAGCTAGAAGACATCTCTTTTGTGATTTCTATTGTGGCATTTGTTGGAGCGGAAATGCATTGGCTACTGGTAATTGGCTTTCCATTCGGCTAATTACAGATCAAGAAAAAGTCCTTGAGAGATAGCTTCATTTATAGGTCATAAGGAAGTACATACATATGTAGGTATGTAGTTAGAAAATTTCTAAAAGCAACCGCAGTATCGAAGTCTCTCAACAACCCAAAAAACAAAACAAAAATTCTACTCTCAGCAATTTCTCGTTTAATTTTATTCAATTCCCAGCTAGCATGCAGATTCATATCGAGCTCATGATAGGTATCATGTCATAGCGAAAACTCTAGCAGATTAGCAGCTACCTGCAGCGCAATCATTTCTGTTGTACCTTCGCTTGTCTGCCAGGTGTATAGGTACTTTTACCTACTAGATGGATGGAAAACCTCACCGAAGCAAGCAGTATCGCTGGGAAATTTTAATTAAAATTGTAATTGTGTTCCCCGCGTGTTCTTTCTTTTACTGCTTCCGCTTTTGTTTCGTCTTCGACTTTTGTAAGGAAGAAAACTTGTCAGTTGTCTTGTCTTGGGATGCTGTCGTTATAGAATTAGATACGCTATCCAACAAATACTACCTTAACTTTTTGAACGGAAGAGAATCGTTGAAGAAGGATTGCATCAAAGTTCCTACGGTTCCTGTCTGACTGACTGACTGACTGACTGACGGACTGACTGAATGACTGACTGACTGACATGACAGGATTGAAAGCATCCACTTTAAAGAATGGCATTTTTGCGTTTCTTTCCCATTTCACTCTAACTCGATATAAAATGACGTAACAAATTTTCAACAAGAAATTCTTGCTAGCGGTGGAGGGGGAGGGGAGGGGGGGTGGTAAGTATAAATTTTCTGTCCATCTATTTATTCGCTGTCCATCAACTCATTTTCTCAATTCTGAATTGAGGTGTTGTAGGTATGTACCAAGGATATTATTTGCCCGATTATCCTTTGGGAGAACATTTTAATGTTATTGCAGTGTGTGTAGTGCGCTTACACTCGGGTGTAGAGTTTCAGATGATAAAAACGAATTTGAGGAAAATTTACGATTTTCATCTTTGGAAGGAAGTTGTTTAAGCAAGGGAAATAAGTGGATTGTAATTGTGTCGTTTAATTTAGGACGAAATGTCATTTACATTGTTGGAATAACCTAAAGTTGTAGGTTGTCTTCAACGACTTTGTTTTTTATGCAGGTATATAGAATGTATTAGGTACCTGAATTGGTAATTACCAGAAACTAAATTAAATGTCGTCACTTCAGTGTAGTTTTTGCGATCAGAGCGGTCCATCAGATGTCAACATTTAACGAATGTTTATAAGATTGTTGTGATAGATATTTTTTCTAATGCCTTAAACAGTAGTGTACCTCAAGGTTCTGGTCTCTTGCTAATACATAATTGCTCAAGCGACAAGGCTTTTGTAGAATACAGCGGAACTCTCATTTTTGGCCTGTTGATTTTGATCAGGAAACTACTCAAAAAAAGTACAGTGTTTGGTAGTACCTACTAACTGACATTTTGAAAATTCGATGAAATAAATTACCAATTCCCTTTGTGACAAAACACTGGCATGGATTTTGATGTTCCCCTTGACATGGCACATATTTTAGGTATGACTAAGATAAAGCTTCGATTCTGGGTCACACTCATTCAACGTGGATAATCCTGGAAATATTTGTGACATTTCCGATGTACATTATTTCTCATATAAAAGATTACTACAATACATTTACAACAACTTAGATGCTCTGACGAACTTCTCCCGTTTTTTTTTTGAGGCCATTCCCTTTAACTCGTACACGAATTTGTCTGTCTCTTTATTCAGATATTTCTTTTTTACTATTTTCGACACTCTCGTAGACCCACTTTTCGTCATCACAGCGTGCTGAAATTTGGCACACAGGTTCATGTCGCGTGACATCAAAATTTGAACCGGAAATTTCCATGGAAAACCCGGAAAATCGGGAAAAATCATTTGAAAATTTGGTACAAATTTGATTAGTGATAAATCCGTTTCAGGCAAAATGCAGAGTTTTCCGATTTTTCCGGAATTTTCCGACTTCCGGAAAAGTTTTCGGTAACAAAGTTTTTTTTAAATTATGCAGGATCAAGCTCCCTATCAACTGGCATCATTACTTTCTCTCCGACAATGGTGAAAACTTGCAGAAAAAATCGAGAGAACTTCATGTAAAACGCTTTTCCGGAGTTTTTCCGTGGAAAACCCGGAAAAGCGGGAAAATCTTCGGACAAATTTTCATCGATATGATTAGTGATAAATCTGTTTCAGGAAAAGTGCAGAATTTTCCAACTTTTCTGGAAAATTTTCCGAAAAAAAAGTTTTATAAGCTATGCAGAATCATTTTTTTCCGTCCTACTGGCATCAATACTTTCTCTTCAACAATCATGAAAACTTGCATGAAAAATCGAGGAAAAATTCATGTAAATTTAAAAAAAACATCATAGTAATAGGAAAAGTCTGTGGAAAACATGGAAAATCGGGAAAATTCATGTTATATGGGATCAAGTTGGAATACAGCTAAAAAGCACTGTTTAAAACATAAGTTGAATTTCAGAAAACCGTTGCAGTACTTCAACGATTTGATATTCGAAAAATTTTTTATTTCGGATCAGCACCAAACATGACTTAAAAATTGTTTTAAAATATCCCCATGCAGCACGTAATAACAATTTAGTTAACGTGAAAAAGGCAGAAAATAAAATGCTTATCTCAAAAGTTATTGTGGTCTAAACTAAAAATTTCGGATTTTCTTACCTTTTTATTTTAACTTTGACCTCTATTTTTTGTTATTGCAAAAGAGTCTTTAACATGACACTTTCTTATAAAAACTGTGTAGACTGTCTTCTTTAATATGACCTATTACACCCTATGTGATATTTATATAGCACACACTCTGTATCCAAAATGCAACCCTTTCTGCATTTTTCCTTAAGCATATCCCAGGAAAATGGCTGAAAAAGCTCATTTCCAAAAGATAATTGCCTACTTTCTGGCATTTATTGAGCTTTTTCGCTGAAGAATGTTCATGCATGTGAGGAATTTTTGTGTCATAGCTCATAAGCGATGAAAGATACAAAGTTAAAACAAAATGCGTTAAAAAAAAACCAATCTTAGCTTCTAACAGGAAAAAGACAGAAAAAAACAATTAAGGTTGTTGGTTTAGACATTCGGCTTTAATCACACAAAAAAATGAGTTCAAAAGTTGAAACTTAAAATTTGGCAGACCGTTTCTTCTAAACTACAGACTGCAGAGGAGCATTAAAAGAGCAGGAGGCTCTCTATAAATAAGCACCTCGTCCATCTCTGTACTTTTTGTCGTTTAAACACAAACCTACGTTTCACGCACCCTTAGTTCTTTAACCCAGGTTACCTTGGAAAGGGTTGTGAAAATGCACTCCACCCCTGACATTCATTTATTTTTCTCGACATGTCTTATCACTTCCTTTATTATTATCAACCACTTATGAAACACCCTGTATATATATATATAATTTTAAATATTACACCTTTGATTTTCGAAAATTTTCGGAACTAAGTAAGTTCGAATTTTATGACGAAATTTGTGACGAAATTGTGATATACAGAAAAAATGGTTCGTCAAGTCAATCTCTGTAAATAAAGGCAGTAACAATTTGTAGTTTCAAAGCTATGAACTTCATTGATGGTGATAACATTTTTACAAAAATAGTTTTAAAATATTATGAAAAACGATTTTGGTCTTTAATTTTGGGGTTATCTTTTTACAATATTTTATTACAATTCCGATCTTAGATAACAGATGTTCAACTACAGCATTCACGTTATCTCTTCGGAGATCCGTGTCTACTACTTCGTAGTTGATGACGTTAAAATGGAACACATACATTAAATTTAAAAAAAAATTTGTTAAAATCCTTGACAATCAGGAAAATTACTACCGCGTGGACAAATTAAACAACTTTTTAGTATTTTTACATAGCACATGCTACGAGACATTATAAAAAATTCAAGCCTTTCGGTCCAACAAATATGATTGTGCCGGCTTGTAAATTTTTTCGGGGAAATTCCGCTTTGAAAGTATAAGTTTTGAATTTTTCAATAACTCTGAAATAGTTGATATAAACAAGCATCCGAAATTTATTTGAATCAAAGACGGTAGGTATATAAGATACTAAAAAGATAGGACAAAAAATAAAAAGATTGTTGGGAAAATTTATTATGGAATATTTGAATAAATATTTTGAACAAAATAAAAGTCATAAAAAACCTGCAATTTAATTATCATTTTTTTTTGTATCGATAAAACTTTTGTAAAAGTCTCTATGACTTTTCTTTTGCTTAATTTGGCTGGTCGCGCATAAGGGCTGCTAAGTGCTAAAGCAAATTTCTAGTATTTCCCCTCATATGATTCATACTCAGAATTTTAACTTAGATTATATAGGAGATCTGCTTAGCAATTTTCATCTGACGTCTTCGGCAGGCAGGAACTCACTAACCCGTACTGAAGAGTATTGGAACCAATACGCTGACATGAAACGCCTCATTCATTGCAAAAATATTTTTTCTTTAATTAATAAGTAAGTACATACGGTTGTGTGTACCAACGTCGTACCGACTATACTTAAACAGGTATAAACTCCATAAATCAATCAAAAACGAATATGAAATTACAAACTACATTTCCGTCAACACATTTACATTTAAATTATTCAAAGTAACCACCACAATTAAATTTTGGAGAATTTTGTTATTAAAGTTTCAATTCTTAATTAAAGAACTCTACACACACGTGTATACCGCCAAAACCAACCAACCCCCAAGCCCCCCGCTTCCTTTCTATTACTCATTTAATCACTTATCGTCGTCAATGTAAGGAGCAAGACTTTTCATTTATAATTGTCACCCCCTTTTCGGATGTCATTTAACAACGTTCTCTGGACCCCGTTTGTGTGTCATGTTTAAAACTAAAAGTTTAATTCTACCAAAGGAAAACCTTATTTTATATGTCCACCGCCACCTTTGAATCATCACTATCGTCTCATTATCATCTATGGAAAAAGTAGAGAGTTTCCTCTAATTAGAAAGCATCTATAGAGACAACAAAACCTCATCCTGGTAGTTCTAAGTATGGCTTTTTCCTCAGATAGGAGGTATAACCACACATGACTAGACACATATTTATGTATGTGTATGTGTGTATATATGTATAGTATGTAAGTAGGTAAAAAATTGAGATGCTTTCCTTTGTAGTCTGTAGATTTATTTGGGATGTATTTAGTCTGAAAATAATATGCTTGAATATAGTAGAATTCTTGACTTGCATTAAAATTTTGAATTTTTATAATAATCCGGTCTGGTGTTTGACCTTAGAATGGATGGTATCAAATTATGCTATTTGTTTAAAATATTAAAAAGGAAAAAAAACACTAAATTGTTAGCTATACATTCAGGAAAGTTAATTTCAATTTAATGGATCAGAGCCGGGCTGTTTAATGCAATTTTCAATAGAAGGCACGCAACACCTTTAGTTCTCAGCCTAAATACTTCTTCGGTGTTCCACAGGGTTCTGTATACTGTCCGAATATATTATTGAAACTTATTTACGACTTATATATACTCATTTTTTGCCATATTAAATAATTGTTATGCTATGAAATGTTGTGAAAATCGTAAAACAATGCTTCGCCGAATCTATTAGAAACCCATATAGTTCTCCGCTAGTGTCTTATCAACTGAAATGCGCACAAAATAAATTAGGATTCTTTAAATCAATTACTTTACATATACCAGCCGGATTTATTCTACAACGAATCGCATCATCTGTACAGGTATAAAATTAAAGCAGCTTTCAATTCAATGAGTGTTTACATTTTGTTTTTAGCTTACGTTAGAGTTATTTATAGTTATTACTTTAGAAAAATATCTTTGGGTACGTGAAAGATGCTGTGGTTAACAGCCCTCGGTTTTTTTGGTATGGAAAATATTGGATCCGGAGTAAAAAAAAAATGATATATAAGCATAAAAGTGACATATTTTATCAAACAAGAAACGACTTGATTTTACACTGCAAATGCTATTGGGTAAACAAACATTATTGAAAATTTTCTTTTCGTGAATTTGAAAGGTATAAATCGGTTTGAAAAACATCTTTGGGTATCGTCCTGATTTAGGATCGGCAAAAAATCACCATTATCGTACAGTGAAAATTTACTTGACTACTCACGACAGTATTGTTTTTGAATTCAAGTTAAAGGACCAAAGAACCTAAAAACGGTGTTGGCCTGTCATTGGCAGTTGGCAGCCGATTGTGCTAACTTAAAAAGCACCAGTCACTCAAATCTTCCCTTGCTTTCTTAACACTTTCATGGCCGGTGGCACCATATAGGTGTCATATGAAAGTCAATCAAAGTTATCTGTTAAATGTGAACTGATAACGTCCGATCAGGATGAACCTAAAGCATTAAGCTTCATTTGGCGTTTAAAGTAGAAAACTGGTTACTCCATTCTCGAGATATGATTGTCTAAAAAGGGGGGGGATATGGGTGAGATATTTTGGTATTCCCTACGAATCCAGGTGAAATAGGCTTTTCAGCTCATCCGCAGACCCAAGAGTATTCATCCTTTAATGGGGGACAAATGGACAAAGGCGCGAGAAAAGAGTTCGGTTGTCTCAAGCTCTCCTTCGAAGCGCAAGACAAACACTTAGGAGGGCTATCAACAACTTCCATTGAGTGTTTTCGTTTTTTCTTCGAGATTAACTCCAACCATTTGAAGAAGCAAATACATTTTCGAGTTTGCGATGACAGTCTTCGAGTCATGCCACATTTCATCATTGGTGTTAGCTCTGTTAGCCCGTGCTCTGATGCGGGGAAGCTGTAGATCAACTAATACAATGTAATTATTCTCAATATATGATTCTCTATATAGAAGTGCCAGTAATTGATCTAAATGGAAACATTTGTTTTTGACAATCACAGTCCTCACATTTCTACAATCTTCAAAATGATTATTATTTTCTCACAGGGATGCTCTAACAAATAAAAAACTGAACAAATTGACAGCTACTAATATCTCGTTATTTTTGCTGGCATTTTGAATGACAGATTATAACACCAATAGATTCAAACATGGAGCATAGCACTTGGAAGCAAATGGCACCTGTCACCTGTCACCGGTGCTATGCTTCGGTAGCAAAAACCAAAGTACGGATTTTTGTAAGATGAGCCCGAAGCGGGATGTATGGCCAATGATTATACCAACGACAGTTTGGCATTGCTTTTTTTCCATCTCCAAGTAAAACTCTAAGAACTCCTTATTTAGTCTATCAGTGACAATCATTACTACTCTCTCCATTAACTGACCACCTTCTTTGCTGAATGTTTTTGTTGAGAAGTTGGACACTAAAAATACAAGTAAGTGATAGAACTTCTCGTAGTGAATTTGATGGATGCAGTTTTTCAACACCTTGTGCTTGTGTTGATTTAAATAAAGGTGGTAAACATTTTTTACTCACACTTTACTGACTGAATACACTAAATACCATCTGGAGCCGAATACACTAACACAGAGATTTGTGGAATTGTGGAGATGAGAATTCTTTTGACACTTAACTCTCCACTCAGAATTCTGTAACTGGGGGAATTTGTATTGAGAATTACCAAATTGTCTAATTCCACTCGACAAAACTCTCGGCTGTTTTAGTTGTGGACAGGTAAGAAGAATATTTCTGACAGTAAATGATGTTTTTGTTGTGTTTTGTTAAGGTACCAAGGTACATATATCCTGGCTATATTTAAAAGGCAAATTTGGGAGATCTATGCAATATTTACAGAGAAATATGGATTTTGGTGTCTTAAGGTAACCCCCTAAAAATTTTATATCACGCGAACATGGTCAATTTGGTCATCTTCTAGTAAGAAGACAAAAAATTTTAAATATGGACGTTAAAGCCTGTATATGTAGAATTAAATCGCATCTACATTTTGTCCTCTAATTAGATATGTAATTTGTTTTTGAGTGCGAATCAGTCCTTTTTAATGTACAAAAATGGACATATCTTCAAAACAGCATTCTGAAGAACTGGTAAGGTGTGGAAATTCACTTTCAATGAGAAAATTTTTCGAAACAGAGTACTAATGGATGTGACATAAAGAACGGAAGAAATGTTTGCAAAATATAGGATATATGGGAAGTATATGATCCCAGTCCAAAAAATCCATTTTTTGGTGGTAAAAATTCAGTTTCGACGTTAAAATGATCAAAAACAAACTACACTGCTCCATTACTCTTTCTTCCTTCTTTAATTTGATACCAAACATGCCGTGTTTTGGGTTACCCCCAATGGAGTGATACGACCCCAACTCCCAAAACTTGTTCACCTAAATATTTGTACTATAGACCCGAAACCCATCGAGAAAAAACCGCAAGGTTCTACAACCCTCCCACATACAAATAGCTGTCCGTCAATATTGCAACAACAAAATTTACAGCCGAGTCCCCTCAAATCTGTAAATTACCATTAATCGAAATAAAATATAGCCTATAACACATATATTCCTCTCTTTCAATCCATTCTTCCGTTATATATCCAAAAATATATGTTATTGCAGATCATCGATATTGAATCATCGAAAGGGGGGAGGAACTTGCTCGTCTTGGTGCAGCCTCGGAGGAATCTACCTCCATAATCGGGATTACATCAAAACATCTTGTCTCAATTATTTCGATTTGGGCTGACCGACAACACAGTCGCCTTTGGTTAGACCCTACCTACCCTACCCTTCGGGTAGAACTAAAAAGAACCTTGTTGGGTAAACCTAACCCAAACAAACGAATAAGCTCTTGGGAATTAATAACCCAAGCCTGACAACTCTAGTGTATATTCTTACTGGGCACTCTGTTCTTAGGGGCCTTTACCTTTACAGGATGAGACTTGTTGATGATCCTACTTACAGGGATTCTTACTGGGCACTCTCTTCTTAGGGGCCTTTACCTTTACAGGATGAGACTTGTTGATGATCCTACTTACAGGGATTGTGGAGAGGAGTCCGAAACGGGCGGCGACTCACTTTCTTTGTCACTGTCCAGCACTCTAAGGAAAGCGATACAGAACCTTTGGTTCACACCTCCTGGACGAGCTGCACGACGCCGGCAAGGAATGCTGGGGATAAATTCTTTTTGCCAGAGCGTCTAATTGGGACCTATGAGGAATTGCTCATGGATTCGGGGGGTGTACAATGGGCCTCGTTTTAGCCTACATTCGGGGGACCCCGTGAGTCCCAACCTCTTTAACTAATTAACTAACTAACTGAATCTTCTTTTTTATTAATTTCTAATATTTAAAGGAAGGACATTTAACAGATTTTGAACATTTTCACATCAAATACAAATCACAATTGCCAAGACCCGGCCTCGCAGAATTCAACAAATCCCGAAGTAATGAAATAATAACAAATGAAAAAAACAAAAACAAAAACGCAATGAACAAAACACAATAAAGTGCCAAATGAAATGTTAAAAACCCAAAGAAACATAATCAACAAATAACAAAAAAAACATAAAATTTGTTTTTTTGTTATTTAGTTTCCTAAATTTCTCTGGTGGCCCATTGCATCGAAATGGAATCATTGGGGCGGCTATATACTATATGTATGCACGTATATATTTATGTTGTATTATGTTGTATCCGTCTCGTCTACTTTGTGTACTTCTTTGGCAAGTGCTGGAGATACTTTCTAATTTGGCATGTCTCGAACTCTCCTCTGTAACCTGAACACAAAGATTTCATGAAGACTGCACGGAGAAACAGATGAAAACTTCAAATGACCTCTTCATGGCATTTTATTTCGTTTGTGGATTGGATATACAACGAGAAAGAAATGAGCCGGATAAAAATTGAACAAAAGCAAAGAACCTTTGAAAAAAAACAAAAAAAAAAAAAAACAAAAAATCGAGTACAAGTGAACCGAATGGATTTCATGGAAACTTTGGATGGAATTACAACAGGAAAAGACCAAAAAAAAAACCAGAAGAATCTAAACATCTAAATAAAACGACCATCCAGATGTGAAGCTGTGAGATTGTGGATTATAAAATGAAATTGCACAGCGAGCTTGAGTTGTTCAAATATATGTATGTAGTACATATGTACTTTGAAGGATAGTTCGTTGCCGAACTAATTTTCTTCGACTCATCATATTTTTTGTTTTTTCATCTCATTTTAGGGGATGCTTGCCAGCAATTTTGAGATATTCAGAATACATAAGTATTAATTAAAAACAAATCAATTGACGAGGAGTTTTGAAATTGTGCTTGGTCTAAATCATGACGAAGCTTGTGGCATATGATTTAAAATGAGGATACGAAAAGGATATGTTTGACAGTCGTGCTTGCATAAAGGGAGCAAAGTAAAGATTATATAGGTGAATACATTTATGAGAAATTGAATCGAATGTCGTTAAAAGTATTCCTATTGATCGGATTAAAAACGTTTTAAGTGGTGTCAATGTTCAGATTCCTCATCAAAAATACCATATTGAATCAATCATTGAACCACGATATAATCACAACAATGGTCAAATAACAGTCGGCGTTTCAGGCTCAGTACTTCAGTACTTGAATGCTACTTTGTATAATCCAAATTGAAAATTCAGATAAGTTCGTAAGAAAACCTTATGTTCGACAGATAACATTTCTCTGTGTTGTGCTGCTGCTTCTTTCCAACTCTGATAATTTTTTCTTAGCATCAATCTCTGAATGTGACTTTTGTCCTTGAGTTCAGCGAACAATGAATAATATGACGAACAGTCTTCAATGCAGAAAAACTGAAAGATTAGTATTTTTGTATCCAGCTAAGATATATGCAGATCGCCAAGGTATTTCAGTTAAGTGAAGAAAACCCCACAACATCTAGTTCAATGAGTTGTAGGGTGAAAACAAAAAAAGAAAGCATCTAGGATTGCGTCTCCTCGATGGGCACATAAATTTGATAAGCGCGTATTTGCAACTATAATTATACCAAAATCAGCATTAGCAATGAGGAATCGATATATCGAAAGGAGAACGACAGAGAACACATTGTACTCAGTAAAAAACAGTATCACGATTATAAGCGATGTAAGCACAATTTTGAAGGTCCTTACGAAAACGGCTAGCCAATGTTTCAAATCAAATGAACTATGGCGGTGGTACAAATTTCCAAAAGAGACACTGAAGTCGGAACAGGTGCGTATTTGAGCCAGGGCCGTAGTTAGGGGTGGGGCAAAGAGGAGCAGTTCCCTACCTTAAAAATTACCAGCTTATTCCCTATTCTGCGGCTACACAACGTCACGTCAAAAAAGTCGCCGCGGCAAGTCCGTATGATCGACAACACTGACCAGTCAGCCACTATTCAGTTATGTTTGCGTTACTTACCTCCCACCTCTAACTGCCTTGTATGAAGGAAAGACGTTGGTCAGGATATTTGGCTGTTACAAGAGCCGTACACGAAAATTATTCTCTGATTTTGAATGCTACTCAAGATGAAATAAAAAATGGAAAATTCAATGTCGTAGCAAAAAAAAAAACAAAAACATAGAATAAAAAATACTATGTGTTCTGCAACCGGCTGATGCAGCTTTACAGGGTCGAAGCACGGAATTGAAGGATGCCATATGAATTTATAAAATGCGTCCCGGATGAAATTTTTAACCTGAGGTCAGAAGTGATGTATAGGAACATTTTGGAAGAAGCTAAGAATATTGTAGAAAAGAATCTGAAAATATTTCCCAGAAGAGAAGAGTAAAATAAATGGAAGACATCTAGCGGATTACGTACTGTAGAATCCATCATCTCCTCGTCAAAACACTGAAGGCAAAATATAAGTTCCGCCATTTAAAGCGGAATATTATGAAACTGTAGACGTACATAATAGCAGCTGAGACGAAAAGAAGATTTGCAGACAATGAAGCTCTACTAGATTCATTTTTGTGGCTTGAGGAGTTGGGCAGAGTGTAGGTGTGTTCAAAATTTGAATATACTATAATATTATTGTGAAGCAATTTATGAGAAAAAAACAAATCCACTATTGAAATTATTTTTCAGGTAATTAAGATTCCTTCCGAAGAAGAAGGTACTATTGTGAAAAGGTACCTACTTGAATGAGTTGAATGGTCGAGGAGATCACAGCGAAAATATATTAGAAGTTTAATATCGACATAGGAAATCCTTCAGAGATACGTATGAATTGTTGGCATCAGTTACAACAATCGGATGTAGTATTGCTTTGCGCGAATTTAATTTAATCAATAAACCTCAAAAAAATGTCAATGGCTCATAAGATAATTGCAGGTTTCGTGTTTCTGGCATTTGCATGGAAAAGGATAGACACAATTGATATTGACCAAGTGCTATGAAAATTCCACAATATGGCAAATGGAAGACTGGAATTATATTGAATATTTTTACCATGTGATCTTTCTTGTTTGGTCCATTTATATCGTCTAATTGTAGATAGGTACCTGTATTAGTTCACCTATGAGAAAATGTAATAAAATGGGGGTTCTAGAAGCTTTTTTTTTAAAAGATCACCTTTCACTTGAACCGATTTATCCCAAATGCACCGAAAATTTGCACCCTATTTCAAATTTCTGATGTCCCACCTTTTTAGCTATTGGCCTGATTTGAGCCAGATTGGATGTCCATTCATATGTTATTGGTTCCACGTCCATCATCTTTCATAAACCAACATAAAACCGTAAAATTTTTTTACTTCATCAACAGCCAATCAATCATAAAAATTCTTTATTTCTACGCGATAGAGTCAAGTTTTATGTGGATCTGATGGAAATTCGCAAGAAACTTTTCTGAAGAAAGAAGGATGTTCATAGATAAGTTTTAGGACACCATCATGCCCTAATTGATAGATAGAAATCAGGCTAAAAGATGTAAATCGTTTTGTAGGGGTACCCATGAGTCAGTTAGAAATGAGAGGATGAGCAGAAAACTTCGTATGTATGTTGGCGATAAATTTACATGAACAGATAGAGATTCTTCAACAGTTCTACTGGTTGGGGAGGATGGGGGAGCAAAAAAAAAACTATAATAAGGCTGTACAGTCGTCACTGTCAATTAAGAGATATGGGAGACTTGGATGTAGTTCAGCTACGCTTCTAAGATCACATATCTTGATGACAGTCTTTCCAATAGAAAACGGTGGTCTTTTCTAAAACGTCTTGAGGAAACAATGATGGCGATATTTAGACAGTGGCTTTTTTAAGACCATATACATTCTAAGACGACGTATCTTCTTAGATGATGACAATTTTAAGACAATGACTTTTCTCAGATGGCAGCTCTTCAAAGACGATGACATTTCCGAAAGATGTTTCTAATACCATTGATTTTTTAAGACGATGACTTGTAAAACGTTTATCATTTCATCAGATTATCAGATACAAAGACTTATAGATTTACTTAACTTCCTGGAATGTCTACTGATTCATGAAAAAGATGAATAGCTACAGAATGTCCGATTAAGTAAGACTTAAAAGACTCCAATTCAATTCAATCAATTTCAATTTATTTTGATAATTATGCTGTACCATTAGGACCGAGCCCCTTTACGTTTGCATAATCCAAAGCTATCAAATAAAACAATAAAAATATATATAGAATGGGACAAAGTAAAGAACTAATTAAGAAACGGACTTAATAATGTAGTTAAGGTACCTAATATTAATGTACAACATAAATAAACAAAAGAACTAAAGAAAAAATCAAGTAAGGAGAGTAAAGTAGAGTAAAATGCTGAACCAATTAAATTGTGGGATTGTGAAAATTGGCAACTGTCCGCTTGAAACGATCGAGCGATGTGATACTTTTCATATGATTGGGTAGATAATTCCAAGCTTGAGCTCCGTGGACTATTGAGATTATTGGCATGGGTTGATGTACTGAGTTCTAGTATCAGATATAGGTTGTCAGTAACCTTATAATAAATGATTTTAAACATAAAGATAATTGTCCTAAGCTTATAATGGATAAAAAGAAGACACCGAACTAAGCAGCTCAAGTAGGGGAGACATGATCGTATTTACGCAACGAATACATTAAACGTACGCGCATGAATCAAATGCTGAATTGAGTTTGCGTTTAAAGTATGAGTTAATTTGATAGTAAATAAAAAGAATAAAGGTAATATAAATGTTTTAAGGAGTCAAAATCGAGTTTCAAGTCGAATAAGCTTAGCTGATAAAACCATAATCTGTCCAGAACACCAGATATCCTACCCACCACATTACTAATATGAATAAAAGTAGAGATTACTCTTTAGTACTTTTTACCGGGGTAAACTTATATTTGTTCAAGAAGGAATTTTTTTATACTCTTCGATAAATAGCAAAAGCTAAAAAAATGTTTTTAATTTGTTATTCTGTCACACAACCCATTATATTTTCGGTGGCAAGTTTCAAGTCTTGGTGTAAACTCATCAACAGGTTCTAAATAGCGAAATTGAGTGAATTAAAAAACAAATGAAAAAATAGAATAAAGAAAAGAAATGGAAAAATTAAAAAGATTGAGAAAAATAGAAAAACATTTTTTTAAGCAAATGAAAAATAGAATAAAGAAAAGAAATGAAAAATGAAAAAGATTGAGAAAAATAGAAAAAAAACAACTTTTAATTAACAAATTTAAAATTTTTTTTTAAACAAGAAAAGAAAATTTTTAAATAAGAAAAGAAATGAAAAAGATTGAGAAAAATATAAAAAATTTTTTTTATTAAAATAATTAGAATAAAATTTTTATTAAAAAATTTAAAAATGTTTTTAAATTAAAATTTGTTTTTCTAATTTTCTCAATCTTTTTCATTTTTTCATTTCTTTTCTTTATTCTATTTTTCATTTGTTTAAAAATTTTTTAAATGTTTTTCATAAAAAATTTTGTTTTCCATTTTTCTCAATCTTTTTCATTTTTTCATTTCTTTTCTTTATTCTATTTTTTCATTTGTATTTTAATTCACTCAAATTCGCTACTTGGGACCTGTTGATGAGTCACACCAAGACTTGAAACTTGCCACCAAAAATATAATGGGTTGTGTGATAGAATAATAAATAAAAAACATTTTTTTAGCTTTTGATATATACCGGAGAGTCTAAAAAAAATCCAAGTAAAGTAAGAAAATTAACAAGACTCTTATCGATATTCTTACTGAGATTGTCGACAATTTTAACAAGTGCTGTGATGCAGCTATGTCTTGTGCTGAAAGCAGATTTAAATCTGGAAAGCAAGATTTTGGTAGTGAGATATCATTAATTTGGAACACATTATGCGTTCCACACTTTTAGACAATGGAGAGAGTATATAAATTCCTCTGTAATCATTAACCGAGGAAGGTCGAGAAGTTTTAGGGATATGAATAACTTTAACGATCTTCCAGTTCTTGGGCAACACACTGATTTAGACAATTACTATTTCTGCTAATATTCTATTTCATTAAGATAACAACATCTGAACCCATCTTTATAAAACTTTTACGGAATTATAGCGAACAATCAACAAAAAAATTCATAGTTTTCGTCATCTGGTGGCAAATATGTCTATGTATGCATGTATTCCTCGAACTTATCCAAGTAACTTTCCGAGCATTGTTTAACCTTTTGGAATTACAATAGGTTTCAAAACTTCTATTCGACGGTCAGGGCTTCACATAAAATCCTATTGCAGGTATAGTTAGAGAAAGTCTGTATGTTTCCCCATATCTGAAAATGTTCCTGGTATAAGTTTGACCAACTCAACGATACATGGTCCTTATAAGTAAGATCCAAGGCCATAATTTTGTGGAGATATGAACCCATCTAACATTTTTGCTTCTCAAATGTGAGACAACTACTATTCTTGGAGTTTGCACTACTCAAAATGTTAAAGGCGAAAGACTCCATACGTTGCCACTTACCGGATAAAACACTGTCAAAATTTTTCAGTTTATTTCGATAATTCAAAATTATAAAATGTTACATTTTCGCATTATTTTTATAAAATCTGAATACCATTTATCTTCATTATTATTTGCCTATGCTAATGTGCCACATATTAATCTGAAATACGACAAATCCGGACGTAATCAGTCAAATTTTCCAAACAACAAAAAGATTCCTGTAAAATATTAAATGAGCTGTCCCGATGCAGCAATTTCCGGACATGAAACTGATGAATATGCCAAAGTTTAGCCAAACCTTATGACAGTATTAGCAGCAATGCGAACCCTTTTCAGTTTGTCCTGAATGGAAATATTCTCCTCTGTTAGACCCACCCTCGCATCTGTTCTTCTATTTTAACTGGGAAAAAGTGGCTGATTCAAAGTTGGCTTTACGAAAAATCGGATCCATAAACCTGAGGGCCAAATTATTCTCTAAGGTATCATTTTCCGAGATGCCAAAAGGGGAGAGAGTCTTCCATCAAATGACATAGTCAGTTTTACGTGAAACCCTTTTACCTTTTTCATCCGTCCATCGGTTTGGTCGATGTTTGGATGTTCGGTGAGTAGCGTTTCCCTCCGATATACATACAAACATACATACATAGTAGACGCGGACATTGTTATCCCGGAAAACACCTCTGAATTTTCTTGTCTTTTTATGTCCAAGCTTCTACTAAACCAGGCATTAATCTTAATTCACCTCTTCCCAACAGTATTCATATCGAGGTGGTGGTGGTATCAGGCATGTCCTGATACCAGTCAACTCTTGAAATATGTACATGCATATATACAGCTATACATATAAATTATATCCTGGCCCTTCACAGTTCGATATACAAAATCCTCTTCTCTCATGTTGGCAATAGTAGAAGAGTTGGGGGGGGGGGAGGGGGGAAGTATAGAGTGAAAAGCGTTAGCTGCAGGGTAGTGTAAAATAGCCACCGCACTATTCTGCCGGTATACAACAAAGAGAAGAAATTACCAGAGAAAGAAAAGGTAAAAAAAAATAACAAAAATAGCAAAGAAGTGAAGGACATCAAAAAGGACTCCCAGAGGATCACTGAAACGGTCCGTATGAGCGGTGAGGTTGAAGTTGACTTTTCTGACTATTTTAAGCACATCCTTTATAGTTTTACCAGGCAGAGGAAGCCAGAAACTTAAAGCCAGAAGGAATCCTTGTATCGACTGATGTGGTAAGATTCTGACAGTCTACAACTATTTTCTCGTCGTCATTCTATTGGTGTGGCCTGTCCATTATACGAGAAGGAGGATATGTCGTTGTTTTTTGCTATTACTTTCGTCTACCTATACACTTGGGTTGTTGGCTTACTTGCTTGCTTGCTTGCTTGCTTGCTTACTCTTGTCTTTAATTAAAAAAGTCGCCGTACTAATTAGCCTCAAAGGAGATTTTAAACAAGATCAAGGATGATGACTTGTTTCGTGATGGGAATTGTTGTGGCAAGTTCCATGAATTAGTTCTATGTTGGACCTTTCCGTAAAAATATTTTCAGGGTTATCAAAGCCGGATACCGGATTAAACCTGTGGTTCTTGTGTTGTTAACTAAAGACTTACAATTTTAAAAGGAGACGAAAGTTATGGCGGAAGGGGGCGGGGGGGATATGATAAAATTTATACACGTAGAAAAGGGCTAAGGATGAGATATATGTACACATATGTACGTACATTGTTCGAATAGGTTTATCTTTGATGAATTTTTATCCTGTAATCATGATTGAATGTTTGCGCGTGTATGATATTTTTCCGTAAAAATTATACAAACACACACTTACACGCACATACGAACACAAAATGGGTCCTTTGTCAGAATATTTATAAGTACCCTCTTTGTAGCTACTTTTAGTTTATTTTGAACGAAAAAACTCCTAATTTGACTGTACGGCCGTAAATATATATGAAGACCAAACAGTTGGTGGTGAAAATCGGCCTCGAAAACTTATCTGAACAATGATAGAAAGTAGACATCAAACAGAGGTAGGTGGCCTCTTCGCCAATATCTTTTGGACATTGTTTGATGTAGCTAACGTTTTATGGTCTATTCCTATTTAGATAGGAACTATGGTAGGTTTATTTTTATTATGACTTTAATATACATATTTATGACTTGTGTGGGTGCGGCAAATTCAATGAACTAAAAAAATATAGTTCTTATACCGTTCTCAGGTCATTCAAGACCTTCCATTCAAAGGAGACGTAATTCGCTCAATTTAAGTTAATGAAAATTACTTATGCGCCAAAGGCTAAGTTATGAGGAATAGGAAATCAATCGTAAAAGGAGTAAACAAGTTAGAGAGGAAGAGATTTGAACGACATGAACTGACAAATGTAGAATTGACTCTTTCCCTGGGTAAGAATTTCAGTTCAATTCTGAAATTAAGTACGAACTGAATGTGTTTTGAAGGACTGACCTTTCCCTTTACAACGAAAATTCTGAGTCAGAGTAGTAAGAAAATCTAAATAAATTGCAGATAATTAAGCTTAGAAGCATGTAAAGAGCATCATTTTGAGGAATTTCGATTTCTCATAATGAGGAAAGATACGAAATGTACTATATCACCCTAGTCATATTTTTGTTTTCGCAGTCTTAAAATAAAAAAAAAAAATGAATGAAATTTTACTATCACAACCATTTTATGTTTGACTAATTTGGTGTAAAATTACACATTTGAACGTGTAAGTTTACACATTTCGCTTGATTTTCCACAATTATACATGAGCATGCGATAGTAATAATGAGTTGCAACAAAATCAATTAAGATCATCAAATAACTTAATTAAAAACTGCATAAAGAAATAAACCAAAAAACACGTCAATTTAATTCAATTCAATTCAATGTATTCTATGTTAAACAAGGAGAGTTACACAAGATTTACAATCCTTTAGAGTACAATAAAAAAAATTACAAAATAGAACAAAGAAAGACAGAAATATGTATTAATAATATAAGAGCAAGTAAAGACAATTACACAACTACCCAAAGAAATCTACTATTAATTACACTTAAAACTTAATAATTAATGTGATCCTCTATTAAACTCCTAAAGTGATAGCCTCCTTAGTGTGGAGTATATTTTAGACAACTGGAATTTAGTATAATCACAATACTTCATATTGGAATTAACGATAACTTAAGGATTCGTACAGAATAGCAAATGGTACTACGCTGTCGCCAAGCATAGCCTAGAGTAAACCATCAAGAGAACCACGAGAACATGCTAGACATTGGAACTTCCCAGGATTCAAAACCAGACTGTTTTGTACAGACCAATGTGAGATATGCACTAGATCACAATTAATTCGTAATATACAAAGTCTTCAATTAAGCCATTAGGTCTCTCCAGGTAAAGTTGTACATCATCTTCATAAACATGCAGTCAAGCATCATAAACTGTCTCCACCAAATCATTAATGAGCATACTGAAAAGCATGGTGTCAAGAATAGAGCCCAGCGGCACATCCAATCCTAATGGTAAGCATCTAGAAAGACTGTTAACAATCTTCACTTGTTGTTGGTTTTTATTTTTTTTTAACTATCAGAATCAGGTTAACACAAGCTCGCTGCATGGACACGTTTAATAGACAGTCAACAATACATGCATTTCATCACTTAGTCGGTGTTTGTATTAGTATGTTACACTAAAAAAAATAGACCAAACACCTGATGAAAATACATGCAATGTGACATAGAACAAAAAACAAAAAATTAAATTAAATCTAACTATATAAACATTTTTAAAAACATTATTAGAATCGTCAATAACAAAATACTCAGCCAAATTATTAACAGCAATGTGCATGCGATTAATAGGTTTATACATGCCAAAATTAGACCTTGAGGAGTTGACATGCAACAGAGGTAGCCTTCTCAAATTGTTGCTACTATCACGGAAAGAGATCTTATCAACTAACAACGGGGAATCAACATTTGCGTTTAAGAGTTGGTGAACAAAAGTGACATTGGCAACCATGCCACGTTTCTCAAGCCAGTGCATATTCAAAAGCTGCAAGCGATTCTCATGGGGTGGAAGAATCAATGAGTTATTCCAGGATAGGTCCCTAAGAGCAAAGCGTAGGAAGTTTCGCTGAACAGACTCGATACGAACGATGTGTGTACCGTAAAAAGGCAACCAGACCTGGCTAACGTATTCAAGAAGTAGCCTCACAAAGCAAGTGTACAAACGCAATGTTATGGAGGGCATCGAGAACTCTCGGGACCAACGTTTTATAAAGCCCAGCATAGAACTACTCTTAGATACCATGTAGTTTATGTGGGAGTTAGAATTCAATCTATGATCATATTTGACACCCAGGTCACAGACAGAACTAACACGGCGATTAGCGGATTTCGAGAACTCATAGACATAAGTGATAGGATTCAGATTCCTGTGGAAAGTCATAACCTCACATTTGTCGATATTGAGTACCAAATTATTGCATTTGAACCAATCGTAAAATTTGTGGAGGTCACCCTGTATCAGTTAACAATCGTTAAAAGATTTAATCTGAGCGGAAAATCTAATGTCGTCAGCATAAAGTAAGACGTTGCAGTTCTTCACTACGGAGACAATGTCGTCAATAGATAGAATAAAGAGCAACGGGCCCAAATGACTCCCTTGAGGTACACCAGATGAAGTTTTCAAGACTCTAGAGATGGAATGGGGGAAATAGATTTGGTATAATGTGTTTTCTAAATTTGACTCCGTCCATTTTAGGAACGTTGGGGGAAACCTATACATTTCCATTTTAAATAGAATCATGGAGTGCGATAGGTTATCGAAAGCTTTACAAAAGTCTGTATAAATACAATAAATACAATAGCCTTTGCAAACCCGTGAATGGTATCAGAGACAAATTCCAATAAGTTAGTGGTTGTAGACCTGCCCGACATAAACCCATGTTGTTTGAAGAGAGCTAATTCTTGCAGGAAATTAAAAGCGGAGAGTAAATGATAGATTTGAATAACTTGGTCATGAAAGATAAACTTGTAATTCGCTTATAGTTAGAGATATCTTTTTTACTGCCTTTTTTGTAGACAGGTATGATAAAAGAATTATCCATAGCTGAGGAAAACAACCTTTATCAAGCGATTTTTGGAAAATAATTCTCAGCTGGGTTGCCAGGGAGAGACAACATGACTTAAAAAAAGTTGGAGGGATCCCAACAGGACCCCTTGTAAAGTCACTTGGAAGCCCATTAATATTATCAAGTATTATCCTCATGTGTAATTGTAGGGATAGCGAATGAAACGTTATAAGAGTCCTTCATATGACTAAAGTTATTATTTCGAGGTTGGAAATTTGACTAGGCAAATGCATTGTGAAAAAATGAAGCAAACATATTACAAACTACAGACGAATCATCACTAGCAGAATATTTCTACTTCATAGTGTTGGGGTAGTTCTCCGTTTTTTTCTTGATATTAATAAACTTAAAAAATATGCGTAGGTCACTAAATAAAGTGTAGAGGAAAGTTCTTTGAACTTATTATATGATGTGAGGAAATTGTTTTGACCTATAATGTCCTTGTCCCTCATATAACTTTTCCACAGATTATTCTTTCTATTTTTAAGACGTTTCAGTTCTTTATTGAACCATGGAGGAGATGTTTTAGAGAACCGCTGACGCTCACGGGGAACATGTGAAGAGAATAAATTAAACAGAATTATGTAAAACTTAGAAACGTTTTCATTCATACTATCGCAAAACGGACATTTGTTGAAATCAATATAGGTAGGTAAGTCTACTGGAAAGCTCAGAAAAGTTAGCCATTCTAAAATTGAAAAAGTATTGTGTTTCGTCACAATATGTTAAATTTTCGGTTTCATAGCAATACGTAATTAGTAGAGCGGGGTGGTATTTGTCAAGAATAGACATTGGAACTGGGCTAGGTTCAACTAATAAGTTACCCGCGTCAGTAGAAAACACCAGGTCAACTGCCTACCCATATCATTAACATTACTGATTTGGCTGAGACCAAGAGATGAAATAGTGTCCAAGAAGAGTGACTCCCTTGTTATCAAGTTAATAAGTGGAAGATAGTCATCGTCATCTTCATTAAGTACCCATTGTATATTGGGTAAGTTAAATCACCAATGAGTAGTAATTCGTCAAGAGGTTCCATCTTACCATGGATAAAATTAGATGTTGAAATGAGCAGGTCGTATATATTTTCACCTTTGTCATCAACAATATTTATAGAAATTGGAGGAATATAGCAACAAAGTATGTACAAGTCATGTCTTAAGACAGGGAACCACAATTTGGCTGCAATTGAAATGGTTTTTATATGCGAGGAGTACACCATAGCCGCGAACTTCAGATTTAATATATATATCTTTCCTAAAAATTTGGTAACAATTGTCTAGGATTTCAGTATTGCGAAAGCTAGGACAAAAGATGCAACCGGTTTAGAGGATTTACTAATCTTAGGACATTCCATTAAATAAGTTCTGAGAAGACGAGATGTACATAGATAATGAAAATCCGTAAAGGGCCTCCAATTTATGGAACAATTTTCTATGATCAACGTAACGTTTGATCTTTTATGAAGTCATCCATAGCCCTGTGGTACACCAGCATACTAGAGTAAAATTTGATAGGAGTATCGTCTAGGAAGGTAAACTTCTGATTATCTGGCTGATTAATCATCCAGACCAGAGTAAAGTCTATAGATGTTCTATATTTATTATTCTGCACAGTAGATGGCGTGGTCGTAATGGTGACAAAAAGATGAAATTGATTATTTCAAAATTTTCAGTTTTTAAAACTACAGTTCAATTGTTATTTATCCGGCCCCGTTAATAAAAGGCTGGTACAATTTATTGATGCATCTTTCAGAAAGCATTAGGGATATGGCTTTACTTGTTAAAAATCATAGTAACAGCCCCTACAAAGAATCATTGAATATACTCTGCACTGCATAAATAATAGACTATCCATGTGTATAATTCACTTTCTTCTACCTGAGTCGACTGTATTTCTGGCTACCGCAATGATGTTAACCTTTGTCAATAGTCCAATGTAGCATTAAAAGCGCTGGCTGGACCAACTTTTGAAAGCATTGTACATTTCGATGGCGGGTCAAGGAGATAGTTTCTTCTACATCTCAATAGACGACATTGGTTACCTTTTCAGCTGACTTGTTTTTTCTTGAAAACATAATTCATTTGCACTACCTTTTTAATCGAACTTTTCGACCCAGCGATCAGAGAGGTCTCATCAGTATGGTTATCTCTGATCGCCTACCATGTTCGATGATAGGGTCACCCCATTGCCCATAAAAATACTTTTTATCAAAAGCAAGTGTGAATCATATGGTAGCAATATTTCTCATTACAATTTTCAAATTGGGTGATTATTCCCCTTGTCGCCATACAGCACTGGATAAACCAAGTAAAACTTTTAGGTGGACAATTGCGTTTCTCTATAAGTATACTGAAACTCCCGGAAAATAATTTAATTTAAATAATATGGCGATAAGGGGAAGAGGAAGCCAATTTGAAAATTGCATTGAGAAATCTTGTTGCCATATGATTCACACTTTCTTTTGATAAAAAGTATTTTTATGGGCAATTGGGTGACCCTGCTATCATCGAACATGGTAGGCGATCAGAGATAATCATACTGATGAGACCTCTCTGATCACTGGGTCGAAATGTTCGATTTTTTTTCTGTACTTTCAATGTATTATAGAAATTCATTGAAATTATTTTCAGTGAATATCAGTCTATATAGACGATAAATTGTCTACGTAGTACATTTTTAATGTAAGATTTGTTCATATACTGATCATTACTAAAAGTCTGAAACATTTAGCGAACAGAGAAATGCACAGGTTTCGTGATTGCAGAGCAGCACCCTTGGCAGTAAATAATTGTTCTTGTTTTCTACTAGACACATAGATGGCGTTAATGTGTCTAGGATAATTTTATACACCAACCCAATTCTCTCTCAAAAATGATAAATAGATCAAGCTAAAAAAAACACATTTCTATAAGACTTCATTCAAATCAATCAGATCATAACAGCACACCCATTGGGTGAAACAGAATTTTTTTTCAAACTTATATTAATTCCAGAAGCAATAAGCTACACACGCGCTACTCGATTATATTGACTACCGTTAATTAGAAAAACGATGATTAACACCTTCATCTTTTGTACTAAAACTTATGAAATTAAAAAATAAATAAATAAATAACGAATGAAGAAGTTAAACGAGGATTTCTCAGTTTTTATGTTTTTTTGTTTTCTCCTTTCATTTATTGAATGCGCATACAAAACATTCGAATTTAAACATTTAGACTGCTGGAAGCTGATAATGTAGCCGGCAATGATTCATCTTTTTGCACTTACCGATGAACTTCTACGCTTTAAACGAACTTCTCACATTGTGTACGGATTGTGATTTGTGATCGTGCAAAAACTTGTATCGTCCTCAGACTTATTTAGCATCAACACGCGATCTTCATCGCGCGACATTATACGAAATCGAACATGGTAGAAAAATGGGAAAAATGGACGAGAGAAGAGAGGTATCAGTCTCGTTTACTGTGTGCTGTGCCAGCTCACATCTACAATAAATTTAACAGAAAATTGCGATCGCAGATCGATTTGGTTCGACTGCTGTACACACTAAGCATGCCTTCTAGCAGCATCCAGCAGCAGCAGGATCAGCAGCATCAGCAGTATTAGCAGTTAGCCAGTGTACGCCTTTCTACATATATTTGATAGGTAGTAAGTAGGTATGTTTGTTTGTATGTATGTATCTATCTAGATAGTTAGTGTAGCACGACGATTCTTTGTGACCCTTTTTGTATGCTTTATGCTTGCTCACTTATGCTGATCAGTTTTGCATCCATATATTCAATATACAGTGGATATACCTTAACTACAAACATTCCTAACCAGCATCATCTAGTGGTGATCTTGACTTGATCTGATCTTCTACGGTTGTCGTATATTTCTTGTGCTGTTCAGATACACTATATATTACATATCTATATGTATGTCGGTATGTTGGTATGGTTCTGTTCATATCTTCCTTTATAGAGGTTCGTTATCGTTTCTCTGTGGCCCAAAGAATATCATGTCGTCTCTGGGATGGAACTTGAAGATCAAGTATAGCTGAGGGACAGGTTCAGAGAGCTCCAATCGTTATTGGCTTTTATATCTGCATACAATGCTATACATAGATATACATCTTGACAGATATACGTAATTTAGTGCTGCCTGTTTTCACGAGATCACCACTATGTAGGTACCTACATTTATAGTGTGCATATGTGCATCGAATGAACGACACATCTTATATTGCATGATGATGTTCTATGTATGGTAGGTAGGTACC
Source organism: Dioctria linearis (assembly GCA_963930735.1). Lineage (NCBI taxonomy): Eukaryota > Metazoa > Arthropoda > Insecta > Diptera > Asilidae > Dioctria > Dioctria linearis. Next base: position 175,894,352 of record OZ005744.1, on the reverse strand, counting down.
TACTATACTTTCTATGTGCACCGATTTACAAAATATTTTTCCCGAGGGATAAATTTCGAGCTAGATAGCGCCCTCTATATGGCTAATATATGAAGCTTTTTTTTTTTTTTTGCGCTCAAAATATATACCTACATATGTACATTACTTACCTTTACTATACAAGACATTGAGGCTTTTAGGCCTCCTTGAATGCTGTTCTGTTCCTTATGCAAGACAACCATGTCTCTTCGACAACCGAACGACGACGACGCGACGTTGTCCTTCTCATCTACTGCCAAAGACTTGTTACACTGCGGATTTTATGGGTATCACAGGGTAAAATGTTCCTGAGATGGTGACATGGATCTTATTTACTCATTAGAGCTCCTTATCGCCAGATAAGATCACTTGTTTTCAGTTATTATTGATCAACAGGTCTTATGTTATTGGTGAGTGAATATTTAAACATTATTGTTTGCTGTCTATTCGCTTGATACGCTGGAATTCGCGTATATAGAAGACATGGTGTCGGCGGCATATTTACAACATAGATATGTATATATATGTATAGATTACTAATATGCATGTTGGTGTATGGGGGGAGGGAGCAGGCAGGGAAGAGACTGTAGAGATGCTGCAAAGACTCGCTTATCGGAGATTTAACACGAATTTGAAATTATTTATTGAACTAATGCAGCTGAACGCATCGCAACTTACGATAAATGGTGGAGAGCTAGCGATTAGCGGACGGATATATCTGAAAAATTATGATGACAGGGGAGAAGAGATGTGTTAAATTTATTCACACACATACACTGACACACACAAACACATACAGGTTAGATTATTGACTCCGAAACGATTTTATTACTTAAGCAATGAGATCTTGCTAAAGGCCAGTTAGGTATGCAAATTAAGGATAAAATTATCAACTAGCAATTAAAATGTCTTCAGATTGAAAACATGGAAAATGAGAAATGTTAAATTTTTGAAGAGTTTTATCGCATTTTTTTTTATATTTTATTTTCAGAAATTTATAAGCGATAGATAAATACAAATAAAAAATTAACATCCTAAGCATTACTATCGAAAAATTCCGAACACGTTTTTCTTTTGAATGTCCCAAGCGATGTCATTCTCTGAATGTCGCAAGGTAGAATATTCCAAAAATGAAAGATCTAATCAAAACTGGTGTTTTCAGCCGCCAAAGTATTAATTTTTCAAATATAAGTAGATCATTGTATCGTCGTTGCGAGAGATGAATGACAATAGAGAAACCTGGGCTCATTGAAGAGATTTCATGGTGAAGAACTGAGCCAATGGTAATCGATAATGTTTGCAGGGTTTTAATTAATTAATGTGGTTTAAAGTAGACCTGTAAAATTCGAAGTACAAGTACCAGTACCAGTACCGCAGGATCGCGACTTAAAATCTGTTAAGTACAAGTACCGATACTGATACTTAAACATTTTTGAAGTATAAGTGCAAGGACTGATACTTATAAGTCCGCAGGTTATAAGCCGAACTGTGGAGAATTTTGAGTGTGAGCTCACTTTATAAAACAAGAAACCATTAACGGGGCTACGAAATTTGCGAAGTGAGGAGAATATTTCAATATTTTTCAATTTCAATTTCAATTTATTTGATTAAGGCATTGTACAATGAAGATGAGGGATCTTATAATTAGTACATGTTCAAAAGTATATACAAAATCAGAAGAAAAACAAAACTTAAAATATCGAAACTCCAAAATATTGAAATAATGTGCAAAATAAAAAAGAAATAATTGTACCTAATAGTAACAAGGAGTATGTAAACCTATAACTAAACTTAAAACTGAAATAATAATTGCAATCATAAAGAAATAATCAATCGAGCTAGATGTGAATACACAATATACTAAGTTAGAAATTAAATAAAAGTAGAGTTAGATTTCAGAAATTCAAACAGTTAGTTTTTGAAGCAGTTGAATTGAGGATCCCAAAGAATTTCTCAAAGAAATTGGTAAAATGTTCCAAATTCTGACAGCGTGGACGAAGAATTGGCGCTTAGATGTAACCCAATTGGACCGAGGAATAATCAATTTTACAGTCCTGGTAGATCTATCGAATTGTAACCATTCGTATAAATAATTAGGAGATTGAAAATTGAAACCTGAGCCAAGAATAAGGTACACCGAAACTTAAGGTAAAGTGAAAAACTGCATCCGAAAATAGACGAGACGTATCGCGAAACATGATCGTACCGCCGAAGATTGTAAACATATCGCACTATTGAATTAAAAGCGATATTAAGTTTATAGAAGGACTCCGAGGCAAGTTGGCAGAAGCCCTCGCACCCATAGGTTACTATAAGAGCAATTAAAGCGCGTTGAGAGTGGAGTATATGAGGCAGAAGACCACTGTGTGCGGATACCACCATATACTTTTTGAATTGCAATATCTATATGGTTATTCCACGTTAGGGTTCTATTTTTAAATATTACTACCAAGTTTCGAACGGATTGAGCAAAAGCGATAGTGGAACCATTGAGTTCAACCACGGGAACGCTGTTTAGATCAAGCAATGTCTTAAAAATAACTAAGCATTTAGATTTCTCTGGATTTAATTTAAGTTTGTTCAAAGCTGACCACCTATTTATTGATTCCAAATCGTGATTAATACAAAACACCCCATCCTTAGCCAAACCAATAGGACGAGAGATATATAATTGTACATCATCGGCATAGAGATGTAAACGAGAATGTTGAGGGCAGCCAAATATATCATTAATGAGCATAATGAACAGGATCGGTCTCAATATAGAGCCTTGTGGAACACCACCTGAATTGACTGCTTTGAATGAGGAGAGCTTAACAGTGAATAAGACTGCCTGAAAGCGTCCACATAAATAGTCAGAAATCAATCGTACGGCATGTATGCTAAAATTAAAGTTGTATATCAGCTGCAGCGGCCAGTATTACCGATGAGCCAAATTTGGCGATTTTATGACGATCGCAACAACTGGGACTTTCTCACACGTTAACTTGGAGAATTTTGCATAAGGATTTGAGCCTACATCCTTACAACGCCACAAAGCCAAGATCACGGACTGCGTCGAGAGTTTGTTGATTGGATCCTTGAGCCTTTGCAAAATAATCCCAATTTTGGCAAAAAAAACAAATCATCTTCTCAGACGAGGTGCATTTTTTGATGAAAGGCTTTGTAAATAAACAAAATTGCCGTTATTGGTGCGAGAGGAATCCACTACCATTCCGAAAAAACTCACTCTGTGGTACGGTTTATGGTATGGCGGCGTCATTGAACCTTATTTCTGCCGAAATGAGGGTGGAATAGCCGTACAGGTGGATATGCTTACAAAAACGTGCAAAAAACGAAGAATACCTTACATTTGAGTATACAGGGTGTGATATATCATTTTAAAGGGAATGAGAACTTGGTGTTGATGACGTGTTTTTTGATAAAAATAGTAGTTTAAAAAAACAAAAAACAAAGCAAACGAGTTAAAATTCCGACATTTTAAATTTGTTGAGTCATAACTTCAAAACAGAGAGGAGAAGGTGACAAATTTGTAGACCATTGGAGTATTCCCACCCAGCGATTATCAATCTAAGGAATTTTAAATCATCATCATAGGAGATAGCGATCAGAAGTGACAGGTGATCTATAAAAACTTACCCAAAGATCGTTAAGTCCCGTTATCTCGGAAACCGGTACGACTTCTCCCCCACCATCCATACAATTTTTTACTTGTCGAAGCATGTCCTATCTATAGCCTTCGTATGCATGAGCACATACCAGGACACCCTGTATATAAACAAAACTTTTATTTGTAAGTAGTTATAAATGTATTTTGGTGAAACTTTTTTGATTTTCTACTCCTTAATCCTGTTGAGATCTCAAGTAAAAAATAAAAAAATAATTTATAAAATCAAAATTACGTCTATCAGGATATTCAAGGATAACGGACAAAATCCTCCTCCTAACCTAATATTCTAAAAACTTTCAAATTAGCCATATTTCACTGTCTTAGCATGAATAGAAAAATAATTAATACGTTTTTTTTTTGGTTGCACAAACCCTCCAGGTATGTAAAATTTCAAACAAAATTGGTGATGGTGGTGTCATACATGTGACTAGAATTTCTATGGCTACAACTTGAGAACATCGATATTGAATAGATGTGGTTCCAACATGATAACGCTAAGTGCCATACAGCTAATGCTCAGGGATAAATTTGGAGATTGGATCATCTCACGACGAGAATTTGTATATTGACCACCGCGGTCATGTGATTTGACACCTATAGATTATTTTGGTTTTTGTTTTTTGGGATACGTCAAAGCACAAGTCTATGCCGACAATCCATAGACTTTGAATTATTTGGAAGCGAATATTCGTCAAGCCATCGCCGACATACAGTCGTAAATGTTGGATAAATAAAAAATTGGAGCGATCAAGAGCATCAGTGTAAACAAAACCGCGAAGGACATTTGAATGATATCCAGATATCCAGTTCAGAGCAACTCTGTTAATTGAACTGTTAACCTTTTTTGTGAGATTTAAGCGAATGAGTTTTTGGGATTATTTCACCATTACGACAATGAAAAAATTGAATTTGTAAAATTTGTACTTTATTCGACTGCATTCTGAGCACGAATGGCAAACAGACCAAAACTTACATGCTTCGTTCTAAAAGCTAACTGACAGACTATAATATATCTACTAATACATAAAGAATCACCAATAGAAAGCAAGAGTTAATAAATGTTAAGAGTAGGGGCAACTAGGCCTCCAGGACCTTGCGGACACCGCGACCATAGTTGATCTATTGTGCCTTCCCCTAGAGTGGTTAGGCGAACTCGAGCCTTTTAATGAGCTCAATTATTCTTTTTGAGGTTAGATTGTAGACATTATCCAGAGAGACAAGTGCCCCTCCAGTGATTTGTAGCCCTAGACCTGCAAGTGCACTGTCGGATTTGCCTATCTTCTTCATGAACTGACGGAAGGGGGCCATGACCAGTGACTGCGTTAGCAAATAGTCTGAGCGACTGTTTGCTACGTCCGTCTGGTGATGAGAGGGGTGAAAGAATTTCTTCGCCTGTCTCATACCGGGCGCGCTACGCCAAAGAGGATCCAGTTGCCTGTTTTCCCACTTAAGGAGTTCACCCTTAAAGTGGCTTTTTGGTAGGCCAAATGTCGGGTAGGGACCAGTATACGGACACTCAGCTTCGATTTTAGCCAGTTCGTCAGCTTTTTTATTACCGTCCACTCCTTCGTGTCCAGGGACCCCAAATCAAGGTTACTTGGTTGTCCCTAGACAGTAGTTTGAGTTTTGATTAGGCAGCTCTAGGCTAGTTTCGACTCAAAGGATTGATAGGAAGGAGCTAGGAGCGCAGCTTGGCTGTCTGAATAGATGTAGACGTTGGAGCTCTTACAGCCCTTATTTAGGCTTTCCTGAACTCCAACCCGTATAGCATAGACTTCCGCCTGAAAAATGGAAGGTAAGGCACCAAACGGAATGCATAGTTCCACTTCTAGACCAACTACCCCTGCGCCTGTTTTCCCGTCCTTCCGGGATCCGTCAGTATACCAGACTTGGACCTGTTGCGGAAGCTGAAGTCCTCTGTCTAGTATGTAGCTTCTTTGATTAATGGTTATCTTGTAGCCTCTTTCAAAAGAAAGTCTCTTGCCTACTATCTCTAGGAGCTTCTAGGTCGTTAATGTTGACTTTCTTGAAGATATAGAGATGACCCACCCTGGAGGAAGTGCACTCATCTGGCATTTTTTGCGAATCACACCAGCCGCTGCTTCCCTCTGAGTAAAGACGTTGAGAGGTTGTAAGTCAAGAATGGCTTCAAGTGCACATTGAGGACATGATGTAAAGGCGCCAGTGGCGGCCTAAGCATGCCATCCTTTGCACCTTATCAAGGGTTCTTCTGGTGGTTTGCCTGCAATGTTTTACGCCACTACACATTTGCCCCATTAGAAAGTATAGGTCTGATTATGCCCCGGAAGATCCATAAGGTCATTTTGGGGTTCAGATACAACTTTTCCCGAAAAGCCTGTGGCAAAAGCTGAATGCCCGCTTGTTAGATATCATTTCCAGGTGGGGATTCCAGGTAAGTTTACTTTCTGGGATTATTTCTAGATATTTTGCTTCGTTTGAATATTCTATTGGAGTTCCATTTAACTTAGGAGATTGGATCTGAAGACTCCTTTTTCCATGGATTTATTGACAGTCTCATATTGTAGCACAATCTGGTAACGATGTTAAAAGCAGTTTGCATAAGCTCGGGTAGAGCTGATTCAAACTTTCCTTTAACCCAGATGACAATGTCATCAGCGTATCCTTTGGCCTTTAGGGTAAACTCAATAGTTCATCCACAACTAAGAGCCATAGCTGTGGTGATAAAACTGCTCCTTGTGGTCGGCCTCTAGTGACCATGATTATTGTGAATTCGCGGTTCATGGTAGCTGCTAGGCAGCGTTTCTCAAGCATGTTGCCAATCTATCTGACTGTGAGAGCTAGTCTCGGACGTGGGAGGGAGTGCCGGTTTGTGAAGGACAACTCAGTTTTACAAATTCAAAATATAAAATTTTATTAAATATTTCAAAAGCTTAAAACTAAATATCACAGTAATTCATTTAAAAAGAAATTCAGAACTAAAATCTAACCTACAAACTACTATAAAATTCAATAAAAGACTTCAAGTAAAATAATAAAAAATTAAAAAATTCAAATTAAAAGTTAATGAGCTCCTGCTAAGGCGCTGCCAATTTTCTCCTCGCTCTGAAAAGGGAGAGAAGATCAGAATTACTATCTGTCATCAAACAAGAAAAAGGGGAAAATATTGTTGCTGCTAGTGCGTGAGGGCACAAGAGCAGTAAAATGCTTCTGTCAGTACAACTAGTCAGATTAGTCTCTGACAGTATTCTGAGCGTGCGCAGAAATGTAGCAATATGCTACTTTAACGAAGAATGCAGATTAGTCTCTGCAGCAGAGTTATTCCTCTGTAAATGTGAGCAGGAGATGTAGCACATTATTCTCTGCAGCAGAATTATTCTTCTGCTTAGGTGTGGGACGGATTATTGCAGATTAATCTCTGCGCAGAATTAATCTTCTGCTTAGGTGTGGGATGGAATTTTTGGAATTGATAGGATTTTCAGATTAATCTCTGAAATATAGAATTAATCTTCTATATGAGGTTTGGGAATTTTATTCTTGTTACTCGGATTAGTCTCCGAATCAGATGAGCTCTGAACCAAGAATGATTTTCTGCTGCGGCTCGTCGGCTTTTATAGCCGCCGCATCCAGTTATGAGCTCTCGCCTCTAGGTGTTGCCCTAGCGATGTTTGTTGGATTTAATGACTGAGGCGAAATCAAATGATTTGACGTAATGTCAATTGCTGTCATCAACAAATGTAGGAGGAATGTATGTTTAAGGTAAATTTATAATGTTTTTACATGTTAATGTTAAAATTAATAAACCCTTTGTATTATTTTTAGATAATATTCTTGATTGGGGACATCCTGGGATGCTGCTGGACTAAAGAGAGGAATTTCTTGGATTTTAGATAAGTATTCTTGTTTATAATTTTTTAAGATTTGAATACTTTGTGTTTTGTTTTTATTTGTTTTAGGCTGGACGAGGAATCAGTGTTTTGGCATTGGGGAAATAATCGAGCGATCTCAGATGTATAGGTGGACTGAGCACTGACGATGCAGGCTTCTATGCCTCTATCGTCAGATACCCTCTCTCGAGTAAAAGAGAGTGTTATCGAATTCGATGTACATAAAGGAACATATAACGACCTCCTTTTCCTGTGAGGCTTTCTCGATAGTCTCTACCAGACTGCTGAGATCATCATCGGTGGATTTTCCGGATTGGTAGGCATAATGATTGGCATTGACTGGACAGGCTTTGAGGGACGTCGTCCGAATATAGTTGTCTATTATATTCTCTAGATTTTTCAGAAGAAATGATGTCAGACTGATAGGCCTGTATGATTTTAATTCACTGGGTGGTTCTTACCTGATTTCGGAATAAAAACAACCTTGGGGATGTATCCCATGCACATATTGGTCCTAAATATCTCAGTGATAAGAGGATAAGAGGCTTAGTGTTATCCAGCGATTCTTGCAGTAACGCCGGAAATATGCCATCACCGCCAGGAGCTTTAAAAGATTTGAAGCACTTAACAGCCTAACACACCTTGGCTCGGTGAATACTTTGCTCATCCGTAATCCCTAATTACCACCACTGGTATCACTTAGGATCTGGCGTCTACGTCGGGCTCCTCGGTCGCAAAGTATGGGGGAGAGTGGGAAGTGCATTTTGCCAAGAGTATCTAGTGTTCCCTTGGTATTAACGGAAAGGCTTCCAATACAGTGTTTGATGGAGCCAATGCTGTTGTCATGATCCTTGGAGATGGCTTTTTGGAGTCGCGAAGCTTTTGAGGTACTCTCAATTTCTTCGCAAAATTTTTCCAGCTCTATTTTTTTTAATCTTCTGCGAAAGCAAGAATTACATTTATGATGAATATAGTACAATGATCTACAAAATTAACCGACGATGAATTACATAGACACGAACAAAATTATGTAGTCAGAAAAACGGCAAACTGCAATGTCCAATCTTTAAAATAAAGCAAAAACTAAAATTGATATGTCAAACCGTTGTTGTTGTTGTGTTTAAAATTAAAATCCTATCACTCTTAATGAAAGAAAAAATGCATATTTTATTAGTAATAAATGAAAAACAAAAAATTCAACGGAGCCTACAGTCCAACAAATTTAATCTGTGTGAAAAACACAGGTGAAAACAGTCAACTTTTCATTGAAATCACAAGACGACATCCTTAATCTCAATCCATTATGTCTTCTTCTCTTCACATTAAACGGAATAACTAAGAAGGGTCATCGCACAAAATTTATTTACCTTTCAATTCTTCAAAAAATTCAGAAAAAAATTAAACCCAATTAGCATTGATATTTATTTCGCACAATTTTTTTTTTTTGGGCTCAAAAGTCGTAACTTTTAAGCTTTATAATTCGAGCTATATAAATAAAAAAAAACAACGACGATTTCTCCACATTTTCCAAAATATCAACACACACAAAAGTACAGAGAGCAGCAGCGATCTTAGCACGCAAAATAATAACCAGAACTTTTTCTGATGAAATTTATGATCGGCAACGCAGTGGCGTATTTGCCTGTTTTAATCACTCCTCGATCATAAAACTTTTAAATATCCGCATAATCTTAAAAAATATGTGAACAACACTAAACATGAATGTAAAAGTTGAAAAGTTAAAAAAAAATAAAAAATTTGCTGCATCCACATTTAATTACTGTGCGCGCATTCCAGTGCAAGATGCACTCTCGCTCAATTAAAATTTGCATACAAATGTTGCAAAAGGCATTTAAAGTCTGCACATTTTTTCTCAATCAAATAAAGTCACTTGGCGTCCGCGCAATAAGAAAAATAATGAGAGAAGAGTAGTTGTGGCCGTCGCATATCGATCAATTTATGAGGATCGCTTCAGAATTATCACAATTATGGCGCGGAAGTCGTAGAGAGTTGGAACATTGGGTTTGTTGGGTTGATTGCGCCGTCGGTCGCATCGGTCTTGTCGTCGTATGGTCATTTCGAAATGTGCATATTTCCATTGAGACCAATGCAACGATTAAGACAACTCTACGTCAATTTGCATGGAATGACGTTTGAATGATCATTTTATGACGACATCAATTTGAATTTTATGGGATTTCGATTTTCATGACTTCATGTGAAGCATGGGATTTTGTTTTTTTTTTTTGGAAAAAATCATATTAGAAACTTTAAAAAGCTTCAATTTAAATCATTCTCTATGACAGCCAAAGATTAACAGAGTTTTTAATATGGCCATAACCCATAATAATTTTGCTGTGATGGATGTCTTGAAATTGCCTTTAACGCCGACACTAAATTCTTATAAAGCGATGATGAATGCGTCTAAAGTGGCTGCTTACATCACAATTGACTCAGATTAGTGATATTTTTCCGGGCTTTGGATTTGTGTTTTGTAGTATGGTCTGGTCTCACAGAGCAAGCAAGCAACCAAAGGAACCATGACATACCGGGCCATCATACCACATACAAAATACATATTTACAAGGGGGCACACTGGATTGTAGTAAGATATATTCGCGTGGGTTGTTGGATTGGAGCTGCGCTGGAGCTCTCTATTCAAGAGCCTCGCTCCTCTGGTCTATACTAGTGATAGTGAGTGAGTGAGTGGCCTCAAGCAAGGCTGACACTAAATTATTTACCAATTACGTTTGTCAATCAGCCGGTGACATTTATGGGTTTTTCATCTTCTGATAATTCTCGTCGATTGAGCACAAGATAAAGAGCATCGAACGGCGCGATACGACGACGAAATGATATTACTCAAAGTCCCATAGGAGAGAGTGGTGTACATATAATATGGTTGGTATATCGAACGATGATGCTGATGATGCCAGTAAGTAAACATATTTTTTTGTCGATTTTTGACCGGATTTCGCAACATTTTTCGTTATTTATGACTGTCACAGGAAGATACATTTGTGCTAGTCTCTGACTGTGATAAATATATACGAAAATACAGAAAAAAAAAAAACAAAAACAAAACAAAAATAAAAATAACCAGAAAAGATTCACACAACTCACAGATTGTATAGTGCAGCTGTAAATCAAACCCCGTAATGATCATAATTTAAGATGAATTGTGACATATTGACATCTGCTGAGTCGATATTTTTATAAAATTCCCGTGTTGGATGCGTGTGTGAATAAGTTTATGTGTGTTGGTTTTGAGAATGGGGATTATTTCAGTTCGATTTTATTTAATAATTATAATAAATTCGTCGTCATCTGATGAACTGGTTTCCTATACATCTCCCCCGCCCTCCAGTTAATATATAGAATTTACTGGAAACTGGAGTGATTTGTGAGTTTTATTTGGAGAAATTTTATTGTAAAATTGATGTAGTTTGTCGCGTGACGTTTCTATGATAATCGCAGCAATAAATATTTACACATAGATATCTGTCGTGAATGTGTATAAAGTCATAAATAAATGCGCCTACATTATGTACATATGTCAATGAATTCCATGGCATTAATATAATTTTATTTGATGAAAGATTATCAGTGAATATCCCATATGAATGGTCTGATTATGTATAGACGATAAGTCTACGTAGATATGCTATTGCCATTTCATATAATATCATATGCAAATCGGGTTGGGGATTAGATTGGGGGGCTGTAGAGGCACTCAAACTTAGGCAGCTATTACCCACATTTTTTGTTCACCATGCATGTTGAGTTGAAAGATTTTTAAGAGCCTGCAATATGCAAAAGACAAAGTTATTTCATTTAATATAATAAACCGTTGCCTTCTCCATATTCTTGATAGTAATGGAAATTTTTTAAACGAAACAACTCCTGATAATAATAATTTCTGGCCAATATAATAAAAACATCTTGACATCAGTCTATATAAGATCTTGAATCATACCAAATATATCATTTTGCAGGTCAAAGATGGAAAACATTTTAAATTCAAATATTTTTTCGGAGCTCGTCATCAAATTATATAAAGGTCTGTCAGTGCTTCGAAGTCCAAGTCCAAGTTCAAATTCAAGTCCAAGTCCAGGTCCAAGTTCAAGTCCAAGTTTAAGTCCAAGTGCAAGTCCAAGTTCAATTCCAAGTCCAAGTCAAAGTCCAAGTTCAAGTCGAAGTCCAAGTCCAGATCTTACCCCGATTAACGAATCCAATTTCCAACTATGACGATTTTAACAGAACAGATATCCTGGGGTATTTGTTTAACATTTTCGTACACGCTTTAATTTTGGCCTTGAATTCACTCATGACTTTATTTTACTTTAACACTTTAACTGTTCGAAAAAGAGAAAAATGTTTTTATTTTACAGCTTGCTGCGCGACGGTAAGCTGTTTTAGTGGTATATGTTACATCTGAAAGCAGTTTTCGAATTTGGGAGGGAATAGGAAAATGGATAGATTGGGATTTGGGATCTGACAATTCTTCAAGTCAAGTCAAGTCAAGTGCTTTTGCGCTTTCAAATTCTTCCTTGTCTTCCTTCTTTGGAGTTTATTTGATGATTTTTCACATCCTTCAAATTGTCTTCTTTAGGGCGTCGGGGCTTAACTTTGGCCCTCAGTTCGATTAGATGTTTTGCTTTTTCTTCTTTTTGATCCTTGGTTTTGGTTTTTATCACCTCTCGTGTTCTTGTTAGTTCTTTTCCTTACAGCTGCTGCGCCACATCAGCTGTAGTTAATGATTTTCTCGCAAAAGTTTGTTGTGAAATTTTGGAGGGACTGGGAGGGAGTTGGATATGTTTTGGGATCTTTAGGAAGTTAAGGACTGGAAAGTTCCTATACTGGCAGGTTTCTTCAGAGACATTCCCGGGTTCTTGAGGTTATTTGGAATTACCCACTGTAGTAATCTCCTTTGGTGTCATAGAAACTTATTCTACCTTCGTGGAGATAGATGTTTCTAGTATCAGATTTAGCCAAGAGCAAAGGTGATAGGTATTAGAAGATCCGGCAAGTTTTTTATGTGTGCGTTTGAATGGATAGGGATTTTCTCGACTTGTTGTTTTTCGGAGTTATATTGGCTGCCTCGTACAATACTTTGTTGCGATAGTATTTTCCGTTGGCTCTTCTATGGAGTCTAGTGCAAGCTCTAAGGATCTTTCTTTCGAGCTTGCTAAGGCGGCCCATATAAGGGGGGGAAATTGTGTGCCATATGGGAAAGCAATAACTGATTGATAGGCCTTATTAGTTCCTTGTACATGAGTAGTTTTGTCTGAGGGGTGAGTCCGTCCCTGACATCTATTATGGGGCTTATAAGGCTGTACGCAAAATTCGCTTTGCTAATGGTTGCTTTAGCATGGTTATTGAAACGTAGGAGTTCATGGAAATTTACTCCTAGATATTTCGCTGTTTGTGTGGGCTTCATTATTCCCCCATTGTAGACGGCAGTAATTCTTTTAGATTTAGCGACTTGCCGGTTTCTCCCGGTGCTAGTTCGTTCTTTTGGACGTTGATTTTGTGACAATTGTTGCACTGCGTATCCTGCTTTTATATACATATAAAGGTCTGGAATATGATGTCTCTGGTATGCTAGCGATGGCTGGAAAAGATTTGTTTTCTGGGTAAGTAATGAAAATCACCTGGCGTGCTACAATCTCCCCCTCTAAAGCTGTGATCGTTTCGATAAGATGCAAGTAACAAGGTACGCTTCTGGTACACTGGCTGGGATCAGTTTCGCTGTTTTCTTCTATTTTTCAGGTCGCCTCGTGACCTAATAGGTAATATTGATTCTGGTTTCATTATACGGCGCGATAGACGACTTATGATATCAGCCGATTGAGGTATCGGGTAATTCTAGAGAAGGTATGTCATAAGTGACGACGGCTCCCACCTTCCTTAGAATCAATTACGGGCCATTCTTCTTTGGTGGTAATTTCGAGATGAACTTGTTTGCAGCTTTACTAAGGGTATGAATTCGTGACAGAAAATTTGTATAGAACTGTCATAATTACAGAACAGCAGAAATAAAACATAAATTGAAGGTTATGTTTTATTCTTGGCAACAAAAATTAGCGTTCCATTCGGAAAATGCTCGCGAATACTTTACACATAATGGAACACAGCTATTAGTGCAGATAAAAATGGAATTTAAGTCAGGATGCAGCATTTATACCAGGACTTACCAGTGATTCCAACTTATTCCAGAATAATTCAGATAATTTTGATGTATTGTAACGAGCATGGCTTTCGTACGTTATTCAAAACACAATATCTCAAATATAATTCACAAGTCATTTTTATTTCATTTTACTTTTCCTTTTATAAAATTAAAACTGTGGCGATAGAATGTACCTTGAGAGACTTTCTTGGGCGAAAAAGTTGGCTTTCCTACTTTTTGTGATTGCGCGGAATTAATCAGTCTTGGCAAATGGCAATCTATGAGAAAAATGTTCACAATAGAGCATTAATGGCCATGACGAGAAGAACTACAAAAATATATGTGAAAACTGGGGTGATTGTGACCCAAGTGTATGAAAATGGAATTATTTGCGGCAAAACGTCCCGAGAAAGTTTTCTGAATCGCGAAAAAAGTACATGACGAGATCAGTAATTTTATATGAAATTTTTTCTACGAATTGTAACCTGTAATGAGCTGAGGGGAACAGTGAAACCCGTTTTTCAATCGGACATAACTCTACCAAGTTAGAGCCGATCTAAAGTGCAAAAAATCTAGTAGCTCAGTTTGAATAAAAATGCTGGAAATAGTAAAAAAGTGAGTATGGGGATGGTTATTTAAGACTCCAAGTATAGGAGTATGGATTCTCAAAATTCTTATCAGAACCTAAGGAATTCTATTCTATACTAGATTATCCAAAATGTAATAGATCAAACTTTGACCCATCTCAAGCCTTTACCCGCTTAATTTGAAATTGTTAATAAAATATGTTCACAGTAACTTAATTCATCGTTTAAGACATCTCTCATGTCTGTTAATGTCGGGCCTAAAATGGGCATTTCCCTTTCGTATAAATAAGATTGAAGTTGGAAAACAAGTCGATTGCATTACAATGGACTTCAGTAAATCTTTGGATATTGTAACTCACAAGAATTCTCGTTTTGGTTTTATGATTATTTTTTTCCAATTGATTTTTTTCTTATTTGTCTAATGTATGCAGCGAGTCATATTTAGTGCAGATATTTTCTTTCTGACGAAATAAATAATAATTTTGGTATTCCTGAGGGCAGACATCTAGGGCCAACATTTTTAATAACTAACATCAATGATGTATTTCTGAACTGATGATAACACTATCATGACCTTTTCTCGTAAGACGAACCCTACGCCTTTTTACAAATATTTTAGGCAGATGTTGCAAGTCTCAAATACATCAGTCCAGAAAAGAGTGACAGCTTCTGTACACCAACGATCCCGTGGATTTTTCGATATAAAGTACACACTTCTACCCATGTTTTTAAAGTAAAACGTAAAATCAGTGTGGTCCATCAACCATCGCACTTGTTTGATTTTGTTTTAGGATAACGTTTTCTTATTGGAAAATAAATGACAAATTAGTACTTGTTCTTATATTCAAACCTAACAGTGAAAACATATTCTGCACAAAATAATAAAAAAAAAGAGATTTTTGTGAGCTACAGAGATACGAAAAAGTCCTTCTCGTATTTTAAGAAAAATTCAATCCCCTAAGAGTATAGAAACTTCCTCTAAGAACTTTCCCTGAACAACATAAGAAAAATTCCCAAATGGTAAATTACTGTCTCATTTTGCCAGTAGTGATGAATGCTGCGCCGCCTTAAGTCTCCTACATTATGTACACATAGAGATATGTTCACCCTGTAGTATAGCTAACAATAACCCACAAAACCTTAACTCGTTTACGTCCTAACACGTTATATGTGCGTGTGTGTGTGTGTGTAAATAGGATATACCATACCACTGATCTACTATCGTTGTCTATATCTATATATAGAAATGTCCTCTTGTGTCCTCATCATGTAAGGATATAGCTTCCGAGCCTCACTGTTTATGTTAGTCTATTACAAAACTTGACGACATGTCCGCCGCATTTCATTTAGACAACATGAACGGAACGACATAGAGGACAGGAACAGGACATGAAGGACTCCGCTAAATATACGGATGTCTCATATATGAACCCCCGAGAACTCATCTGTTTAACGATAATAGTAAATTGCTTCTGGGGTTCTACAGTAAGTTCATATAGCACTTCCCGCCATATCCGAGGAAGTGAATATTTGAAGTTGGCAAGATGTAAAGGATGAGAGTTGTCCTCCATGTATACATATGTCGGTATGTATGTATGTATAATATGTCCCCGCCGGACACCCACCCGCGCAACCATTTCGGTATAGTATCGTATCATCTGAACAACAAGCATCTGATGCGATCCGAGACCTTCTCCTGGAATGACTACTACGACAATAACAACAACAACAACATACAATTGCTGTTGTGTTGCTTAGTGTCTTCTACTTGCACACAGTCCCTTCAAATGATTCCTGGATCTTTCTAGCGTTATGGGTGCTTATATGTATATATATCTATATATATGTGGAACCATCAGCAGTGGGTTATGATTATGAGGCTTCTGGTCATGTCTACGCTCCCGGCTAGGGGATTGGTTTTGGGATTCTGTCCTGCCACTGCTGTGTTGATGATGCTGGCGATGGCGGTTTTAAGCACATCACGTCACATTAAATATTTCTCCTTCGGATGAAGTTATGCTTAATTTGACATTTTCGGGAAGATTTAATGATGCTTTATGGCTGGACGTTAATTTCTAATTTTAAATTCGTAATTGAAGTAGAAGGGGACCCCGTCTGAACGACGGACGACTACTATAATATGGAGTGTTAAGAGTTGAGTTGAGTTGAGTTTTATGATATGTTCCAGTTCTAAGTAGTTAGTAGAGTTTCACGTGGTTTGTCTTTATTATATAAAAGTAGAAATCGTACCGGAATTTCTCTGTTTTTCTGTGCAATTGTGAAAATTTTACCTATTTGGAGTGACATTAAATTTTGCATATTAAACTACACTGCAGTGTGGAATTATTTTTATTTCTGTTTCAATGTGAGCGAAAATAAATTAGGATAATCCAATAAGCTTTCATGCGAGTTTTATAATTTTCGAAGAGAAAGCTACATATTTCTGCGGTCTAATTGCATATGCCAGCTAAGTTATAATGGGTAAAATTTATTGTCGAAACAATGGTAGAGCTTCGGAAAAAAATTCAGGGGATGGCTATGACCATTGACGAATAAAAAATCTGCATAACCTGATGATTAAAATTATGTACCCTCTCCTTGACTATAAGCCCTTTAAGAAAATTATTTAATTTATATTGATCAAAAACCATGAAGTTAACGCTGTCATAAAAAAAAAAATAGTTGAGCAAAAGATCCTGGAAGATAAAATCTTAAATACGACATCCTGGAAAACAAAATCCCGAAATAAGTTCCTAATATAGAAAAATGAAGTGTCACTGTGTTCGTACACGTTAATCTCCAAAATTGCCCAACCGTTTTCAATAATAAAATTTTGCGAAAGTGGTTGGTTGGTTCCAGCTTGAAAGATAGGGTAATTCTGGATACGATAGATGGCGCTGATGTCGAGATCTTAAAAACTGCCTGAGAACGCGTTGACGTGGAAGGCTGAAATTTTGTACACGACGTTTTCATAAAACTTGCAAATACAAGTTCAAAAATGTATTAAATCGGGCAACTCCTTCGTGGGTTGCCATACAAATATTTCATTTTTTAGTATATATTTGGACATTGCGTGACTGACAATGAGTACGCGTAGAAAGCTTACATTTGGTATGTGGTGTTATCATAAAAATTGCAAATACAGGTTTAAAATGGACAAAATCTGGCGACCCTTTTTAGTGTTGCCATAAAAAACTATAGTTTTTCACTATTTATTTGAAATAAAAGTAGAGATTACTTATTTATTTATTTGAATCAGTCTACCGAATATAATAATCTTACAGACTTGTATAGCATTTTACGTAAACAAAGATTGTTCATTATTGCCTTAATAATCTATTTTTATCAAATAAAATAAATTATCATAGAAGAACTAACAATTTTGCAAAGACAAAACATTTTCAAACATTATACTTTTAAATTTTTCTCTAGACATGCAAATATCTACAAGTGATGAGAAAGAATTGTAATTAAATACACAATTAGATATTGGTTCATGATAGCCATAATTGGTTCGATGCTTGTTTTTTTTTTATATTATTAAGCCAAGCTCAGGGGATATGAGGAGAGTGGCGGAGGTGCCGATGTATGTCGCCCTTAAACTTCCGCAGATTGTATGCCGGAGGAAAAACAGAAGATGGTAGGCTGTTCCACATTCGCACGGTTCGGGATAAAAAAGCATCACGGAATTTTACTGTACGGCCGAAAGTAATTTGAAGGGTTAAAGGATGTGCGCGTTTTGCAGCGCGAGTATTGCGTGCAGGAATCATTCTACAAGGGATTAGACTAGATATTTCATCAGAACATTGACCATCCATATAGGGATAAAGGAGCGAAAGGCATCCAACATTGCGAGGGTGCTCGAGTGAGTCGATATGACAAGTTATTGCCAAATCCCGACATGTTCGAGTGTTAAAAAGAAAGTCAGAAAAACCAAGAAATCAGAGTGACGCGTTGGTATTTTAAGAAGTGGAAGTAGTGTGTGGATTCATGAGTAACAGTCACCAAATATGTAGTAGAATAAAAGGAGGACTCCCCAGCAATTGAAAAGAGGATATTTCCATTTTTCCTTTTTTTAAAAAAATTTCTAACGTCAGTGAAAAAAACCGCAATCTGCATATAACGGGGTCCTCAATAAAGAGAAACTCTTTCTAGTTCTGTTTCTTTGAATGCTAGTCTGAGACGGGGAAGTAATTTCCTGGTTCCACATATCATCACAAATCAGACATTCTGATATCTGTTATCCACGGCAGGTGAACGACGAATCTAGAAGCTTTGTACTATATTTGCACGTGATTTAGTGAAAATTTCATAAGTAATCCAGCAACGCAAACCCATTGATGGTGAAAGTCATGAACAGGGTCAGTGCCGCAATGAATCTGCCGACAAGGCTCGCATTTTAAGGCGAGCCTCCAAAATTTTAAGGCGAGCTGGAGTTTTACTGCATGCAGCAATTCTTTCCATCGGCATTTGTTTCCATCAGTAAATTTTTATTGACGACACCGTTTTACTACGAGAGATTTTGTTTGCACGCGGCCACTTTACATTGCAAGTGACTTTTTTCTACAAGCAGGAAATAGACCTTAGATCATAAAACGAAAGGATAGGCTATGAGGAAGAAAAACTTATGCATTTTTCTTGATGTAGTAGAATCGCATCGATGTATTTGTTTAGTCATGGAAGTCGTAAACTACGATATTTTCTGAGCGAGCACATAATTTAGTGGTTGAAAGTTAATCAAATATTGAACAAGTTTTATAATTTCCTGTCAGCACGATTCGTATCATTTTTTCATTTTATAATTTTATAATTCTTTTATAACTTATTACATTTTTAAGAGTTTTCCTAGTGCCCCATTTATTTGCTGATAATATTTCTTGTCGGTGCCTTTGCTTGACTGACATCAAACAAGAGCCCCAATAACAATTCAATTGTAAGAAAACAAACTGGCATTGGAAAACGTTAATTTTTTTACCACGGCTGTTTATTTTTATTAATATTTCACTTTTATTTTATTTTAAACACAATAATTAATTAGTAAAGCTATTAAGTTTACTTGAAGAATGCTTTTCCACGACAATAACGCCGCTTGTTTCTGCAGCACAACACAGCGCACTTCACCACCACAATTATAGACTCCGGAGTCTCGATTATAACAAATCTCTTGTACAGAAAAATTATTTCTACCAGTTTTTCAATATCACAAAATTATAAAACACTTTTATTAATGTTTTAACTCACAAATCACTAAAAAAACACCCGACCTAAGAAATGACAAATGAGAAATGTCAGAAATATCGAACTGACAAAAACTAAAACCCCAGCCCTCTTATCATTTCCCTCCCGTGTCCACAAAAAATTGCTTATCACACGTACACGAATTTTATACAAGGTAGCCTATCCGTTCGTTTTATGATCTAAGAAATAGACACTAGCAAATGTGCCTTGTCAATTTTCTATAATTTTTTTTTTATCCACGAGACTTGATCTTACAGCCAAGCCTCCTGGGGACTGCGGCAACATTTACACTGGTGAGTATTGCACAGATTGCCTCTTTCGTCCTTAAGAAGAAAAATTACAGTAGCAATTATTAGATAAGAGAGAGAGCAAGGGCATCTCCAATTTTCTTAAAAAGGTCAATATGGAAATGAATTGGTTTTGAAAATACAGTAAGTAAAATATGCCTTGCAATGTGAGGCTAATTAAGCGCTTTCCAAAATTGTAATAAAATCATAAGACCTTTTTGGCTGTTTGGCTAAAATACAGTAACTGTGAGCGCATGCTTCATTCATATCTACGATAGATTCCTGGTTTATATGCTGATAAACTGGTAGAACTTCATAGTTGTTGGATAATTGGGTGGATTATCCTGTAAATAAAGATAGTTGAAAAAAAAACTAAATGAAGCCTTAAGGCTTTTGCCTTCTCTTCCTCCTTACTGCTTAGAGAGCCATTCTCGAACATGAAGGGTGTATAGGTCCGTCACCACTGCAGTTTCCGGTTCAGGTAAATGATGTGAAAGATCCCTTCAGAACTAAATGTGTACTTCTTCTCGTTCGTTTTTGGTAAGGCACGATTTCTTTTGTTAATGGTGCGTGGCAGCGGCAGGTTTCTTTCGGTGCACTCACTCCACATTCTCCACACTTAGTACGAGGTGCTATCGTGCCGCCATGCATTATCAACGCTACCACGGAGTGAGCTATCAGCTTTGGCTGATAGTCAAGATTTAATGTCCAGTCGCACTAACTCAAATATGCTTTCATAACAAACTGGTTTACAAAACCTCGGAGTACTTAAGTTACAGGTTTTGGAAAATACTGGAATACCGATAAAACGCATTCGCTATTTCCGATAAGTCGAAAATATATATGTTCCAAAATCTTGTTTATCAGGACAATAATTTCCAGGATTTTTCAACTGGTACTGAATTTCAAAATATTGTATTTCTCCGGGATTCTCAAATCTGAAATTTTTTATGCCGGGATTTTAAAGTTATTGGATATTGTATTGCGAGATATTGCAAAATATTATCAAATCTTGCATTTTTCATCAGGGAATTCGATATCATGAAAAATATAAAATCCCGAAAAAACAATTTTGATTTTTTTTTGGATTGAATCTGATATTTCAGAATAAAAAATTCCAATTTTTGAATTCCTTGAATACAGCAGAATCCCGGAATAAAATATCTTTGATGTAAAAATATGTTTTTTGAATGTATGCACATTTTTATAATGGAAACTATCATTAAATCCCGGATTTTATAATTATGAAAAATAAAATTTCGAGAAGAACAGCTACAAAAAAAAAAAAAAATTGTCAGGATAGCAATAAATTAATAAAATTTCTCCCATTTCCAGAGATTAGAGCAAAACGTGCTATAATAACTTACATAATGGCGTGGCGACTTCCTGGTCACTAATTATGCGTATCAGTGCTGCTAACTGCTAAGTTACACCATGTGTTCGCAAATTTACCCTTACGCCTATTAGCCCCTGTCTCCAATAAATGGAATTTCTGGGGTTTTTTTTCGAGATTTTCGTGCCCCGAGTATTTGATCGCAACAAATACTCCAATTACGGGATGCAGACTCTATAGAAGATAACAGCAAGCGAAATTTCACTTTTACTTTATTGAAATTCATATTTTCGCATCATTTCGAACTATCCAAAAAAGTTTTATGTGTAGGATTTCCGACCCCAGAATTTTTTGCACCGGGCATTTTGTATTCCGAGATTTTGATATTTTTGCTTTCTCGAATTTTTAAATCCCGACACTAAGCACATTCCAAAAATTAGATACGCAATTCTGGATTACAAAATTTTGGAAATAATAATACCTACCAAAACAAAAAAGTCCATAAAACAAAATCCCGAAATAGAAAATCCTAAAGTATGGAATAATTTAATTTCTCCAATTTTATTGAAAAGCCACAGGGATTTCGTACTCTAAGATTTTGTGTTTAGAGATTTTTATTTTCTAGCTTCTCGAATTTTATTAATTTCCAATTTTTATACTATGCCTGTAGGAAAAACGCATACATGCGCCAAATTTCCAGGATTTTCCGTTATTTCAAAAATCAAGTTCTTCGTGTTTTTGTACTACAGGATTTGAAAGTCTGTGGGATTTTGAAACTAATCTCTCTGATTTTTGTTTGATCGAGAATTTCGAAATTTCGTAAATTCGGTTTTGGATATGTGAATCGTCCCGCCTTGAATTCAATACATCTAAAGCTCATAATCTTTTAGTCATTAAATTACTCCCTGCCCTGCACATTCTTCCCGAGTGTAATTGGCATTTAAGTGAATTTAGGATACGACCTTGAAATGAAATTTAAAAAATTTTTATCTGGACTATATGTAAATGAACACCAACTCAAAAATACTCATCTAAATTTCTAAAATCGAACAAATACCAACAGATAACAGATACATAACCTATAAATATTCAAAAATGACATTTATTGCTTGGCGATAGCTTCGATCAGAAGAAATGAAAGAAACATTTTTCCTTTCTACCACCACATAGAAAGAGAATCAAAACAATACATCAAGTCCACTCCAGAGATTCCCTTTACCATATATCACCGAAATTCCTGTTTTTCGCGGACACTCTGACTCAGTTGCCCAGACAACAGAACAAGAAGAAGAAGAAGAACAATAATAACAGCAGCAGCAGCAACAACAACAACAACAACAACAGGAATTTGAGGGAGAACAATCGTCTCCATTCAAGTTCCAGATTCAGCTCCAGTACCTCACAGCATTCGTTTCAAATTTATCCGAAGCAATCGAGCAAAATGGTAAAAGTAAATAATTCTTTAGGCATCTCGCGGGTCCATTTTGCAGTATGCCATCTTCTCACCACCCTCTTTACCATATTCAACGTGGAGTACGTCACTTTCGGCCTGATTTATGGCTCCATTGTCTTTCATTTTGGCATATATCTCGTCCAGGATGCTGCTGCTGCAATATCTTCTGTTTGTGCAGAGAAAATGGGAATAGAGAGGATACCCAACACTGGTAAGTGCACAACTAACAGCAACCATCAAAGAATTTCCGTCTGTCCATTTCCCACCCTCTCCTCTGTGGGACACTTTAAGATTTTTGTGTGTTCCCATTGCCTGGATCTTATGGAACCTTACGTATACAGAAAGTGTTCAAGAGTAGTGAAGTGTGTCCCGAGGATGAGGTTTTATTGCCCAACAACTGAAGCATTCCTCGACTTCTTTTCCACTTCTTTGATGATAAGGTTACAAATTTCAGTTCCTATCTTCCCGATTCCTCTTGTATATCTATATATGAACACAAAGAGTCGATTGTTAAGGCGGTGGCGGGGGGCTAGAATAGATGGGGAGAATGGAGTAAGCTCATATTTTTGTTTTTACTCCTTACCATTGCCTGCCGACCGACCGACCGACCAACCAACCGACCGACCGGCCTTCCTCCCTAGGCGCACTTTACTATTCGCATAAGTACCTGTTCTTCCTCAGCTGGATACAACAACGTCAGCTTCTTCCCGGTTGCCATTATTTTATTGGTTACAGATCGTAAGGTTTGGCATTGTCTCTCTATGCTGAAGGTTATGGATGGAACAGGGGTGAGGGAGGGACCTGCTGTAATGCATCTTTTTTTGTTAGAGGTTTCAAGAGCCAGCATCCGTGTCCATGTCTCTTTCGTCTTTACTGTCCCAATCTGGAGTATTCGATTTACTCGCCTTCAGGTATTTGTCAGGAATGATGCTCAAGGAAGTTGGAGAGTTTCGAATTTTTCTAACTTGTCTCGAGTGATTTGTGGCCTGTAGAGCATGATTTATAGCGTCGCTAACGAAAAAGTTACGTGCTGGTGTCTGTTGACCAATGTGACATTGATTTAGAAGTATTTTTACACTTTTAAGTTGGCGTCTTTTGTTGTAATGTTTATAGTTTTTTTCTGTCCTTCTTATATTGGCAAATATTTAGTGTTTTCGTTAAAATGAGGGAGTAAAGGAAAAGGAAGGTCCTAGAACATAAGTTTGTGAACAGATTTCAAGATGTATACGGTGGAGAGAGAGTGGTATTTTACTTTGGTTATCGTGGGAAATTTTTAATACCTCGTCACTCTAGCAAGGATCTTTTAAAACTGTAAAGTTTTGTAGAAATTTTAGCATTTTTTCAGTTGTGCGCCGAGGAAGTGTGTTGTAACTTCCCTCTCTTTCCATATACAATTGATGTTTGATGTCATAATTCCTGCAAAAATTTAGCTGAAATTTCTGAAAATTTTCTGAAAGTATCCAGATTTCAGCGCCAATATGAGGAGCTGGTTTTTGGATAAATCCTACATATAATTAGTTTTTGACATTCATGCCGCGCTCACGTCTTTTTTTGCACTTTTTACTTTAATAGGAGATTACAGACACTCGCTCTTGTATAGGTGGGGGAGGGGAAATCGTAACGGTTTCCGAGATAACGGGTCTTTAAAATATTTGGGTATGTTTTTATAGAGCACCCTGTAACTGCTGAACGTTACACCCTTTGATGATGATTTAAACTGTGGTAGATAGACAATTGTTGCACCTTTCCAATAGTCTGCACATTTTTTCTCTCATCTTTTCCGTTTTGTAGTGATACCTCAACAAAGTGAAAATTTCGGAATTTTTACTCGCTGTTTTTTATTTAACTACTATTTTTATCAAAAAACACGTCATCAATATTAATTTTTCATATTAGATTTAAGAAGCCCAAAGCCTTAGCTTTAAAATGACTTAACACACCCTGTACCGAAAATGTAGCCCTTTTTGTGTTTTTTGCACTTTTTCTTAAGCATATACAGCGAAAATGGGTGAAAAAGTTCAATAAGTGCCGGAAAGTAGGCAATTATCTTTTGGAAATGACCTTTTTCAGCCATTTTCGCTGGAGATGCTTAAGAAAAAGTGCAAAAAACGCAGAAAGGGTTACATTTTGTGTACAGAGTATGATAGGTCATTTCAAAGCTAAGCTTTTGGTCTTTTTAAATTCAATATGAAAAATTGATATTGATGACGTGTTTTTTGATAGAAATTGTAGGTAAATAAAAAACGAGTAAAAATTCAGAAATTTTAACTTTCTTTAGCCATAACTTCAAAACTTTAAGGATGAGGAAAAAATTTATAGACCATTGGAAAGGTCCAACGATTATCTATCTACCAATGTTTAAATCATAATCATAGGGTGTAACGTTCAGAAGTTACAGGGTGATCTATAAAAAACATACCAAAATATCGTAAAGTCCCGTTATTTCGGAAACCCCCATCAATACAATTTTTTGTTTCTCTAAGCATGACCTATCCGTAACCTTCGGGTGCCAGACCACATACGGGACACTCTGTATGCAGCAACTCTAAATTGTTGATAGCTTGTAAGATCTGAGTAAAGCGCGTCGAATATGAATTTATTCTATGCTAACAACTTTGGAAGATCTGCCTTTAAGGAAGAACTAGAGAGAGAGAGAGATATCTGTTCATTATGAATAGCAGGGAATGCACTATCCTAAAGAACTAAAAACCCGTATTCATATTACGAAAAAAAGAAGGTTAGATTTCCGTTGTAATTCTTCTTTGTGAAAACTACAAAAGTAGGCGAAAAATCTAAACTACATAAGTTCCAAAAAAGGACTGCTGGATCTTAACTAATGACAGGCATGGTGTATCGAAAACTAGTGGGTATTGACTAAATATCAAAATTCTGAAAAATTACTGGGTAGTTATAGCCTAAATCATCGGCAATTCTGACGTCGCGCAGAGCCATCTATTTGTTAGTAATAATATGATAATATGTCAAATTAAGTAAAAATATATCTGTGCTTTCTCATAAAAGAGAAAAAGAAGAAGAAGAACCCAACATGTTCACCAACCCGAGAAAAATAATGTAAAAATATAGGAAAATGTAAAACTCCACGGAAACAAAGTTACCGAAGTATGGAAAATCCCATTTTTTTACTTTTTTGCTCCAAATCTTGAATTTGTCGTATATTTACAATTAATTGTTGCCATTTAGCTTGCATAAAACTAATATATTTGTCACTTCCAATTCCAAATAGTTTACACCTAAAAATATGTCAACTGAGTTGAAATGTAAAAAAAAGTACGGTTTGTCACATCAATCCTACCTTTTATATCTGTCAGGGGTCCTTTAATATCTAGATATCGATATCCCATGACTATCATAAGCAGAAATGTAATTAAAGATTTCGATGGAGGTTTTCATAGGAAATGTCCATATAAATCCTCCCAATACCAGCATGGTTTAGGTTTGAAGTAGTCAGCCAATGAATATAAGTACAAAAAACATAACTATCTATCCACCTATCTGTCTAACTATTTGTCAAGTCTTCTAACTATATTTATCTACTTCTGATCTAGTTATGATTAGAGCCACTTCTGAAATATCAAGATCTCGCTACAAACCACACACCCGAAACCATCACTTTAAATTCTCAACCTCAAAGGTCAAGAAAAATGGCTAAAATTTATTGATGGCATGATCATGTTTCGAATAACTGGAGAAGATCATGAAAACTGAAATCGATCTTGATGATGATGATGATGATGATGAAGATGATGTAGAATGGAAGTTGTAATCGTGAAAGCAACGGCCATGCTACCTACTCATCGCCGTAATATTTATTTATTTTTTTCCTTAAAATTTATTTTCTTATTTTCATTTATACTTTTTAATGTTTGATACTAAAAACTCTCCTCGATCAGTGGTTACCATCTACAAGAAGCCGTCGTCTCTATATCTGCGCAAATAAATAACTCGAGGGCTTGTTTTGACATGCGAACACCAAAAAAGAGTGCTATAGCCTGGCCATCCATATATACAGGACCCAGACAGACTAAGCGCAGCAGATTGCGTGAGGGCTAGGGCAAAGTAATATGCGGGGATAGTGGGGTTGATATAGTAGCGAATAACACAAATTTTTCCTTTCGTCTCCTAAGTTTTTCATGGATTTCTTCATGGCATGTCTGATACTGTCTGCTGATATAATTACCTCTGTCTATAGATTACGCACTATAGCGAGGGTAGCTGCTAAATGTTAAATGCTGCTGCTGCTGCTGCTGCACTCTGTCCGAAGTTGCAGAGAGTAAGCACAAAATTATTTAATTTATTGGAATCATGTTTCAAGTCGATATTGATATAAATCCACTTTGTATTTTAATTAATTCCATCGCTTGTTGATTTATCGCCATCTCCAAGTATGTACTGAGGTCGTGTCGCAATTATATATAGGGATGATGGCCAGGGATTTAAATGAGGAGAGCTTGTATGTAAGATGTTTGTCAATTTTGACTAACTCATGTTAAATTATCACTTTTTGATAGCGTTTAATGTTTTACTTCTAACTGTGACTATGAATTTTAGCTTCATAAGTAGATTTAGCATAGAGAAATATACATAGATAAATCAGATGTTACTATACTTGGCCGTAGAATGAATTTAAGTTACCTACAAGTGGAACCGTTCTTAGCTATAAGATTTTTACAAACTGATGAATTTTCAAGATAAGTGGATATAAAAAATAAAAATTCTTAAGAAAATTTCTCGAGTGAATTCCTAAGAAATAAACAATGTTTCTTTACGCTGTCCTTAATTAGCCTTATCCCCACGGCCAATAGACTTGTGGCGACGCTTCTGTCTCCATGCGCCCATTTTCAAAGTCTCATACCGTGTAGGCCGGGTTTCGTTCATTACAAAATTCACCGCAAGCGAGACCTTGTCGAACGTAGAAAGCCGTAGCTAGGTAGGCGTTGAGTGAAAAAAAAGAAAAGAAAAATATTACTAGTAGTCATTATTAGCCTTCTGACAGCACACTTTAAGTAAGACAAAAGGAAAGAAAATATATAGCAAGTCAATCGAGACGAAACAATATGCCATATACCTCCTATTATTTTCAGAAGCACCTCAACATAAGACCGGACCTGTTCTCCAGGGTAACTTCCTCAAGAACCTTTAATAGTCCAGAGCCGTAGCTGACACCGAACTCTGGAGTCATAAAACATCTCAATGTTCTGGTTTAAAGAGTCGCAGTCACAGGGCTCCAATGTTAGCGCAAACACGCAAGAGTCCGGTCGATGATAGGGACTCTAAGGACATCTCGCCGTGCTAGATCCCACTAAAAAAACAGCATCTCCTGCTAGTCATCTCGGCGATATATGCGTAATAAGCATTATTTTTCAGCTTCATATCAAGTCAACATGGTCTAGTTGCAAATCAGACTACGTTCTGAAAAGTGACAAGACATCTCGCCACACTAGGTCTTATTGTCATAGGGTCAATAAGATTAAGTCACACCTCCTGAATCCTCAAGAAATATTACGACTGTATAGTTACCTTCCCCGAGGACAACTCTTTACGACCGTCCTAGGGATAGTCTATCATATTTATTGAAAATCGAATTAGCATCTCTCCTTGTTGCTAACTGTCATATTGAGACAGTGAATACAAGCCTAATTTTCTTATCCGCACAGAGCAACCTCTTATTTACTCAAGCGAGGTAATGCCAACTATCTGGTACCACTTCAGATCGATGATTCTTTGGGAAACTTAACTCATTGATGATTTTGACGTCAAAATTTAACTGTCTACGGCGCTTGCTGCAGAAGCAGCATTCAGTTTACCCCCAATTGATAAATATCGATTCCAACATCAAACCATCTTATGAAGAAACGCAGATTCATCAATCAACTTATTCGATTACAATTCATTGGTTAAGACAAGTGCGATTGCTGCATGTAAGATTAGATAATCAGCACCCTCTGATTACCTAAAGACTAGCACATAGAAATTCTTGTCGAGTAAATTCCAAAATAAGAAATGAATGCCTAAACATAAATTTTTTTCGGACAGATTCCGACTCAATACAATTTTTCTAGATCGTCATCACAAATCACCATAAAAATCATAAAAATTCTGGACAAAAATGTCCGGAAAAAAGTTTTTCACAAAAACAAAAATGCACGAAAATCTCTAGTTTCAGTGAATTCAAACCATTTCAAAAATTTCACATATAAACATCAGACTTGGTTCTACTCTGCTCATAAGTCGGTTATCTGTATATTATTTGTCTGTGTCATTAGTATCCTTGTGATATGATACCTGACTATGGGTCTTAGTATCAATTCAAGTTTTTCTTGCATATTATCACGACTTAACCACAACAACACACGTTCGTTACCTAATTTCCTGGTAGGTAATTTTTAAACTTAACATGTCCCTTAAGGGGACCTCATAATATGACATGTTTAGATCCAGAGCATAATTTATTCACCAAAGTACCTACAAGCTTACTAAACATTCAACTATAATATATAGTCGAACATTAAAAGCTCAATCTGTTTTCCCTGAGCATTAATTCTCCCATGATATTCCTACATGTCATCTATCCCCATCCTTCCTACTTTGTCTTGTGTCCGTCATAATAGAGCGAAATATCTATGGCAAGTTCCCTAATGAGACTTATGAAGCCCAATTTTGATGCTTCATTTGTCGCATCTTAATATCTTGACAGACTGCATGCATCACACGTAACATAGTATAAGACATACATATAATCTAACCACCACCTACCTACCTACCTAACTACCTACCTACCCACCCTTCAGATTCTATGTTTTGTTCTATATCCTCACCCTCTTCTTCTTCTTCTTCTATAACATCATCATCACAAGCGAACTCTACCCCCTGATGACATTAAATAATGAGGGACATGTAGCTAAAATTGAAGACCAAACACAAGAGTTGCCTAGAGCCAGGGATAAATAATTTCCACAGCCCTGAAATAGATGAAAGCTCTTCACATAACTTTCGCAACTCACCCCCAAATCAAAAGACGAAAGAAATCGACGACCGACCCGATCATTAGGGGATTGGGGCCCCGAGATGGTCATTGGGAATTATACGAGCATGGCAAGCCAATCTGCGCCCCTGAACTGACTCTTAATTAAACGCTGACCAAAGAGAAATAAACGTCTTCTTATGGAACGTGATTAAAGTCAACATCTTGTTCCGCTCGTCGATGGACGGGAAACTTTTTCCCACTCTTATCTTCATCCCTCACATCTTGAAAGTTTTCTTAGCGTGCGATTCCTCTTTAAAGATGAGTGGGAGAAAGTTTTTCTCCCGGATGTATGTAGGTTTTCAGTATTTTAACGATTATATGAGGAATGGGGAAGGGGGTGTTCGAAAAGGGAGGACAAACTCAAGATTTGGTATGGCTTTAAGCCAAAAGAAAAAAACAAAAAAAAACCAGACAAGCAAAACGACTGCGGATAATGTCATGTTTTCAGCGGACAAATCAATGAATGATGACAATTCCGGCTCGAAGGACCAAAACTGAACAAAACCAAAGCAAGACTATTAAAGGAGACACAACTTAGGATAAAATTTTAATTATTGTTTTAATTAAAAAAATTTTATTGGTAACTGGATTTTCTAAGTCAATACTTGTCATATACATTTGTACAACAGACTTAGTGGTATCATAAAAACGCATTAACATTAGCCAAGAGTTGTGGTCACGACGACCATCCTGACATATATGTTCATATGAATTCTTCTTAACGTATCTCCTGAGGTGATGAGATGAGATGAGATGAGATGAGATGAGATGAGATGAGATGAGATGAGATGAGATGTGCTGATGATTATTATTAGTCAGCATCAATTTGTTCTTGTGAATATAGAAATACCGAAGGGGATAGGGTAATTCATCAGTCCACATGCATAGCTAGGTGTGATGTTTGGATAGGAATTTGTGATTTTCATATCACACTCTTCCTCACCCAGCCTTACACTCCACATACTATACAACTCTAGACACCCCACTAATTTTAGTATAGCACAACGTAGTAGAGATGTGTTAATTGGAATTGATTAGATTTCATGATCGATGGCTGCTTGGGATTAACTATAGTGAAAGGTGAACCGGTAGCAGTACCATATCCAATGTGCCCTTAAAGCCCTCAGCTGCTAGGGAGCACATTTGTCTTAGTTTCATTTGTTTGATTTTCTCTGTGCGGTTGTGTTCTGTTTTTTTCATCCTCTTTGTTATTTTCTATTTCGATTTTGATATTCATCCCCACCTCATCTGATACGTAAGATCTTTATTTTTCTGTCGACCGCGATATGTGATGTGTACTCAAACTCATATGAATCTAATGAGAAGAAAAGAAAACAGGTCAGATAAAGAAGCTTTAGGATTCCCACAGGAGAATGAATGATACGTTTTCGTTGTGTTAATTGATGGGGAGACTTTATGTCGAGACAAGTTTGAGATGTAACTCATCATAGCATTGTTGATTAGTTAATTGTGATTTTTTTTTTTTGTTATAGTAGGAAGGGAAGGAGTCAAGTTGTTTTAATCAGAACAGCGGTTATCAGAGAGTATATAAGAACTAGCAGCATGTTACGCAGCCTAAAATTTTTATGTAGAAATGACTGTAGACTTAAACGTTAAGTTTATAGGTATAAAAAAGAATAATATGAAAAAGTCGTGTGGTAGCTCTGGCTCGAAGGACCAAAATGGAGTAAGGCAAGTTGAGAATCTTTAATCTATATTGTATGCCATGATTATGGTAGCACTTCTAAATCCTCAAAATAGACACTTGATTAAAGTCAATTGAAGTCACTTTTTGTCTAAAGTTTCTATTGCATTCGATATGCATATAAAATTAAAATTATGTTCAAATAATTTTTAAAATAAAGAACAGTTTGACATCCACTGGATCTTATTAGCGTGCTATCTGCTAAGAGTGGTATCTACTGAGCAACGAAGATGGCGAACAGTGGAAAATATTTAATCTTTGTACTAGAGATAAAGCTAAAGCAGAATGGATAATGGTCAGTTGAAATACATACCTCCTAGCGGGGAGAAGATCTTGTGACCACACAAAAACAAAAAACAAAAACATATATCCCAATAAAACTAACTAAAATTTTTTCGGTTTTCAATTTTTCTAAAGCAAAGTTAGGAAAGAATGAGAAGAGCCGATGAAACTGGAACATTTCTACAGGATGCCAAACTAGGAAGCAAAACAAAAAATAACCAGGCTATTGAAGTGATGAAGAATAGAAGAATTTTTAATAACTTTTAATTTTAAAGATTCTAAATCAAATCATAAATATAAGAGGAAAAAAACCGCTCCGTCCGGGGTTTGAAGCCGGGACTTTCCGTCTTCCGGCCGACTGCTCTTACCATAAGCTAACGAGACATATTGTTTTCCCTCTTGTATTTCTTAATTTTTAACTAACCTAATAAGCCACGTTGCTTCCAGCTGGCACCAACCATTAACGATGAAAGCATACAAATAAATTGTAAATTCAATTTTTATTTATTTTTTCTCCGGACGGGAATCGAACCCATCCTTGTTAGAATCGGTCACACTTGTTGTTAAAGTCGGTCAATAATGGAGAATAGAAGAATTTTTAAGAATTTTTACTTTCAACGATTTCGACGGTCCCGGGTTCAAACCCTGGACAAGGCGGTTGTTTTTCATCTTATATTTATGATTTGATTTAGAATCGTTGAAAATAAAACTTCTTAAAAATTCTTCTATTCTCCATAATTGACCGACTTTAACAAGTGTGACCGTTTCTAAGAAGGGTGGGTTCGATTCCCATCCGGGAAAAAAAAATATTTAAGTGAGTTAAAGCTAACGCCAAGTTCCACTGGACAGATACTAAGCATTGCTGCAGCTGAAGGTAATCGGAATCATTCTTAAAAAAGAACTCCAAATAGAGAAGTAGTTCTCAGTACACGCAATCAACATTTCTAGAGAAGGGTTTCCACTTCTCCAACTTTTCAAATTTTTCTGACAGTGGAGGCGCTAATTTTAATCCATGGTATCTATAGGGGGTTTTTCCACTATAACTTTACGTTAGGTTAGGTTACGTTAGAGTGGTGGTCTTAGGCTTACATAGACCATTTGTGGTCCATTGTGATACCATCTTATTGGGACCCTACCTGGGAAAGATACCTCATATTTGGGAGTTGTGCTGAAACCAGCCACAAGAATTAATGAACCTTATCAGGTCCGCCAACTCCTTGTCTGCGAACTCCGACAATTCGCCGAAGAAATAGCTTCGAAGCGCATATCTCCTACACTTGGCAATGTTAGGGCATTCACAAGGTAGGTGCTGAACGCTCTCAACCTCTTCTTCGTTCACACAGCTTTTCCAGAAGTCATTGTATGGGGCTTGCATACACTCGGCATGATTAACCGAAGAGGAAGTGCTCCGTATTAACTGTGATAAGGCTACGCACGTCATTACGGTTCCTCCTCAGCAGACATTTGGTCCTCCTAGGACAAACCACGGGCTACAGCTGTCCTCAAATCGCGCATGTGGCTATTTCTCCCCATCTGCAATATGCCAACTTACGTCTGTCCTGTACGTCTAGAATTCTCTTTAATGATTCTATCACAACGACAACTATAGTTTTATCTTCTAGTATCTTTGAATGTATGATATGGAGCTCTACTCTTGATATATCAATAAATGTAAAACCTTAGCTTCTTTCAAACATTATAGAATCACTAAACATGGATCTGGCCACTATTAAGTTGCACGGCCTTGAAATCGAAATTTTGGACACTTTTTCTTAAAAATAGCTTGAGAATCTATTTCAAGGAAGAAATTTGCCTACAGATACTAACTGAAGATTTTCGCTTTGGAAACAGGATGTTATGAAAATGGCAGTTTTGACATATGAAAAACTTTTTTGAAAAATTCAATAAAAAAATAAAAAAATATCAAAATTACAAAATTACGATTTCAAAACTCTATATAAGCACGGCTATGAAATCATCCTGGGTAAACTATCACAGGTTTGATTTCACATATAGTAGGTACCACAATCCTGCCAATATCACCTTAGCATGCTTCTATAGAATATGTCCAAGCATGGAGTAGATAACAACTACCCAAATGAGAATAGTGAAAATTCCCGCATAACTAACACAAAAATCTTTTTCGATTCAAATTTCGAATGGGTCTTCAACCCTATTATTACTCTTTTTGCTTATGAACGCGGACAATTAATTCACAATTAATTCGTTGACATAATTTCAAATATAAATTGCTTCCTCTTCCCTTCTGTCTCCCTTCCCCTCTCTCTCTCTCCTTCTCTTTCTCTATCCCTCCCTCTATTCCACTACATAATAAGTTAGGAAAAAAAACTGTCAATCAAAATAATTGAGAATTTTCGTCTTTACCCTCAACCACCTTCTGCATTTAATCCCACGTCACCAATGTTCGTCCATTCGCCTTTTTATCCTGCTGACTGCTCCCTTTAATGTCAATCATTCCTCCTCAAGAAAGAACGTCCGTCCACTCGTCAAGTGCTTTCTTTTCATTGCATTAAAATTGCAAAAGTATTTTTCTATGTGTATTAGTTTGCAGAAGTGTGTATATATAATAGCGAGAGTCCTTCTATTTTTCTCCTGTCTTAAATCTGTCAATCATTTTCACTTTAGCATCGTATCACCCACGCCAACCATCATCCCCATGTGATGTGGTGTTGTAATCTGTTGAATAGCGGAAGACGGGATCACAGAGAATTGCTCCAGGACGTATGTATATACACAAAACCATAAACAAAGGTTAGGTACGTTTACTGGGTGGTGTATCCTCATCCTATTGTACAGGGTGGTGGTGTTGTTGTAGTTCATTTTAACATAGTCAACCCAAGAAGAAGAAGAAGAAAAAATAATAAGAAGAAGA
The DNA here is from genome assembly GCA_963930735.1 of Dioctria linearis. Lineage (NCBI taxonomy): Eukaryota > Metazoa > Arthropoda > Insecta > Diptera > Asilidae > Dioctria > Dioctria linearis. Next base: position 175,859,803 of record OZ005744.1, on the reverse strand, counting down.
ATCAGAAGAAAAACCATTGTTCAGGAACGTATATGACCCTGAAGGAAATAAATAAGTAGGAAAGCTTACCAACTGGTGGGCGGTGGTGGTGGTGGTGGGTAAACCGAGGGTGGACTCCAAGGGATAATAGTTCCGTAGAAAAGAAAAAAAAATGAAGAAAAAATCCAAAGAAAAAGAAAGCAAAATGCAAAAAAAAAATGAGAAAAGGTTGACGAGAAACTGGAGAAGATTGACTGACAGCCCACGACTGACATTGACAAGTTCATTGTGCTAAATGCGTACAACTGTGTGAGTGGGTAAGCTCAAGTCTTGTGAGTGACATTTGAATCGATTGTTCTTCGCATTGTAAGCTTTGAGTAGAATTGAGTTGATATGTTTACATGCATGGATTTGCTTGCTTGCCCCAGTCAGTATAGTGAAGGGCGGCAGGATTTCCATCCGGGATAAATTGCGTACACAATTTAGCATCCTCTCGCTCCAGTTCGTATTCATGTCATGTCACTTCATGTATGTAGATTGACAGATGGATGGTACCTATGTACCTAGATATATATATACATATATACACAAAATTGTGTGAATGTATATAATTTGTTGTTTATGGGTATGTAAATATGTTTAAATGTATTTGGTATATTTATCGCAAAGGTAGAAGAGCCGAGTACATCACGTTTGCTGTTGACAAAATGACAAGAACAGATGCCGTCCTCATAGTAGAGAGAACACAATGAAAAGCATATTTAGCTCTGACGTATATGTTCGTTCTTCGTTTTTCCTTTGAGGACCATTTCACCTCCTTCATAACTGTCAGTTTGTGATGAGGTTGTCAACTGTCACAAAAATGTCGTTCAGAAACAGTCAGATCTGTAGTATACGGTGCCTGCCTGTTTAGGGTGAATATGGTGACATTTTATATAACGCTGTAATTAGGTTTAGATATAAATGAAAAAGAATTGACGTAAGATTTACTCTTTACTCCTTTTATGGTGCAGATACTGATGATGAAGATGATGATGATGATGTCAGAGATGACCTTATTCAAGGTGAATACTGAAGAATTAACCAATTATGTATTTGATTTTTTTTTCTTTAATAACTTACAGTCGTTACGTGAGTTAGGTATCTTTAATAAGATGTTGAAGTGTCCATAACTACCATGAATTACGATTAGGGGAACTTAGGATTATTTTTTTGGACAAAGTTAAAAAAGAGTTGCTTTAATATCCTCCCCACTCCTCCCCCACTTCTAAAATAAAAAATTTCGTTTAATACGCCGAAGTTATTACAAATTTTCCAACATGTGATAGATCTAAGGCCTTTGAATGGGCAAATGAATGGATCGCTTGTTTTGTATCAAAAGAAGAAAGACTTTTTCGTAAAAGCTCAAGATCAATCTTCCAACATCTTTCGAGTTCGAAGTATTTTTTTCGTTCTCTCTAACTATGTAAGTAAACTTTAACAATTATCATTTTTGAAGTTAGTTGTTGCATATTATGTAGATACATACGATCAGGTAATAATTTTCGGTGCTACGCTCATCAGGTTTCTACTTTGAGTATCCCCTTTTTCTACTCGAGAGAGCTATGTCAAATTAGGGTAAAAATAAAAGCATTAGAGGCGATTTTTTGAAATAATAATTAGACTTGAACTGTAAGTAAAATGTCATTATGAATGTAAAGTCGGATACACGAAGAAATAATAAAAGTAAGTGTCCCATAAAAAATCATATTAAGGCGGCTCTTATTATCATTAAAGCACGATGATAGACAGCAGTGCCACCTGTGGGATAATAGTCAATAAAACTTCTCATTCGTTCACGTTTTTATGTTTTCTCTTTTCGTTCGTATAATTCTGATCTTTTAGTTCTATTTATTTGTTAGAACAGTAATAGAAAGAGAAAAAAAGTACAAAGATTAATACATTTTAGTAAAGCAGAATTCTTTATCAGTTTGTGCGCCACCTACTATAGGCCAGTGAAGACAGAATCACAAAATTACAAAATTGATATAAAAAAAATATTTTTTTTTTTTTGCCAAAAGATACAATCAAATAACGTATTCTAAGTAAACGTACTCAAATTTAAAGGAATTTGCCTGTAAAAATTAAGATTTTTTCAAGAAAGGATTGTAGTCAACAATAATCTTTAAAGAAAATATAAAGAGGTTGCGGGAAGTATGGTTGAGGGGCTAAACATGCCTCAAGAATGTATTTTCGTTCCGAGTGTAAATGTGCGCTTATAGATTTATTTTATTTTTAGTCATAATAGCTTTTTAGTTCGTAGAAAGGGGTTAGTTAATCCCATAAATGAGTTTTCCAAAAGCCTTTTTCATACTCGAAAATGGTAGTTTCATCCGATCACATTAAAATATAGTATTGCTACTTCACAATCCACTAAGTCAGTCTTTTTTTTATATCGTAAATCCCCCTTTAACGAGATCCTAGCTAACTCGGTTTCTTGCGCCTGAAAACAATAAAATCACCCCATTTCAATTAAATTACACCCCACACTCCTTATTACCCAATTCTATCGCCTAAATGAGTTTTGAATAACATTGAGAGTCAGTCAACTCGGTGTGTAAATCGTCTAACGAAAAATTGGCTCTGAATTTCTCAGCAAACAACTATACTTAAGTTAAGCCACGTTTCTTTTTTGGCAGTGAGTCGTTGGCTATTTCAAAAATAACGGTACTTTTTTTTGTCCATATCAACAAGGATTAGTGAACCGCTTATATTATTGTTTCAGTAATAAACGTATAACATCTTTGAATATGGGTAATATACACTACCTTTTGAAAATGATTTAAAATTATTTTAAACAGTAAAGGACCTAAGAAAGAACTCTGATGAACTCCATAATGTAATTCAGTAGTTCTTATGGAAGTTTTCTTTAATTTTACTGGACGTATTTAATAGTTCCATCGCTATATATGATGATTTTGGTGGTTGAATTGGTGGTCATAAATGAAACAGGAGATAGGATGAAGTGTTAGAAACAAAATAATTGGATGAGAAGTGGGAGCCAAATGCGTCCTCTCGGAGTTAGGGGGGATTTGTGAGTTTGGGTAGTTTTTCTTCCAACAACCCGTAACTTTCTATAAAGTTGATTTTCAGATCAGATGATAGTAAGACGTCTTAGCTTTCCAACGAATATCAGATCACTTCACTACAGTCAAGAAATTAGAAAAAATGTTCAACTGTTTTAAATTATCAAAATTTTCCTGCAAAATGACCTGATAACCATTACAATTTCTTGCATTGGATCCTACACATGCCACCACCTACATGGAACCGTTCTTGAGATAAACCAGTTTTATGATTCATAATTTCGTGGAGTGATGTTTCGAAATTCGTTGGAAAGCTTAGACCATTTACTGCTTGAAAATCACCTTCATATATTCGAAAAAGATGTACCCAACTATCGATAAAAGGCAGTATACTAGTACGATGACGCGTAAATGGGGTAGCGTTTATTAACTGCACAAACACCAGCACCTGATTTTCAAATTAAATTTAAAAATACCAAAATTGTCATGCGCGAAAAGTTATTTATTTTTTTAGTTCGGAACTATCTCATAACGTTAATTTGTCGTGAATTTGTCGTGTTTTTTTTTCTAAAAGAAACTGGATATGGTGATAAGATGACGTCAAGTTAGCACCGCAACTCACTGGAACTCGGCCAAACCTTATCGGATTGGAAAATATTACATCTAGGAATTTCTCCTTTATTTATCGTTAATTTATCGACAATAATATAAATTTGTCGTGTCGTTTTTTTTAAGGAAACTGGATGTGGTGCTAAGTTGACGTCAAGTTAGCAACGCAACTCACTGGAACTCGGCTAAACCTTATCGGATTGGAAAAAATTACATTTTGGAATTTCTCGTTTATTTATCATTAATCTGTCGTCAAAACTATAAATTTGTCGTGTCTCTTTTTCTAAAGAAAACTCGATGTGGTGATAAGTTGACGTCAAGTTAGCACCGCAACTCATTGGAACTCGACCAAACTTTATCGGATTTTATATCTTGGAATTTGCCGAGGAAACGATAACTTTGTCGTGTCGTTTTTCTAAACGAAACTGGATGTGGTGCTAACTTGACGTCAACTTAGCACCGCAACTTACTAGAATTCAGGCAAATCTTATCGGCTTGGAAAATGATACTTTTTGGAATTTGTCGTTAATTTATCGTTAGTTTGTCGTGAAAGCTAACCTATAAATTTGTCGTATCCATTTTTCTAAAAGACACTAGATGTGGTGCTAAGTTGACGTCAAGTTTGCACCGTAGCTCACTGGAATTTGGGCAAACCTTATCGGCGTCGAAAATTTTGCATTTTGGAATTTGCCGTTTATTTGTCGTTAATTTTTCGTAAAACCATAAATTTATCATATTCTTTTTCTAAAGGAAACTGGATATAGTGCAAGTCTTCAAGTTACGTTAACTTAGCGCCACTAAAAAAAAAGGATATTTTTCGAAAAACAAAAATTATTTACAATTGTGTCGAAAAAGTTTTCGTGATAGAACATTTCAACTTATCCCTGTTTCTTTAGGAAATATATTAGAGACAAAAATTGGATCGAATATTCATTTTAATGATTTTCTTATATATTTTTCGATGAGTTGAATCACCCTCAGTTTGGGTATGTTAGGATTTTATGCGTTCTTGATTTGGCTTTGGACCGTGTTACTTGGTTAAAGAATATTAAGAATTTTATAGTAATTCAAAACTTATCTAACTATTGTCAAGATATATGTTAACAGCATATTTGATCGCTTGACAACTGTTACTCATTTCGCATTTGGAATAACTTTGAAAATTGTATATCCCCACCACATAAATAAGAAAAACTTAGGAACTTTAAAGAATTATAATTCCAGATTAATCGGTTCACATATAATCCAACCAGATTTCAGAGCCAGCTTGTGGTTTCAGTTTCAATATTCCTCAGATCCTAGTACATACGTTGTATCTCCTCTATCAATACGATTCTAGTTTCTCGTATTGATGAAAGTTTCCATTTAATCCCTTTTGTCCTAGGATAACAATTCTTTGCACGAACCGTTCTGACAAATTTAATCTACCACAATTTTCTAAAAAAACAACATCGCCAATAAATCGTAATTCAAAAAATCTCACATCATTTGCGAACTTATTCATCCTTGTGTCCCACATTTAATTTAATTTTTTTTTTATTATTATTAATTTATTCTCCACCGTTTTCGCATCAAAATCGACTCCAAAATTGTCAACTGAGCTGTATGTATGTGTATATGTTGAAGGAGATATTTTGGAGTTGGAGTTAAACAGGAGTCACTGCCCATCGTTGACACCCCACCACAGCTAAAATTCTGTGTTTACGTTTCAAATTATATCGCGGCGCTGTCGTTTATTTTGATTGACTAATTAAATTATCCGTCCGGCGATCAATCTGTCAATTATTTTGCCTCTGGCGCAGATTGTAATGGAGCGAAGAATGTCAGCCATATGACAACGTAATGTTATTCTTGAGGTGGGTGGTGGGAGAATAGTGTGGTAAAGTTCCGTTCCATATAGACATATGGGGAATGGGGGAAATAAAAACATTCACCACAATTTGTCGCTAATTAATAAAATCAAAAATAATTATATTCCGCAGTAATAACGTATTGTGTCTGTCTCCATTCGGAATGCATGCATATTGTTGGGCAATATTTGTGGTACCCATACTTGTCTATGTATGTAATTTGATTAAATTTATGAAGATATGTGTGTAATGTATGTTGTTTGTATATGGGGGTTCAGTTTTAAAGGGCTGCTAAATGTGGGTTGAGTTTATTCGACAAATAAATTTTTTCCAAAAACTCCAAAATCATAGAAGAAAAGTGTGCCGAATATAAATTCCTCTGCTTTACATATAGACATACAGTCATCAACTATAGCATCATCGGTTTCGGTTAAACTGGAGCTCTTGATATGCATCCCCTGTAAAACGGTACACATCACACCTAATCTCCTATTTTACTCAGTTTATGTTCCATTTCCTACCACAAATTTACCACTAACAGAAGAGAAGCAATATGAAGTAGAGTGGAGGAATCTCCTGTTGCTGTTTCATATACCTGAACCAGGGCATTAGACAACAACAAAACCATATAACCACGAGACTATACAGTACTATACTACTTCCTTTCCCCGTCGAATCTCAGATACCTTGTTTAAAGTTACAGGAGCCCATGACTCAGTATAGTCTAGCCGTAAACCAAGCAAAAGATAGACAGGCATCCGAGTTGAATCTATAAACAACCAACCCTAAAGTGACACAAATGTACAAACATATTCCTCTCCGTACCTCTTCCTCTTAAAACATTGTTGTCGTAATAGCTGCCGCTACCCTGATATGGTCGACTGTACCTATAGAATGTACCCCAACACCTCAGTTCTGTTTACTACTGCGGCTGCAATATTATCGAATCGAATGATGTGATGCTTGAGCCCTCATGTTCCTTCGAGCCAAGCCCTTTTATTAACAGATTATCCCCCAAGTATTGGTTAACGCTATCACGTAGTAGCACTTCTATATAATTTCGTACCTACGTAAACCTTCACCTTTCCAAGCCGAACAAGATGGATATCAGGGGAAGAGAAATTATCATCATCGTCCTGATGCTTGTACGCCCATGCCCATCATCAGCATATCATCGGATTTTCTTCCGGTTAATACAAGTACTATAGAGGTATATACCCGCCGAGATATTAGGTCCTTGGCATTTAAGTCAAGTCAAGTCTTCAAGATGATTTTCAACATTTGACACCCGTCACTTTTCCTATGTACACCTTGAATACGTTAAGGTAACCCATAATAGCTGTTGTATTACGGTTGTTCTTTACCTTGATGAGGAGGACATTCTATATAGGAAATTTCTTATACCTGATGCGAAAGAGTACTGTTCGGTTTTGTGTTGGTTATGTTGTGCTCTTTTTTGATTTTAAGGGTTCAATTGTGGGCGATTAATTGACAACCTGTCAATTGGATGATAAGTAAGCCACTGGTTTGGTTAAAGATTTGCATTGTCGATTATTATCAAACATCTATCAAGAGCCGACATTATTGGTAGTAGATTGAGAAAAAACAATCGCGATAAAAATTGAGTTTACTTCTAGATGTGATTTGAATTTTTAATGAATTGACGAACTGTGCTGGAGAATTAGTTTAACACCATAATAGGGAATTTTTGAGAATATAATTGAATATAATAAATTTGTCGTTGTTCGACACAGAAGGAAGATGGCACATGTAGGAATATAACGAAGAAAAAGGAGATGGTCGTAATTAAATACTTTCATTCTTTACAAAAGTACCAATGGTTCGGCAATGCGTACCAAGTAGTCTAACCATTTACTTTTTTGACGAACTAATGCCTTTTATAAAGTAGTTCAAGAATAACAAAGATCCAGCAGTCGATAGCATTTAAGGCGACTGGGTCCTTCATCAGGATTTGGAGGTGTGAGTTACAACAAAAATTATATTTTGACGTTTCACGTAATTGACCTGGGGGATTGTGAATGAGATTCTGGTTAACAGAATAGATTAAATTACGAATGGTCGATATAAAATATGCGGTGCCCTCATATTGCTCGCAGATTGGATTGGATTAACGTTTAAAGAATGAACAGGTGTCGAATCCCTATACTAGACTGGAAGGTAAAGTCCAAACGTTTAAAAATCAGAAATAATGGAAAATATATGATTGGGCGATACATTCTATATGAATGTAAAAGAAAGTCAAAATACACCAATTAATTTGTCGAACTTATATCTGTCGAAGTGCCATAAATTTGTGACCTTTTTAAGTATTTTTTGCCATTTAAAACTAAATTTCAACCTTTCGTTACACATAATTTGTAGGCGTAACCTTGACAGCACCTTGAACTTATATTAAAGCATAGGATTGACACCCTTTGTGCAACAGAATAAAGGAACTGCTTTTACGGTTAATGTAACTAAATCGATGACGTTATTGTGCACCTGTTTTGTCGATGACAGTTTGTCAACGCCTTTGTAGTGGTCGTGTAGAAGTGAGGCATAATTTAAGTGAACCCTTTATGTTCAAAGAATCGATTGGCTAGTTTAAAGTCTAAAGCCTTGTCCATACCAAATGTTTGCCAAACATTCGCATAATTGGAGTTTGTAATTTATTCTTGTAACGAGCAATTTTCATTTGGTGTAGTTAAGCCTTATTAACATAGTTCTGAACAGGATTGACGAGCGAAAATGGAAAAGAATATGGTTTAGGATCATCTAAATCAGCACAGTTATGAAAACCAATAAATTTATAAACGCTGAAATGTTCCAGCTGGTCAGGATGAAAGTATACCAGGGACATTGGATGTATTGTTAACGATATCATACGTGGAATCTATGTGCATTTGGTAAATAGCTATCGAAGATATTAGTAACGTCCAAAGGACTACTGCCAATATTTTAAGTTTTGTTGTCGTAATTAAAGCAAAAAAAAAAATAAATGGGGAAACTTAGACAAAATACCGTTCAGTACGTATGTAAAATTTTTTTCTGCTTCCCTTGGGAGCATAAAGTCGTCAAATATCTTCTACATCTGATTATGTATTTACTCATTTGAATCTGAGGTTCTGTATCATTTTCTTGAATCGTATCTTCGTCAAGGCGTCTACAGTATCTATCCTAATTATGACACTAGAATCTGTCACTTATTATCCTTGCTAAACACTTTTGTCGTATTACCCCGCGTTCGTCGAACAGCGTTGTCTGAATGAATGTCGTTCAAACAACTCTGTTCGACGAACATGGAATAATATGACGATTGTGTGTAGCGATCATTGGAAGAAGCACACCATGTTGAGAAATCTGTTTGGTTGTTGTCCTAGATATTTTTAGGCGATACCTTTGCTTGTTGTATACTATGCCCCAGCGTTGTAGTTAAGAGCACCATTACTGTAAGAAACAATTTTATCTACCGGGGGTCGTTTGAAACTACATTGGACGCTGACTCTGCTGAGTCGCGCCATATATCGGAAAAAAAATTTCTGACACGAAAGAAGTATACACTTTATTGTTGACATACGCAGTTACTAGAACCGTGCATTTAGCTACAGCTACACAGTTACAAACTAATAAATTTTATTAAAAGTGGTAGCCTATGGCACTTTGTGACACAACAAACATTTCAGTGTCTGCAAATTATCAAAGAAGAATGCTTTGCAAAACGAATTTTTAATTATGACCATGCGTATGCCTCTACCATACTCACAAAAGTGGAGGCTGCGCACAATTCATTAGTCCAGCACCAATTATTATGTTTCTTGCCAAAAACTGAGTATAATGATAAAAACACACACACACAATATTTCAAAAATTCAACATCCAATCCATATTCGAATTCGAAAATAGATTTTTTTCGAAATTAATTTTCGAAGGTACCTGTTCGAAATTTAATCTTACCCTTTATTGGTCTTAAATGAAATGTAAATTTATTGGGAAAAATACATATTTTTTTTAATTTCACGACATACATACAGGGTGATTCAGATCAAGATACCTTCCGGTATACCACGCGAATCCTTGAGGTATGATGATCAAAAAATTATTCCACATATCCCCCCTAGAAACCTTCCTTTAGGAGTTGTGGCCAGTTGAAGATTTCGCCAATATTCGTGAGAATAAATGAGTATAACTTTTGAACCACGCCATAGATTTTGGTTAATGTTAGCTAATTACATAGTCAAGAAGAGTAGCTATCGAAAAGTATATTACTCTGTATATTTTAATTAAGCATCTTTAAATTATTCGAAAATATTTCCAAAATTTTAATTTTTTTACACACAAAAGTTTTTGAAATAAATAACGGATTTATGAAATTTGTGTGTAAAAAAAATCAAAATTTTGGAAATATTTGAGAATAATTTAAAGATGCTTAATTAAAATATACAGAGTAATATACTTTTCGGCAGCTACTATACTTGGCTATGTAATAAGCCAACATTAACCAAAATCTATTTTTGCATCCTTCGCATTCGTTTCGTTATTATTCGATTTTTGCAACAACAAATTTTTTTTATCTCGATTTTTACAACAATTTGCAAATTTCTTGTTAAATTTTAAGAAGAACCCTTATGAATGCAAATTTTATGGTACATATTCATACACAGAAGCTCCACCCGCGAATTTCGTCCATGAACTAATATTTTCCGTAATTTCAGGAGTTTGAAAAAATGAAATTCAGTTTCAGTATAGACTGACTGACACAGTTTTATTGAATCTCAAAACTGAATTTTAGATTGTCCAATGGCGCAGAGGTAGAAGACCTACTTAGGGTTATTAGTCTAAAAATTTAATATTTTGTTGTTAGTAAAAATGAACTTTAAATTTAAGAAATTAACAGACGCATATAATCTTGACATTTTACGTTTCACAAACCCTCCTTTTTTTCTATACCCGAAATGAATTTTTCCGTGTAGAGCATTTTCACAAAACCTTCTGAATTCTGACAATGCAACAAAAATCTTAAAAATCGGAAAATGTGTTTGCATTCATAATTCACAAGCTTTACCGAAAATAGCAAACTCAAAAAACTCTTTAAACTGAAATATAGTAAACTGAAAAATTGGAAACGCTCTCTGATTTTTTTTTAGCAAAAGTAAATTCCAGAAAACGGTGACATGGCCCATTTATTGCGTGTATTTCGGGTTTCTTAAATTCATTAATCTGAATTTCTGAAATACAGTAAACTGAAATCACCTATACTCTAGGCAGACGAACAAAATCAATTATCATTCATTCGAAATTAAATTTTTTAAAAATCTAGTTACCAAAGATTTTGTGAATTTTCAAAAATCACTTTACTTTTGAATTTGAATTTTAAATTATTAAAAATGTTCTATCAATTACATATAAAAATTGACAGAACATTCATTTTGATTCATAAAACCTTGGGTAACTAGATTTTTGAAAAATTTAATTACGAATCATTCATATGATCATTGATTTTGTTTGTCTGCCTAGGGTATAAAACACATCTCGCAATCGCAGTCGGATTCACTTTTACGTCGATGTACGTTAGATTTTAGTAAAAGTTTGTGAGAGTGAACGCATTTTCTATAATGATTTCAGTGTTATCAAAGTTATACCCTAGACACACAGCACGAGCTAATGAATCATTTGTTTCATTAAAATGCTGTGTGTTACATAGTATACGTCATTATAGCCCGAAAATCAGATGATAATGAAGTACACTAATGAAGTGTTTTCCTCCTTCATTATAGCTATAATGAGGAAAAATGTGCTAGATTTGGCATATAATGTAAATCTGGAGCTCCGCTGTGCATCTGCCGATTTGAAAAATAAGAAGAAGAAATGCAAATCACAAATTATATTATTAATATTTTTTTTAAATAAAATGTGTTTCTCATTTGGAAATTGTTAAATTGAAAATAAAATAAATGAAAACAAAGTTTATCGCGTTAATTCGATCCATATTGCTTCTTTAAGGTGATAAGTTTATCAAAACCAGTTTGACAGCACAACTTAATTAAAGAAATGGTTGTGTGTCCGCAGTTTATAATGAATCATTATAGACAAATGAATCGTTAGTTATTTCTTCATTAAGAGTGCTGTGTGTCTAAGGCATTAGTTTTAAAACTTTAAATTGTTTTCGGTTTTGGTTAGTTGGCAAAAATTTCTTTCATTGTTTTTGACTGATAGATTGAAATTTAATTGAGCAATGCCGAAAATCATGAATAAAACTCGACTTGTTCGTCAAAAGAGACTCACTATACAAGAAATTCTTAAGAAGTTATCTGCTGGCGCATTTATCAAGAAAATTTCCCAAGAGTATTGTGTCAACAAATCAACTGTATGCAGGATCAAACAAATGCAAGAGAATTTGAAAAGTTTTGTTGGTCAATCCGAATCAGGACCTGGAAATAGAAAAAAACATAAACCTTTCTGGATTTCCTGGAATGGAAGAATCTCTGCATAAATGGTTTGTGAAGTAAAGAGCAGTTCACATTCCAATTTCCAATGTGAAAAGGCAAATATCTTGCATAACAAAATTAAAGAAAGACCAAAAGAATTCCGTGCAAGTACGTACTGGTTGGATCTCAAATTTCAAAAAGCGGTATGGAGTTCGATTTTTAAAGACATGTGGCGAGAATGTTTCAAATGCGTCTGAACTTGTTCAACCGTTTTTATTGGAGTTTGAGAAAAGGAGGAATGGAAAAGATTTTAGTCCTGATCAAATTTACAATGCTGACGAATCCGGCCAATGTTTTTCGGGGAGAAGTTTCCAATCCCCGAAAAACATTGGTACATTTTCCTGAAACTTCTGCACTGGGAAGAAAAACTTCAAAACAGAGAATAACATTTTTGGCATGTACAAATGCTAGCGATGAGCACAAATTAAAGCCTTTTGTGATTGGGAAAGCAAAAAAACCAAGAGCCTTGAAAAATATAGCTGATTTACCTGTTACGTACAACGGTAATAATGCTTGGATGACATTAGTTCTTTTTAACGAATGGTTAAAGAATAACTTCGCAAAAGAGGTGAGTACGAATTTAATAATTTTCACTGACGATTGCCTAGAATATGAGGTTTTTTTCTTTTCTAGGTTTTGTCATACCTCCAATCCAAAAATTTGCCAAAAAAATTTTTGCTTTTACTTGACAATGCTCCTTGTCACCCAAAAAACTCGAAAATCGATGTAAATGGATAAATGTGTTTTCCTCCGAATTACAAAACTTTCTATAAAAAAAGCTTATTGAGTCATTTAATTGGTTCCAGTAATTATGAGGATTCCCTGAAAAATTTAAATTTAAAACATGCAATTTGTTTCCTCGCTAACGCTTGGAAAGATTTGAATGCGATCGTTATGGCCAAATGTTGGAAAATGTTTTTGAAAATCTCAACTGATAACTGGGACGAGGAAGACAACATACCATTAATTGAAATCCGCAATCAAATTATTTCGGAAGATCTGATATAACAACAATCTTAAACCAAATGTTTTGAAATGAGAGCCTTGACAGAAATGATACCGCTGAATGGATTTCAGGGAACTTCCAAAACGAACTTCCTCAAAATGCTTTCGCTGAAAGTGGCGACAGCGACGGCACAAATGAAGAACTTTTTGAAATTACACATCATACACCAAAAATAAAACTGGAAGATGCAATTAAGTGCTTCGCAACATGTTTGGAATGGGCGGAACAAAACGATTCTTCAGTCGAGGATATGATGCACCTTCAATAAATGCGTGAAAGAGCTGTGACTGAACGCGAGGATTCAGCCAAAAATATCTGAATACTTTTTTAAAAAATAAAATTTATTTTCATTTTCTTCTTTGGCTGAAGCTTGTTAATTTTTTATCTTATTTTCTCATTTTTTTTCTTTAAAAGTTTAAATAAATATTAATAGTAATATGGAAAGTTGTTTTTATGTGCATAAGATACATCTCTAGTAAAAGGTAGCACATTATCCTTATGTTTGATTCTTGCGACCTTTTCGATTTTTGCAACATACCATGTTTTTCTTAGTTGCAAAAATCGAGACTGTACTGTATGTAAATTAGGGGAAAGGGAGATGTGGGGATTATGCATCCCACATTTTTTTAAGCTTTTCCTTTATAAATTGTGTAATTCGAAATCGTTGGGAATTAGTATTTTACAATTAATGCACACATCTTAATTCTATGTACATTTTAATCTTTTCATTTTCGAAAATTTTCGAAATTCTAGAATGTAGTTTTTTATTAAAGTCATTAGAACTAAAATATATTTATGTTAGAGATAGAATTGATAAGGTTTGGGGCGGGATAACGTTTCAGAATAAGAATATCAGCATTTTCGAAAATGGAATTAGAGGGGAAATATATATTTTCGAATATATGTATAATCGGCAAGAGATAAAATAAGATAATGCATTTATTGGTGGTTACTGTATACAGATTATATAGTCTTGTTAACATCCGGATAAGACTTGGAATATACTTAAGCAGAATAACTCTTTAAGAGTTAACTACTGTATCAGTAAGTACAACTATATATGAGAGGAAGGAAAAGAAAAACAAATTAATAATAGCAAAAAATTAAAACAATCAAATAAGAAAAAAGAAAAATTAAATTCTAATAGAAATGAAAACATGAATAAATAATTAGAATTAAGGAGGAACTAGGATGTGCACTAATTAGAAGTAAGAGACTTTAATCGCTTAAGAAATTCTCTTCCAGAACCCCACAGCTCGTAGGTCAGACGACAGTAGATTCCACTTACGTAGGATTTGAACAAAATATGAGCGTTCGCCATAAATGTGAGTGTAACTCGAGGAAGAAGAAAACCAATAATTCTAGATGAATGCAAAAATACCAACTACTTCTAGAGATATTCGGGACACTATGTTCAAGGTGCCTATCCAACGAATGACCATGAACAGAACTTGATTTCAATGAGATATGAGAATTACGCGGTAGCTTATACACAAATCGAATTGAGTCATTAAAAGCTACTGCAAGTCTTCTACGGCAGACTAAGTCTAATTTTGGGAATAATATTGTAGCGTACATGAAATGAGGTACAAAAGTATTTTTACTAATTTCATGCGCATCTCAGTAGACAGAAGATACCCATGTACCCATATCTGGCAAATTTTGTTTTATGATAAGACTACAGCAGGAAAGGTTAGCATTTAGCTCAACTCTTAGATTTCTAAGATAACATTACTAAGTAGAACAGGAGGCATATCTCATGTATGAAGAATGATTCAAAAGATATGCATTTAGCTCGACTTATTGGCATTCAAGATCAACCCATTTTCAATAGGCAAGATACGATATAAATTCTCATTTATACAAGCAATGCAGTCCTCTTGTAACCCAATTCGTCTACTGAGGTAAACCTGCACATTATCGGCACAAAGATGAATAAGCACATCAAGGACAGCATTCGGAAGATCATTTAAAAATATAATGAATAAGAAAGGGCCAAGAATTGAGCCTTGGGGAACACCACATTCAGTAGAGCGAAACTGTGATATTATTTTGCCAGCTTCTTGTCTATATGTGAAAGAAAGCTCCCAATGAGATTAACAGCAGATGAAGAATGCAAATGTGTAAAGAAGGCGACAGAGTCAAATGCTTTACTAAAGTCGAGAAAACCAAGAATCGTTGGGAAATCTTGATCAAGGGATTCCGTAATATACGAAATTACTTTTAACCGTGCTGTTTCACAGCTGTGCATTTTACGAAACCCAGATTGCCAAGGCGATAAGAACCTAACAGCTTGGTTATATATGATTTTCTCGAACACCTTACTGAAATAGCAGAGTATACTGATTTTGGGAGGTAGTCTTTTAAAGAAGTGGGGATAGATATGTTAGGAAAGAAGAAAGTTAAATAAATTCACGATATGAACACGGGAAACTAAGAATCGCAAGGAGAGGAATAGGCCTGCTTACAGGTAGAAGCCACAACTATTGGAAGATGATGGCAGCAGAGAATTGAAAGCTTTGGCAAAAAACAGAGAGCAAAGAATGAAGGGAACTAAATAATGATTATGATGATGAAGATGATAATGATGATAATGATGATGATGATGATGATGATGATGATGATGATGATGATGATGATGATGATGATGATGATGATGATGATGATGATGATGATGATGATGATGATGATGATGATGATGATGATGATGATGATGATGATGATGATGATGATGATGATGATGATGATGATGATGATGATGATGATGATGATGATGATGATGATGATGATGATAATAACATCATTATGCAAATATTGAAATTGAAATGGAACACATTTATGTCATTTTCAGCTAGATAAAAAAAAGTAAAATTTTTCATTTACTCTCAAATTTCCATGAAAGACTCTAAAGAAATTACTGATTAATTGTTAATTACTGCCTGATTTTCTACCAATAATATTCCTCCATGTGTTAAGGGATTGCTTTTATTTTTCAATAACTCCAACATAATGATAATTTTGCTATTCCCCTCTAATTTGATTGAAAATGTTTAGAAGCTCAAATCACACCGTACCCAACTCGAGACAATCTTGAAAACCCTTTCGAGAGTATTATTAAAGAAAAACAAAAAAAAACAGAAAAACCAACAATTTCTAAGAAATCGTTTATATTCACCGTAAGCACGCCATCCCTAACAACCTTTGACAGTCTTTAAAAAATCATAAATTAACTCCAGTAGCAGTGGCTCTGTGGCTGCTTGCACCTTTGTCAAAAAGCGCCGAAATTTTCAATTCATTACATACATACAGGGGTATAACACCTCATCATCATCATCAGCATCATCAACATCCTCATCAGTATAAACCTCGGCTTGAGATCAAAGTTTTCGCAGGTTGAGTTGATCGCCTCCGACAATCCAATATCAAATTACTTTTCATGTGTGCGTGTGTGACTTTTGCACGGACGATTTGATTACCACATTGAAATCGCTCTGACATAGACCAAATCTGAAGATGCTTCAAATTTGATAGACTACCCCCTCTCCCCCTTAAGATCAATTTTCAGTTAACTGGACAACGATGGATAAAGGAATTAAGATACAAACAACAACAATAACAAAAACATGTTTCTGATTTATTTTTGGGAGTTTGTTGTTGTATGTTTGTTTGTTTTTTTGTTTTCTTTTTTAAATCAAGAAGATCCAAATCAGTCAAATTCCAGGAGCAAGTCTGAAGGGAACCTCTTGATTTGTGAACTCTTCTATATAAATATTCCCGGTTCAAGAAGCAAAAAAAAAAAACACAGAAAGGGAGAGGAGTAGGGGACGCATCCAGAAAAAAAGGAATGAAAAAATCCAGAGACAGACAAATCACCTTAACTAACCTTCTTAACATTCATTTTCCGGCAGCTTCTTTTTTCCAGATGGAGGAAGAGGTTAAAGTTCTTATGAACTCGTCACCCCCGTTTTCTAGTTGCCGAAAAAGCGACGGTATTCTCATCCAAACCCTCCTTTACCCCAGCCCACTAAACCCTACGAAAAGGTTAGGGTGACTATGGGATGGATGTTAGTGCTGTGCGGTTATGGAAAAAATCTAAAGCAGCTAGTAGTACTCGACGCGCTAAGGAACTCACCAACAAAACGGAAAGCTCTAAATCGGCATACATATGCGTGTGTATATGTAGGTGAATTTTGGTGTGAATGTCTGTATAGTAGATGGTGTTTAGTTAGGTTGGATAACAGGAATAAAAAAAGGCTCCAAATCAACCAACCTCCCTGCCAGCCCTCTATCTATCTTCTAACCACCCTCAACGATTTCATGTGCGGTATGTGAACAAGGACTGATGGACGGGGGTGTTTTTAGCGCACTGACTATCATAATGTAGCTATGGGTAAATGTTTCTCAGCCTTGTAGAGTCTACATCCAGTGTTTGGGTGCTGTGCTCCTCGCAACCCGGGTTACTCCAGCCAGTGGAGGGTAAAGGGGAAATAGGGAAGAGTACTAGCAGCAGGAGCAGCAGAAGCAAGAAGGACGCCGTCGAAAGCCAACCATGCTGCCGTGTAGACCTGACTGTGGAAATAGGGGCGCCTGAATACAATCAACAAGTTGTTATCATTTGTAAAACGGTGAACTCTTACAGCGATGTTAAATGGAAAAAAAGTGGTTTGTAATTTTTTATCAATTTTTTTTCTCTACCCTGTTCCACCCCTCTTGCTGGAGGTGTACTTGTGAATGTGTGTATGTGTGTTTGGCTCTCTTCTTTTTCTGTTGATTTTGGTGTTTTTCCTGTTGCCCCATATTGCTTTCTGGATAATAGTTGTCAGGATTGAGTACTTTGCTTCAAAAGGCTTTAGAGAATCCCTTGTAGACATGGGGGTGGTGTTTTAGGTAGGTATAATAACTGCATACAATTATTTCATAAATTATGAAAAATTTTAGAGAGTATAAAATTAAGGTGGACAAACGGATGGAGAATGAACGGAACTTGTATGAACCTGAACGAAACGTAGTTAACAATATTTGTTTTTCCCAACTTCATTATTGCCCACAAATTTACTACTGAAAGCCCGCCCGCCCATCTCAAATTTCAGGAAAGAACTCTATTGTGGAAAGTCTTCTCTGATGCTTACTGACCCACAAGGACACAGAATATTTCTGACTAACATATTTCTAGAAAGGACGAATTTGGCAATCAATAAAACTATTAAAGGGTAGGCTGGTCTTAGCGAACAGTACCATTGTTTTCACAGAAGGCTTGATGTAACCTACAAAATATAATTTATCGCATAGTTTTTCATATTGAGTACATACATACATCTACAGTAGCCATGGTACTTCTGTTGATAAGTGCGATGGGTCATGGGTACGATTTCCACCATGACACCGTCCTGCTTGTATTTTTTTCGCCTTTTATACATAACTTTAGCTTCTTCAATATGCTAACCGTCTAAGTTAGCGCAATGGGAAAAAAAGTGCATATACAAGCACAGGAATATCTTTCAGAATCTAGGATCGTGCAGAACTTCATGGCCTGTCCAGAATTTAAAGGGTACTTGTTTCGAAAAAAGAAAATCTTTTTCGGTATTTTGATGCATTTTCAAAATTGGAGCTGCGCTCTATCGATCTACTTGGCGCTTTGGAACCATTTTTCTTATAAATGTTTTAAATGTTGATGTAATATCGTTTAGGTTCATACTTCAATTTAGCCTGTCTTATAAAATATTACCAGATGCAAAACAAAAAAACACACACACAATAGAAACAATGTTACCATTCTATAATAACAATATTATTGAAGTAATAAACCGTTAGGGAAATTGTAATAAATTAATAATTTCGCTTTCATGCTTTGGTCGCAAATGGATACATTGTTACGTGATGAGAGTAATTAATTAAGGTATTCGAAGCATAGTGTGGCCAGAGCTGGGCAATACTTAAGTGAAAAAAAGACTTAAGTACTATACTTAAAGTACATTTTCGTTACTTAAGACTTATTACTCAATACTTTTGAAATGCCCTTACTTACTACTTGAACATAAGTAATTGCTCCAATTTACTTGTACTTAAGACTTAGTTTTGTACTTAAGTACCAAGATTTTTACTTAAGTATTTTTGAGTCTATTAAGTACCTACAAATATCTTCGTAGAAAAGCAAACACAATCTCTTTTTTTTTTGTTTTTTTTTTTAGTTTTAAAGCACCCAAAGAACTGTCAAAGCATGTGTTGCACTCACGGTTCAAGGCAGAGCCTTAGCCAAACTAATAACACACTAACAAGACTGGGCAAGTAGAAAAAAACCAGTAACGTCTCGCTAGAATATAGGTAAGGCCTCAATTTTGTTTTAGAAATTTACTGGAAATATTTTTTTTAGAATTTTTAATTTTTATGCATTATTGGAGGCGACAATGGGTGCTTGGGCGGACCTCTAATAGTGGCAATATTATATCTATATAAATAAAATTCAAATGCCGCAGGTATGTTAAATAATCACTTTGACAACGGCTTGACTTATTTGACTCATTTTTTGGCTCATTTTATGTTTTTGTGTTTGTAATTGTCAGGACAAGGTTTGTAGAGAAAGAAAAACTGGAAGCGGCAATCCCTTCTTTGTGTTGCCATTCAAAAGATTGGTTTTTCACTATATACTTGGAAGGCGTAGAGGTAGAGAGTTCATATTTTGTGCGCGAAATTTTCATAAAAACTGCAAATAAAGGTCCAAATTTGACCAAATCGAGCAACCCTTTATTTGTGTTGCCATACAAAACTTTAATTTTTACTATATATTTGAACGCTGTCTCACAAGTCGACGTAGAGAGTTGAAATATTGTACACGGACTTTTTTTTTTCAAAAAAGGAGCAACTCCTTCGTAGGGTTGCCATACAAAAATTTCGTTTTTGTGATTGCTTTTCGACACACATCATTTCATCTGATGGTGATAAAATGAATTAAAAACGCCAAATTGTATGCAAAATATATAAAAACAAGAAATTTTTGCCGTTACTATGGTTGACATTCAGTACGTTTACATGAATACTTGAAGTATGCTTGAAGTAATCAAAATATCATGAACAGGCTCATTCAACGCGTAAATTTGAATTTAAGTAATTGGAAAATTAAATTGAAAAAAAATTCAAGTCAAATAATTGGCATTAATTCAATCAACCGCCCTATCTTAGATTCAAGTGGATTTCAAGTCAAGTACTCAAGTATTCATGTAAACGTACTGACTATTGATTTTATTTCCTTTATAAATTGCACTAAACAATTTGAGTTTTTCAAAATAAACAGAAAAAGGTTCGATCTTTGTTTACAAATTGAACTTTCTTTCCAATAATATCATAATTTTGGTAGTTATTCATCTCTGAAAATAGCAACTTTCAAACGAAAATATATTAGTAACCAAAACTTGTTTACTAGTTTTTTCACCGTCACTTCCTCTTCCACTTCAAGATCTTCCATACTCAAGTACAAATTTATCTAGTTGATGTACCATTATTACGTTATTATGTACTAAACTTTGCAAATTTTATAGATTCGAGAATTTTCTAAAGCTAGTTTACATACATATAAAACCACGAAATCTATATTTTTGACACGTCATTACCTAAGTTTATGCTTTTTCTCAAACTATGTGAAATTTTGATCATGATAATACGCACAAATTGACGTAAAGTTGTACTAACTTTTTAAGATTTCAGTGGTAACACCCCCTTAAGTGTCTAATTTTAATCGACAATTTGAATTTAACCGAAACTGAATACTAAGTGTAGCATGGAAGAGACACATATCACAACAATTGTCATATGGTGAATATTACATGTAACTCTATTCAAATTTCAACCATAACCGTTTTATCTAAGGACCTTCAATAAATTCTACGTCTTACAACTTAACTTAAAAGCAACAACTATATAGACTAAGTTGAGACGGTATGGTGGTAAAATTGATAGAATTTAGCAATTTTGGTGAAGATAACTTGATCAAAAACAAACAACGAAATGTTTGTCATATGGCATAACCGAAATATATGTATGTATGTTCAAACATAACTGTTCTACGACACCAAGTTCGACTACATCATGCTCGCTATAGAGTTTCAAGTGCGTGCAATATAGATGCATCGTCGTCATCGAATATGTATCTAAGTTTATTACCGCCGACATATCTATCTCTCTACTGGTATACTGGCATATAGGCATACACAATATATCTATATCTATCAGCTAATATCACAGTTTAGGTACCCCCGTCCTGTAATTCTGTACATACACATGTGTACCTGTAATAAAACTATATTACAGCGAGCACCCATGTGGATGGAACAATGCCCTGAGAGTATCTACGGATGTGAGCCTATGTTCGAATTATCCGCTGTTTGCTTTGTGTACAACAACCAGAGATACTAGCAGATCAACAGATATCAGGCGAGCACAGATTGAGATTTAACGATGATAAGTCTATCACAGGAGGTAGGTAGGTAGGTAGGTAGGTAGGTAGGTAAGGTACACATATTCAGCAGTCGACAATGCTCCTGGAACAGGCCATTCATGTGTACTTGGAGGCTGTATATGTACCAAGAAAATTTATTAATAATCGCTGTAGTGCAACAACAACAACAACAATGGCGGTAACAATGCTAATAATAATAATTATGTGGCATAGTGTGACTGTTGTGTACAATTACTTTGATAGTCGAACAATTAAACAATTTATTGGGTAGGCGCGCGGTACCATATATACCTAGAGAGGAAAACATGGAGGTGGTCGGTTGATGGTGTTCCTAAGGTGTGGGTAGATGTAAAGCTTGCTTTACAAGTGGAACACCTTTAAGGAGGCTCATTTAGATGAGATAATTTACAATTCACACAGTTAATATTGAATCAATAGACTTCAAGTCTTCCAAAACGAATTCAGTGTGTTTTTGGGTTTTTTTTTTCTGTTTTTATGAATGTGCTAAAAACAGAAATCACAAAACACACCAAGTGCATTGTCAAAACAGAGTAATTCATCTTTCAACTAATCACCACCGCGGAGCATATCAAATATAATTTGACTGATTGGGCAACAATAATCTCTCGTTCATCTATCATCTGACACTTTTATATGTTCCTATCTATCCATTCAATTGTATAGTCCTGAAGCTAATCATTATGGTGGTTGTTGTTGTTGTTGGGTTTGAAATCGCAAAGAGCGCATCTTACTTCCTTCACATCACCGTCAGTCAATCCAAGATAGCAGTCAAGACCTGTCTATCGAAATCTACGATGTCCAGTCTCGGTCGTTTATATAGTCTAGGTCTCGAGCATCTTAGATGAAAAACTACGTGACACGCTAATTTGATTAATTGGAAGAATTTTGATCGCCACATGTCCAACGAAAACGTGTCGGCAAAGATATATATGTAGGTATGTATAGGTATAGTTGTGCGATGCCGTGACAGATACCGTACCCCGTATACCGTTGGGATAAGAAACAAGAGGTTTCAATATCGACCATGACGCTGAAGTTATAATGACGATAATGAAGGAATTATTGAAGTGGACCCGAATCGATATACATCAATTTAGGAGCGGTTAAAGAGAGATGCTTTTCTCATGGTGTGTAATTTGTCTTTGACGGATTCTTAGCAATGTGACCTGTGTGACAGTTAAGATAAGATAAAGAAAAAGGAGGGGATAGAGGGGAAAAACTGAAAGCTGTTTGTTTTTAAGGAGAAAGATTGAAGTATATTTCAGATTTAATCAATTTGTAAGTGTAGGGGGGGGGGGGGGGGTTATTTTTTGGTTTGTCAACAATTTTAGATTGAAATATGATTTAATGAACAAAATATTTACGAGTCCGGTCAATAGGGACTAAATTAGGCCTTTGTACTACAAAACGTGGGGGTAGTTTTGTTTTTTATATTTAACTAAATAATTACGAGCTCCGATAAAAATTCCGCCGAAGGGGGGGGGGCGCCGCGGTCCGTCATCTCGGATTAAAGGTACAAAAATTTGTTTTTTTTTCGAAATAATTCCTTAACGATTGATATTACGACAAAAATGACTGATATATATTTGAAGAAGACTAAATTCACAACATTTACTCCATAAACACTTTTTTGGTAAGTCTAATATTTAACAAGTTACAATTACAATTATTTATTTCAAAATCAGTACAATAAGACAAAAGTCTTTACTTAAGTACATTAAACAAGAGAAAGTTATATATAAATGGAGAGTTAGACACTAGAGAGAACAAATATGAAAAAATATAAAATTAATATAAATGAAGGAAAAATAAAAAAATTTCAATGAAATAAGAAAAAAAAAAGACAATCAGAGATTATTAAAAAGAAAGTTCAAAATTAATCTATTTAATCAAAAACTAAAGCTAAACAAAGAAGAAAAAAAAATATCCCAAGTCCGTGAGAGTGCAGAATCATTAAGGTGGACGCAGAAAATCACTGATCAAACCCCTAAAAGATGCTACCGATCTTGTACGCCGAATCTCAGGTGGTAGTGTATTCCAAACGCGCACCAGTATGTCAATCGTTTCGGAGTTACATACAGGGTGATTAAGAAAATATGGCAGTCTTTCACAAAAAACTTTGTATCTGAAAAAGTACAAGGTGTCATTTACAGTGCCAATTATATGCAGAGCGACATGACCTTTCCAATGACTACACAACCAGCCCTGTACCCCTCTCCCCACAGGAGTTATTGTGGTCCTAACTAAAGATAATTTGTTGCCTTATTGACTGAAAATACGTCATTTAAAAAAAATATCGTCTCATTTCGGTATGACCTGAATAAGTTATGAACTAATACCTGTTTAACAGCTACAGTGCGCTCCAAAAGTATACTTGGTCAAATTAAAGAGGAGAGTCTACGGTATACGTTAAGCACGTTTTTGTAAAAAAACAGAGATCAAAGTAAATAAAAAGGAAAGAAAATTCGAAATTCTTCGTTTAGATCACTATCCCAAGTAGCATTTCCCCTCTTTTTCAGGTCGAATTTACGTCTATTCGACGTATATTAGGGCAGCTCGACTAATTGTGGTTAAGTTAAAATTACTTAATATTTACGTCCGATTTACGCAAGTGGAGAATGAGAGGACGTCGTATAGACGTAAATATTAGGGAAATTAGGGAATATTTCCCTATAGGGCACAGGACTCATTTCCTTGATTTGGTAAATTTAACGTAAATTTCACGTCTTATATACGT
The DNA here is from genome assembly GCA_963930735.1 of Dioctria linearis. Lineage (NCBI taxonomy): Eukaryota > Metazoa > Arthropoda > Insecta > Diptera > Asilidae > Dioctria > Dioctria linearis. The sequence goes on along the minus strand of OZ005744.1, from coordinate 175,835,602 downwards.
AAATTTTCCTCAATCTCGACCTATTTTCTACCTAGTTTAACTCATATTAAGGTGTGTGTGTGTGTTAATATGGAGGGAATTTCATTTTATAAGAATTGTATGTGTGTATTTTCCCTAGTAGGTAATGTAAATATTATGAACAATACAACACACATAACTCCAACTTGAGTGATTATGAGAAGTATTGTTCTGGGTTTATTCAAATTTAATTTTCGCACCTTCTAAGCGTTCAATTTAAAACGAGAAAATTTTTATTGATAAATATGGTAATAATTTATATTGTAATTTAAAAAATAATAATTTTAAAATTTTTTAAATTATTCTTTGGTTTCCGATTTAGAGCATTGAAATTAATTTAAATTTTCTTTAATCGTTCTGAAATTAAGAAAAATTGATTTATTTGGGTTTTCTTTGCAGTAACTATGGAAAAAATTAAATTAAGGTGTTATGCAATTTTTCTATTCATTCCATTAATATATGGCAGCCATGTTTTGTTAAATAAATATGGCGCATATTACATTTCTCGACCTAAAATTTAGTTTGACTTACAATTTTTCCTTATACGACGAATTTCGTGGATGCAAGACGAAATAACCAAATTTTTCGACTTTGAGGGCAAAAATCCTTATTTAGGTAATTTTGTGTTCAAAAGTTATAAAAAATTTTTCTATAAATAAATTTCAACATAAAATAAGGCATTTCGCCCTAAATTATGGAATTTCGCCTTAAATAGGTAAAAGAGATTTGTCAATTGAAAGAATTGAATTGATTTATTTACATTTTAAAAATAGTAAACCATGTGATTAGCACCATCATTTTGATACAAGATTTGTTAAAAAGCGGGTGAATGCAAACGCAGTTGAATATGTGTATATTCCGCATAGTTGGGAAGCAATTAATTAAGTGTACCTAATGGCCCAAATCAAGGGTAGCATCTTTAAGAAAAGATGCAAATGGTTCCCAGAGCCTGACTGATTCCGATATAAATGTGTCGTAAATAGGAGCAACATTTGTAATCTTGATGAAACGATTCAATGGGAGCAGCAGTTTAATAATTACAGTGATACTGAAACCAAACAAAAGTAAATGAACTTTAATTTTTAGTTGTAGTATTACGTAATTTCAACTAATAGGGATTTCGCTCAACGTGGCCATTTAGTCCAATTTACCTTGAGGTTAACTTTTTTGGGAATTCGAACTATGAGAGCGAACACACTCGAATAGGGAATTATTTAGGGAATATTTACGTTATCTTGACTTGAACTTGGGATTAGATCTAACTACAAAATCATACATATCCTTAAATTTGATCTCAAAGTTAAGTAAAATTGAGGTAAAAAGTAAGGCAATTTGCCTCAGATTTAGGAAATTTTCCTTATTTATTTCCCAGTTTTTCCTAATTCCTACGAGGTAAATTAAAAAGGACTTATTACGTTATTATTCCCTAATAATTAACTATAAAGTCAACATTACTTTGAGGACCTGATTTAAGGAATTATTAAGTAAAATTTCCTTCCTAATTTATCTTAAAGAAGAATGGCCTTTGAGCTTAAATTCTTAAGTCTATTTTACGTAAGTTTAACCAAAATAGGTCGATCGGCCCTCAAAGATAGGAAATTCAAACTCTAATGTTACTTGGGATAACTCCTAAGATGAGAAAAGTGCGGGGCTGGTCGGGCACTCGTTGAAAAGGCCATGAAGTTAGGCATACAACCAGCTCTGTAAGTGACCGTACATCTTGAAATTTTTATCATACAATGTATTTTGTAAATGACTGATATATTTTCCTAATCACCTTGTAACTTCGAAACGGCTGAGACCCCCCCCCCCCCCCCCCCTTCCCGCGTCATACAATTTTCTGTTTGACTAGGTGACTACTATCACCTCCTGTCCTATGGACCACCATGGACGAAACACCCTGTATAAGGGGTACAATACGACGTAAAGTTATTTTGGATGAATGCTCACGTCTCCACCGATCTATCTCGGTACTCATCAGAGTTAAAAAAAAAGTGTTTATACAAAAAATGTAGGGAATTTAATCTTCTTCAAATTTGTATCACAACTGTTGAGGAATAATTTAAAAAAAAAAAAAAAAATGTTTGTACCTATAATCCAATATGGCGGACCACGGAGATCTCCCAAGGGTGAAAACTTGGATTTTTTATCGGGCCCGGAACTAAATAACATATATAAAAATCAAAACTACCTCACCTTTTGTAGGGCAAGAACCCCTACTGACTGGACTAATAGAAAAATTATTAAAGTTCGATTATCAAAATTAATAATTCAATTCAATTCATTTATTATTCAATTAAGTACACAAGACCTAAATCTTAATTAGTGCTCTATATAAGTTAGTCAAGATCCTCGGAAATCAGAAAAAAACATAATAATAATAAAATTTAGAAAATATCTACTATAGTTAAGAAAAAGGAACATCAGCAATTTATATACTTTATAACACCTAGGTAAAAGTTGGATGCCTTTTTCTTATTTATCGCTGCTTCAACTGACGTTGTTCTGGTAAGTTTTTTAATCTGATTCCATATTTATTTATTTATGTAATTCAGTCTACAGAGATCATCTCCTAAAGACTATGCTAATATAACTAACTAATTTATATAAATTGCCACTTAATATGACATTAGTATTCAAACAAAAAGAATACAATAGTATCAGAAAAAATAAAAAAATATAAAATGCGACTAAAGAAGGGTAATACATAGTATCACTAGATTACAGGAACTCTCTAAAATAAATTAAACAAGCAAGACTACAAGCACTTACAAATTATTACATCTTTAAACTTGGTGCGTTCAAGAGCTAGATCCACGTCATTGAAATAAATTTCATTAAAACGACGAGAGCAGTAGGAAATGGGTTCATGCTGACCATAAGAGGTTCGGTAATAAGGCACATGTAATAAACATCTTGTTCTAAGTGCAAAACCAGGCACATAAATATTGAATAGGATTAGCAAATCTGGTGAGCAAATTTTGTAGCAAAGGGTATCTCTTACAAACATTATAGATGCAATTCTTCTCCTAGTATCTAAGAGTTGTAACCCCAAAAGCATACATCTAGACTTATAGTTGGGCAAATCATGCAACCAATGCAATCTTCTTAAAGCATAGCGTGTAAAGTTTTTTTTGAATCCTCTCTATTCTGTCAGTAAGTTGCTTGGTGTACGGACACCATACCACTGAAGCATACTCCAGTATAGATCTAACTAAGGCAATGTATAAAGCTTTTAAGGTGTGAGGATCGCTAAAGTCTTTAGTATTTCGCTTTATAAAACCAAGCATCTTTAAAGCCCTACATCAGATATAATTAATATGCAACCCGCTTCCCAGTTTCACGTCTAAAATGACACCAAGGTCTAAAATTTCACTCGGCCGCTCAATAGAAACATTACCGATTAGAATATTCAGTATGAAGGGGATTTAGTTAAACGGTGAAAAAGTATAGCATTTACACTTGCTTGGATTTAGAGCCAGTCCGTTTGAAAAACACTATTGTTGTAAACGATCAAGATCAGACTGAAGATGGTAAGTGTCAGTTGAATTTTTAATAGGTAATATAATCTTAAGATCGTCGGCATATAGCAATGGTTGCGCGAAGCGGAAAATATTTATCACATCATTAATAAATATAATAAACAACAAAGGACCCAAGTGGCTTCCCTGTGGAACAACAGACAAAACCTGGAAAATTCGCGACTGAAAGTAATCCACTTTTGACACATTGAGAACGATTAGTAAGATACGAAGTCAATCAATCAAGCAAAGGCGAATTAAAACCAAACATTTCAAGCTTTTTAATAAGAAGAGTTAAATTAACACGATCAAAGGCTTTTACAAAATCTGTGTAAATGACATCTACTTGGAAGCCATCCTCAATAGCGACAGATACACTATGTTTGAAGAGAATTAAGTTCGTAGAAGTAGATCTACCACTTACAAACCCGTGCTGCAAAGAGGAAATACCTTCTTTAATATGAAAATAAATTTTATCTTTAACTAAACTCTCAAAACATTTGGGGATTGGTAAGAGTTTAGCAATTGGTCTATAATTGCTGACTTGATCCCGCTTTGAATAGAGGTTTAATAAGAGAAAATTTCCAATTGTCTAAAAAATCACCCAAACCTATGGATAGATTAAAGATTATTGTTAGTGGAATAGCCAAAGAACTACAATAATGTTTGAGCAAGATGTTCGGAATAAAATCCTTACCGTAAGAGGTATCACAGTCCAAAGTACTCAATGAATGCTCCACCCTCACACTCATTTAATTGAATGCATCCCAGATGCGTAAAGGCCTCAGCATTACTAGATGTTGAAAACGGAACAGTGCCTGAGTCACAACAGTAAACTGATTCAAAATAATTGGAAAAAAATTCGAAACTGTACTCGAGATTATTAGAAAGGATGCCATTGTATTCCATATTTATAGGAATACCGGACGAAGATCTCTTAGCGGTAATGTACGACCAAAATGCTTTACTATTGCTTTTAATATTATCCTCAGTTGACCAGATATAGAGTCTAAAGAGGTATCTATGAAGATACTCATATTCACGCCTTAAACGCTTATAATTTCCTCATTGAATGAATTGCTAACCCTACCCAACAATTTATGTGCCCTATTTTTAGCATTTTTTTAGCCTTAGCGAACTTCGATTAAACCAAGGAGGTTGTAATTTCGATTTCACCTTATTAATTGGTATATGAACCTTTAAATGCCAGCGTGAATAATTTCCAGAAATTTACTGTAAGTACGATTGAGAGCAATTGCAAGAATTAGCTCTTCACACCAATTAAAGGAGTTTATGTAAGCATTAAATTTAATAAAATCCCCTTTACGAAAGTTATAAGCATAGGAGTCACCTAACTATAGAATCAGCAAACAAATATGTATCTAAATTAATAATAAACGGCTTATGATGAAGATCAATTTTTGATAGAGGATGTAAAACTTCCTTAATACAAAATTTTAAATCATAGCTAATGAAAACAAGATCTAGAAATCTACCGAATATATTGCAAAAAGGATTAATTTGAATTAACTCACATCCAGTAACTCACATCCACAACTAAACACTCACATAGTGATGATACATTTGAAGGTATTAGGATCTTTTCGCCTGAAGACCATATCCAGTTTACACTCGGCAGATTGAAGTCCCCAAGGTAGCATAAATGTTCTTGTGTAGACAAATCGGAGAAAATAGAAGTAAGGTTATTCACATGAGCTTCATACAATTCCAATGAGATCGCGGGAGGAATATAGCTAACACAAATAACGATGTTCACCAGACCATTGAAATTAAGCTTAATAGCCAGTTGCTCAACAATAACATCATCCTGATTAAGATTAAGACGCATGGACTTGAGAGCTGTTTTTGCAGCTATGAGTACACCGCCACCCCGAGATAAGCCAGTAGAGTGTTGACATAAAAAAAAAGTCCTTTTCTACAATCCCATCTGCATCAATTTACTTGTGAAAAAAGTTGTGCCCGCACTACGACATTTCGTACTTATTTTATAATCCAAATCAGACGGTTCTGGAACATTTTGCCATCCTATATTTTTTCTCCCTCAACAGGTGTTTGAGCGGAATGTACATTGGGACATCTACGGTTTATCCCAAAAAGAAACAAAAAAAAATCATTTCAAATCATAGCAGTACCTTTGAGGAATGAATAACCAACTTATGTTACATATCACCCTAAGCCCTAATATCAAGATCACAGCTGCGAGTCAGAGTCTTGCTTTTTCTGATTAGGAGATCGACACCAACTAAATCAGTATCGCTAAAAGTCTGCATAGGATAAATTTCGTATTATAGAAGGTGATACTAAGTGGAGTTTTCTCAAAAATAAACTGCACATAAGTGGTGATACCTAAGTAAACATTACACTTCTACCACCAGTTTTCTAAATACACAGTGCATAAAATTCTTTTTTGATTGTATATTTATTGTAGAACTAACTGCGCTAATATATCTGGTTCACAAAACACTGGGCTACATTCCCAATGGATATTCCAGTTGGATTCAAATAAAACCTTTCATTACTACGCTAACCTAGCTTTTGACTGCTTAAGAATATGAAATAGTCATGAATTTTGTACAAAGCTTATACGTCACATTACTAAAAAAAGAGAAACAAAATAAAAAAACGAAAAGAGGGCCTTACCCTCAAGAAGGATTCAGCAATCTTCAATCAATCATTACACATACAACAGGACAAGTACTCAATAAATTAGTCACTATAGAACCCAAAATGATACCCTTCCAAGCCAGAAAAAATATGTCCATGACCCAAAAAAAAAAAAAAAAAAAAAAAAATTACTTTACAAACTGTCAACCGAAATACTGCTGATGTCACTTTACACTTGAATCTATCAATCAAGATCGGATCCTGCATGATTGTCGCAACCACCACGACTGTCGACGGTGAACATTTTATTTATTTATTTATTTTTTTCTCTCTCTCTCTCTCTCTCCCTCTCTCTCTCTCTCTTTCTCTCTGCACACTCCAGCAAGTGATCATGTCATCATCATACCACGATCACGTTCATCAAAAGAACACGAGAAAGCACCTCCAGCCTCTGGTAATGATACTCCACCAACAAATTTACTCCGACCGCAATATAACTAAGTATCTCGAGGACAACTTTGATGGTTATGAAATGGAAGAGGGATGGATGAAGGATTCCTTAAGACAATTTCATGTTTTAGTTTTGAGTGGATCATCCATTAAATAAAATTCATCCATGATCATGCAACAACAATGCAACTATACTTACTATATGCATATACAGCAGCGCATACAAGATCATAGTATGCGTACGAGAGCATGCTGCGTCAGAATTATGCAGACTTCAACGTCAGATTCCAGCATAATCCTTTCAAAGACATGCAGAAATTCTGATCCCTTGATGGAAAGGTAAATCAAGTCCACTTGAGTTGGGACGGTGACAAGCAAATCCATCTGTTGCCGTTTGAATAAAATTCCATCGCAGTTCAACGAGCGCCTTCAAAGGTTATTTTAAGCTTTTGAGTGCTCAACGGCTTGTCTACGAACGACACACATCTTTTTCCTTTCTATGCTCTGGATGAATGTAGGTACGTATACACGATGAAGATGAGGATGATGATGTTGATGACGACGACGAACACGACGACGACGAGAACATCTATTTGTGCCTTTCGATAAAAATGCCATCTTATGACAGCAAAAATGTTCTTCAGCTGACAACCTGTCAATCAAAAGTGATTGAAGGCGATTGAGAGGTCAAATCGACAATAAGAGTCTCCTCAATCCCTAGTGTGCACTGGGTACGTCGTCGTCGTCATCATCATCATTTTTATATAAAGGTTCAGGTCATACCAGGAAAGGGAGGACGATGACGTTGGCAAAGTTCAACCGGATTCTGATCCAATTCAAGTATATCGCGACGGACATAGATATGACAACTTTGAGTATTTCTTGTGAAGAGTTTTCTTTAGTCGTCGTCTCCAATTAAAAATCCGTGAAGAGATTACATACTCTGTAATAAGAGCTTGGAAGACGAATTGTATACCTACTACAGCTATACATTTTGCTGAAAGAGATAATAATAAAGGTTCGTTTAGATTTGCTTCAGTTCGAGTTCTATCAAGTGTGTTTGCGCTGCGAACAAGGATAGAAGGAAGGGCTGAGGGGGGTTGGATTATATAGTATGATGAAAGATAAAAGTATAAAGTGATCCATAGTCAAAGGCTTGAAGGCTCGAGTGTGTACTGCTGTATATTGAATGAAAGTGACAGAATGTACACATACGATGAAATACTACTCGCATCCAGTTCGTCTATCCGTCCGTCCGTCCCGCCGAAATGATTGATTGACAGCCATTCGAGTAAGATGTTGGTCAAGAATTTATGTAGAAGAAATAGAAATTTTTATCGCTGGCGACCAAGTGGATGATCGATTAGTTGTCAAAAGTAGATTGATTAGAGAGAGTGAAATGGTTTTTTCAGGTTTGCTTACTTCCAAGGAATTAGCTCGTGTTGACATTCTTTTTCGCTTATGAATTTTCAGTGTGGGGCCGGCCGTCGAGGATTGAACGAACGAACTGGAATGATTGGCGTTTGGTTTAGTTTGTTTCATTGAGAAATAACTGAAAGAAATTGGAGTCGCTTTTAATTTTATAGGTACTATGATAAAAAATAATTTAATTTTAAGAAAAGTGCAACATTTAAACGTTTCTCTAAATATTTGTTTTTTATGATAAAGTTACACGAATTGTCGTCTAATAGTTCGCTCACTTACACCTAAACAAAAAAGGCAGAGTAAACATAAAGCGTAAGTTCTATCTTAGGCCTGAGTTCAGATTATTGATAAGACCAGAAATTTGTAAAACCATGGCGACACGGCCATTCTTTTGTTCCAGCATGTGCCCGATTCAAATGAATCGCTGTCAGGTGGTTTCCAAATCACTAAAAACTACTTTATGTGGCCTACGAGTATTTTGATCAGAATTATAAAGTAGACGTATTAAATTGTAAAGGAAAATGTAGTTATGTTGTAGTTTAGCCTAGTTTAGATTTGCCAAGTCGGGCAGACCATCTCCCAGATGATTTATCTCGATTTTATATTACCACAAGCTTCAACACACGCTACGAACCACAATAAAAAGGACAAGCACATTGCTAAAACCATTGACGGATTTATATTTCCGAAGGAGTTTTTTAATCTAGCAACCTTCCTTAGCTTTAGGAACCACCGAGAAGACGAATACAGTCATAAGAACTGTCTGTTCAGACGCTCATTCAGTTTTTGATTTCCCAAGGACTGTCTTTCCAGACGCTCATCTTCCAGGATCGATCTTCATTAAGAAATTTCTGGATCTCCAAAGACTGTCTTTGCAAGCGCTTATCCTCAAGGATCGTCTTTTCTCAGGCCATTCCTGGTGAATATTCAGTGCCAGCCGTCATATACTGTCCTTCCTAATGCAGGTTCTAGATTCAACAGGACAGCGCGTTTAGAAGTCAGACATCCAGGGCTGCCTTTTGACGAAGATAGTTCCTGAAGCCCCGGAACTGTCCGCCAAGAAGCATGTCATCCAGGATTATCCTCTCAAATAGACTTTCCAGTTTTCTCGAGCTGGTAGGCTGCAGATAGTTACCTCTAGAGCAGTGCAAGTGGACTAAAGACACCATGATCATCATCACTCCAGTCCATAAGACAATCGAAGACGCAATCTTGGCAATAATATTCAAACCGGCGGCCGACGTTACTGATCTTCAAGTTAATACAGAAAAGCAGTAAAGAACCTAACAACTTCAGTTACATATAGTGCTAGTAACTGAAAATTGCAGTGCAAGGATTCCTTCAAAAATCTCTGAAAACTTCTTAGCTGATCTAGTTAGAAAGAATAAGGCAATCTCCAACTGATCCTGAAATTTTTATTTATTTTTCCCGGACGAGAATCGAACCCACACTAGTTAGAATCGGTCAAAGATGGAGAATAGAAGAATTTTAAAAATTATTATATTTAATGATTCTAAATTAAATTACAAATACAAGAGGAAAAAAGAACCACCTCGTCCGGGTTTCGAAACCGGGACCTTCCGCTTTCCGGGCGACTGCTCTTACCACTGAGCTAACGAGACAGATGTCTTTACCTCTTGTATTTATTAATTTGTGTTTTCCCTGAACCGACACTTGTTAGAAGTCCTTCTTCATGATATTCCAACCATTGCACAAATTCCTCTGAGATTGAACAATTTTTAATATGCAAAATTATTTTATATTTCACATCTTAGTATATGCCGCCAGCAGTTCGAAGCACTTTATAGGTACAGATATAATTCTTGAAGGATGAAAAATTTTCCGATTGTTCTTTTCCTGCAATAATAAAATATCGCCGTGCATACAAAAATACTTCTTACTTGAAATCGGGAATCCAATAACACATCAAAATACAAAATGCCTGAAAACAGACTTTAATAGCAGGTGTAATAAAAAAAAAAAAACTGTAATTTATATATGTAGGTATAAAATGACCAATAAAATACCTAAAACTGAACCCTGTGGTACACCGATTATTATTTTTGTACTCATCAAAGTAATTTCATTTGACGTTGTTCTTTGGTATCTCTCTTCTGGTACAATTCACCGCCATATACTATTGTAATTTCCTACTACTAGTACATACTCCTTTATTTTTTTAAGTACAATATAAATATTTTCGAAGTCCTCCTATCCTCCTAGTGCGCATAAAATGATTTTATTTTATCTTATCTCGCTTCCCATATTTCGTATAAATTCCATGTATTATTCCAACCATTACGATCTCGCGATCTTCAGAACTTTTAACTGAATACATGAATTTGCTAGCAGACTTGACCATTTTTAAAGAAAGTCAGTCAGTTTTCTTGGGCTATTTCTATCCTCCCGGGTTTATATGAATGTTGAAATCCAGATGTTAATTGTTTTAAGTTGATCGGTCATTTTCGCCCCGTTCGAATGTCCATAATCATAACGGATCACATGAATAGAGTGATGTCCAAAATCAATGTTCTACGTCCATATCAAAAATGCGTTCGGATCGTTTAATTCTCCTGTCTTCTTTCTTGAGTTCGCAATTAATTTTGACTTCGCACCCAACTAAAATATGTTGGATGGGTTTTCAGCTATCAGAGAAGTTCGTTTACATTGGTTAAAAAAAAAATAAAAACAAAAGCAAGCAAGGCATGCAATTATCAACTCAACTTTATCTTCAATTTTATCTCGGCACCAGATATGCTGTGTACAGATGTTACTAAAAAATCTGCCTATTGAACCTAGATCGCGACAGTATATATTGTATCAGGTTCAGTTTTCATGTAAGGCTTAAATTTTTTGGCCAGCATGATATTTGATGCAATTATTCCAGAGCTTCGTTTCGGGCGTCGCTTCTCTGTGAGCCTTTCTGTAAGGGCATTGTAGACTGAGAGAAGTGCCTTATCGAGCCTTTTTCGGTCCGCTCGAAAAATTTTCACCGACAGCTTTCTCACTAATAAAGGAGCCCGGGCGGGGGGGGGGGGGGGGGGGCGGTTTACCTTCCCGAATCTGACATTGGGATGAAAAACTCACTTGGAAGACACACTATAGTCTTCCAGGCTGAAGTCTTCGCCATCGCAATGACAGCCAAGATAGCCCTTGATATGATATGATATGGAGATCAAGGGAAAGGACATTGGTATCCTTTCTGATAGTCAGGCAGCCTTGATGACTCTGAATGGCCCTTGGATAACATCTAAGTTACTGGGTGACTGCAGGTCTTCTGTGGATATGTTGTGTGTTCCACAATAAGGTATCCGTTCAGTGGATTCCTGGTCACATCGGGATCATGGGGGAATGAAAGGGTTGACCTTTCAGCTAAGATTGGCTCTGATTCTCCGTTTCTTGGACCGGAGTCCTCCGTAGGCGTTGTCTCGAGTAGCGGGTCTCTCATCAAAGCGGATGTTCATGGAAGGCATGAGCATTCATGGCAGGCATGGAAGATTCTGAGCACTTGCAAGTGCACAAAACTCTTTCTGATAGGCGCAATAGAAATATCACTGATTTTCTCATGGGTCTCGGAACGAAACAATGTAGAACTGTGTTTAGCATCACCACTGGCCACAGCTCGATTCACGCTCATCTAACAAGGATGGGAGTTGTTGACAACCCTAAGTGTCTGTCCATGCCTGGAAGGAGAGCCTGAGACAGCCGAGCACTTTCTGTGTGCTTGTCCGGCCGTCGCCCAGAGTAGGCTGGATACTCTAGGTTCTGTCCTCCTATCCATAGAGGAGTTGAAAAACCTTTTTCATCAAGACCAAGATGCTCTTCATTAAGAGGAGAGGAAGGTTTTGGTGATAGGGCCTTTATCAGTAAAGCACAATGAGCCGCTCAGTCCTGCTTGGTATCTCTCGTCCACCTGACTTTAAAATAATAAAAAAAAGGCTTAAATTCAAGAACGGTAGAAAAGGTTAGGTAGGCTACCTTATCTGCGCCTTATAGAGGGTACCGTGTGTTCTGCATTCTAAATTTCTTAGAATTGTATGTGACCTCTTCTGTGGTTTTGATCACTCTGTATTATAAAGGAAGGTCCTCTTTTTTCTAAATGTACAGGTTCGTTCCCATTCTCAACAGCCAGGCTTTAAGTTAGCTTTAATAAGTCCAAAGTCTAACAAAATTCCCACGAACAAGAACCTGCATAGCATTTCGTGCTTCTTGTCGTTCAATCTTGGAATCCCTGCCATGTATACCTTGTTTAGTTCTAGTTGAAGCACATTATTGCCAGTTTTTTATTTTTTTTCTTCTATCATTTGTCTATAAATATCACCCAAGCTTATAACCGGCTAATGAGGTCTTGTTATGGCTTTTGCTTCACTAGCTAAGTGGTATGTAAACCATAATGTTCACAAATGTTTACTTCTAAAATATTTGCAACCTATGGGAAGTGTAACAAATACTTGATACATTCCAGATACAAACACCAGGCATATGTACAAATAATTTTAGACCTCCCAAATAAAAAATTCAGTAAATTTTCTATAATGAACTGATTTCACTATAACTAAAACAATACTATCCTCCCCACCAAAAACCATCAGTACTCTGTGTCACAAGTATATTATCCTAGAAACAGGATTGTGCATAATCAACGGGAGAACACTTTCTGTCAAGCAAAACAAGCAAATGATATCCACACCTACAACTTCTCTTCATCATCTGTTATTACAGGATTTGGCAAAATGAACATGATAACAGCATGATACCATGTCACAGTGTTGATGTCTCATCCTAAAACAAAAACAACACTGGCTTGGATGCACCTATATAGCATAAAAACAAAAAACCCATTGCACACATATCACAGCCACCACATCCAAGAGTCATGATTCATCTGCCAGGACACAAAAGCTCAACACTCATTCTGTTGAAAGTGGGTGATTATGTGTGTGCGTGTGTGTGTGTGTGTGTGTGTTTGTGATATGAAGAATTCACCGAAAATAGCGTTGACGGCACATTTAAGCGATGGTTTTGTATCGAATCATGTTTAGCTGACAAACCGCAAAATGCATCATTCTGACATCTGAGTGACATGTAGGCGCGAACAACCATATAAATTCCACCTATTCACGAAATGTTAACGGGCACTGATTCCACCACGACAGCAATGATAACAACAAGTGAAAGATGCCGGGATGAGGTGGTTTTTTGGAGTGTGCATCCCTTATTCACTAAGTCCTTCTATATCATCGTTTCCAGAGAGACTGCATCATCCTGGCATCATCTGCTGTATTGTATGGTGTTTGTGGGTATTTAAACGACGCGACGCAAGAACATCCTTTTCGGGCATATCATCGCAGCAGCTATATACAGTGAAAACATAGATTCCATTTAAATATAGAACAAAAGCAAAATTCTGTGCAGTCAGAATTTGCGTTTAGTGCAGTCGCGTCGCGTTTCTATCATCCATTTAGCTAGGGCTATCTTGTCTGAAAATCCAGAATAACCACTGCCGTCGAGGTGATTACAAGTTGAAATAAAAAAACAAAAAAACACAAAAAAAAAACTAAAGCATCTCTCTCTAGGTTTCCGGATTCACATTCAGCAAACAAGCAATCATCCATATGAGTCTTGCTGTAGTACATATGATTCTGCGATATATCAACTCGTGTCATTCTGTCTTGCAATCATCCGTACGCCCAGCCACCGTACAGTACCAGTACCAGCAGCATCATCAGATGCTCCGAAATGATCACAACCGTCTCTTCATCAGTGTCATCATCATCATCAGCACAGCCTCCTTCGTGTTGTAGAACGACACCACACCAACCGCGGTCTCATATGAAATCCCAATCCACAAACATCAGAACAGGAATTACCCATATCTACCGCACGGAGGCTTGCGAAATATGAACATCGCAGGCTCGTAATATGTATATGCTCCTGCAGGAAGCCTTGTTTTGGGTATCATCATCAAGAGTAGTAGGTATAGCTTGCACCTATTTTATACCCCTTTATACCATAGTCCTAGCCCAGAAATGCAGGCTGTTGCATGTCGTATGGCTAATGTTTACTCTTCCGGTGTGGTGTCTATCTGTACTGTATGCCAAGCCCATTGCTGTTACTTAAAACAATGAAGAACTGTAGAGATGTACATAGATCATAGAGTGAACACGCGAAATCACAATACCGCTATCACGTTTTTAGGCTAGCTTGGGATTATTCCGGTTAGAAAAAAAAAAAAAAAAGATACTTCACTCCCCCAAATTCCATCACCCAAATCCTTCTCTTCCGAAACCAACTCACAGTTATCAAAACCACTGATTTACCAGCTTCCTCCCTCCCGTGTAGTATAGATCTAGTGCGCCTAATTCGATTTTTACAAACGTTTGCGATTTTTATTTTGCAAATAGCTCTCTTCTCAAATACTGGACCGACTACAGTCGATACAAGACGACCGGGTATAGAGATAGGGTCGGAAATCTACCCGGAACATATGCATCCCCCTACCACTCACACTTTGAACAACGTGTGTATGTTCGTATACACGAAGTCAAATAAATTTGAATCGATGAATATTTCATGAGTGATTTGCTGTAAATTTGTGCCCCGGCGCTTATATATCCACTCTGGTTGTGTACCACCCGCACCGGGCTCGGCATCCCTTATTGATACATGTATTCATCGTTGTGGAGGGAAGGAGGGAGGAAGGAGAGGATATAACTAACTGTACAAAGGACCTTTCGAGGGTTGTTTGGTTGCTGCTGTTGCTGCTGTTGCTGCTGCTCTATGACTTTTGTGCTTGCGAGATGGCATATGGGAAAAGAATGCTTTTGGGGGCACTTGTACCTTTTCATAAGTCTAGAAGAGTTAGAAATTTAACTGGTTGGGATGTAGTTTTTGGCTTGATCTGATGGATGTTGGTTGATGCTACTTCAGCTTCCCGCCGACCGGTTTATTATGCTACTTAGATACAGTAATCCTTTTTGAATTAATATGGACACACTTGTTACGATTACAGTAATTTTCAGAGTTGACTTTGAAACGGATATTCAAAAGTGTATGAAGGTAGGTGAAGGGTTTAAAAGATAATAATTACATTGTGCACAGAAGACCTACATTAGAAGAAAACTTTTCATATTTAATTTTCTATCTAAGGACAGTAATATACTCATAACCGGAAGTTATAGGCTTTCAGGCGTCATATTTTTCTGATTAGAACCATCTGCGGTGCTGTAAAATTTAAATTAAGCAGAATCTAATCAGCAACCAAATTCAAATCATGATAAGTATAGACAGAGAATTGAAAATTTATTTTTTATGTCTTCTTTTTTGTATAGGTACTGTAATTCCCACATTTTTTTTTTCATTAACAATCGATTTACTTCCATATTTTTTAGATGCATACCAATTAAACCTAGAGACAACCTGATCCAGAAACAAATCAGACAATATACCTACTATAGGCTAGGAGACTCAAATCTTAATAATTTTTATCAATATTGTCCTCCAACACTAAATATTTGCCACAGCAATCTGTGTCTTAACGTTTATGTCTAGAGTCATTATTATCGCATGTCATCTTCAAATCCACCCAGAGAGATTGAATACAAAAACAAGTAAAAATACTAGAATTGGTCTAACTAAGATAAATTCTTATGATACCCTAGATGACAGCCCATATGTCATTTCGTATGGTAACCCAACTGTGCAAGTTTGATTTATGAAGTGTCTTTTCGCTTATATTTCTAGAACGATTCTTCGGACAGAAAAAATGTTTATCACCAAATTCATAGGATATCAAACTCTGAAGATCTTTTTAGTACATTCAAACCGTATAGGAGTTATCGTTTTCAAAGTATACGTAAAAATCCAAAATTTTTATGTAGCAATACCAGAAAGGGGTTCCCCGATTTAGTTCGTTTATGAAAACATTATGTACAAAATGTCATTCCTTTACGTTGACGCGTTCTCAGATAGTGTCCAAATGTATTCCGAAAAACGTAATTTTTGTATGGCAACCCTATGAAGAGTTACCCGATTTGTCTTATTTTTTAAAAGCCCATGTGATAAATTTCAGCTCTCTAAGTACACGCGTTCGTGAGTTATCGTGAGGGTGGGCAGACGGACCGACAGACGAACAGATGGACGGACAGACGGACAGACGAACAGATGCACGGACAGACGGACAGACGAACAGATGGACGGACAGACGGACGGACGGGCAGAACGACATGCAAAAATCAAAATAACTTTTAATATTATACGTGGGTGTCCAACCCATTTTTCTCTACTAGTATTATTTCTAGGTTTTACCAGCGGAATGACAAAATTAGTATACCCTATAGATTTTATCTAGGGTATAAAAAAGGATAGTTTAGGTCTCAGACTGCAGATAGGCAACAGTTTTGGCTAGTGACAACCTTCAGAGTAGATGATTAAGCCTTTTTCTCTGTTAACATTTTTTATGAGGAATACTCACCAGGGAATTGGCGAACTAGTAGAACTCCATTACTGCAACATCCATTAGCATGTTTCCAGCCTGACTGTACTATATTTTCTATATAGATTCAAAGGTGGAAATGTAAGTTAAACCTTGAATTCCCGTATCTATGGACACATGGAGCATGATAAAATTTAACAATCCTCTAGTCCTTGATTTGCGGATCCAACTTACGTTTACAGTGATCAAGGGAAATAGCTGAGTATACATTCTGTGCACCACTATTGAATTGTTTCTAAATTGGAAGAGGATCGTCATGGCTTACTTTTTCGTGCTCATTTTTACATGCCTAAGTAAGTAAACACCAACTTATTTAATATGGAAGGATAACAGCAGAATTTACTCAAAAAACTATAATCAGCTTGAATGCAAAAGCCACAGAGAATATCATCGACACTTTGTGTACAATCTCTTTCCGTTATTCCTCTGATTAAGTCGTAATTACTAATATCTATAGGCCTATGAGATTCTTCGTAGCCCGGTTAAGACCTCACTCAATATTGTTGAAATTGATGAAATTCGGGATATTTTCAGTGGGTTCCTTGATGGAATTATCTGTGTGACGGAAAGCTGGCTTAAGACGAACGTGTCTGATTCCTTGATCCACATTTCGTGGTATAGGATTTGCCGCAATGACCGATTGGATCGTAGTCAGGAGGTGGAGTTGCCTTGTTCATTAGATCTTCTATAAATTGTAAAAAAATTGTTTCTTCCTGTCAGACTGGCATATGAATGTTGAATATATTTTTTGCGAATTACTACTCAATAACATTAAATGCTTAGTTGGAGCAGTTTGTAAGCCACCCAACTGTAATTGCTTAAATCCTCACAACGAAGTATTGGTGATCTTAGCTGCCCAGTATATGAACACAACTATCGGAGGTGACTTCAATCTAAATTTCCTTGATCCCTCTGGATTGTCCAACTCGATTTTGTTTTTGAGAGACGCTCTTGATTTGAATCGGATTAATGATCTGCCCATTTACTATGCATCTAGCTCTCACTCACTTCTAGACATTTTTCTCGCTGCTGAAATGTCATGTCAAAGGTATTATTTTTTAATCAGATTCCCTGATCATGACACAATTTTTCTAACCTATGAATTTCGAACTGAAGTTCCTCGTGGGGGTACTTCTTACTCTTACTACAATTATGGGGCTGTTAATTTGGATGCTCTGTGCAGTAATGCGGAGTCCTGGGAATGAAAGAAGGTGTTTTTATGCATTGTTTGGGTGATCAAATAAATTTCCCTAATAACTCTCTTCATCTCTTACATGAAATTCATGTTCCTTTGCTCACAAGAACAATCACTAAGCTCTTGGTTTACCCCTCGAATCAGGGATATGATATCAGCTCGGGATATTGCATATCTTAAATGGAAGAGGTTCAAACTTATTGTTTTCCTTGAGGAATATACGACCTTACGCAATGGTACTGTTTCAGCTATTCACAGAGCTAAAAACCATTTGCATGAATCTAAACTTAATTCTAATCTACCTTCAAAAATCCTTTGGAAAAACTTGACGATGAGTGGCATTAGTTCATCTCGTAAAAATAATCATGATATTGATTCTAATTCAGTTAACAATGAATTTCTTCTGTCTTGTGTAGGTGATACTATTGACGCGTTATTATTTCAATCTTATGAAGCTCAATTTTTAATTTTTCGCGGGTCACAAATGAAGACATTTTTGTTGTAACTAATAGCATCAAATCTTTTGCGATTGGCGCTGATAATCTGAAACCACGATTCATTAAGATGTGCTTGCCCTACATTCTTCCTGCACTCACACATATTTGCAACTCGTGCTTTACTACTAGTAGTTTTCCTCTGTTATGGAAGGCCGCTAAAGTAATTCCAGTACCTAAAAACATGACCTCACATTGTAGTGAGTTTCGACCTATGAGTATATTACCATTTCTCTCTAAAGTAATTGACCAAATTATGCACTTACAAATCTCTCATTATTTATTTTTGAATGGTCTTATGCGGGGCTCCCTTGGTAACTGCCTAGTTTTTCTAGGCAAAAATATGCCGTTGATAACAAATAATATTCCTTAAACCCAATTTTTACGGAAATAACATAAATGCTCCGAAATCCAGTCGTCAAGCGAAAAAGAGAAAACTATAGAAAAGTGATCCCATGTTATCTTCGCAACTAGACCAGAAACCGACAATTACCGAAATGGTTTTTAGCCACTGATAGCGACCGATGAATTTTCTGTTTTGTTCCGATATCTGCCAGTGCCGAGCTAACTTGTTTTCATCGAAAAATATTTTGCATGTCTGTGCCAGTAAGCGAGAATCGACCTTAATTTGTATAAAACCGCCAGCGACACACTTTCCAATATAGCGGCGAAAGCGTCCAGCCGAAATACCCGACAACTCAGCAGTACATGTTCCAGTAGTCCACCAATATTACCAACAGAGTAGCATTTGCAAAGCCTAATCAAATACTGACTGGACAACAACTGCATATGATTCCTTTTGCAGGTCACTATAGATAGAGGGGCATTTTAGAAATTTCCCAATAGGACACATCTACATAGCTTAGAAATCTTTAAAAATGAATATGTGGGTACTACCCAGAATGGGAACAATAATCGTTATGGAATCGTAGGCTATGGTTGTTGTCACTGAAGTAGTTGCAATGGAGGGATCATGGATTGAACTATAAAGCTGTCGTACGAAACACGAGTTCGATGAAGACCTATAATATTCACCCTCCCCCCTATATTTTTCGAGGCAAATATTTAAGTAAGCATCAAATATATCTAATAAGAGAAAACCTGATAACCCACAAACAATGAACATTTTGACAGATTTATACTTACTTGACAGCCGCACCATTTAGAATACTCCAACAAGATCATGTCATTCAAATGTCAAAATTCTTTTGTTTGATTGGTCTTCACACAGATACACTACAATCACTCAACTCATGGACAAATTTCACATAGGTAAATAAATTTTCTTCCACAGTGTTCCACATAATCTGAACTTATCCTGCGCGAGTTGCAGATCTTTTGCCAGTTACTGCTATGCTAGCGCGTTGCTATTAAATTTATACCCTTTAGCCCTGACCACATATCCATTTACCCATTTAATCCGATTTCCGTTTTTATCGCTGTCTTCCTTTTTTTCTGTTTTTTTTCTTTTTTTTGTTAACCCTTTTTCTCACATTCACTGTCTAAAAAATTCGGTGGCTTGAAATTTGATACGTTGATTGTCGGTTTCAGTCAGACTGCGCGCTCACTCAATACAAAATTGCGCGGGTCCACATTTTTTTGGCAAATTTTTATGAGGCGTCTGGCAGTATTCATATCACAGTGACTTTTAAGTGATTTGACTTGATGGATGCATCAGATTTTCACCGACTGAAACTATCAGGGCAGAAATTCTTAAGTCACAGGTAACCATCACTTCTGATGTTTTTCATATAAATAATAAGAAAAAGAGAAGGCTTTACTACCTGTAAAATATAAAATGCAGAAGGATAAAATTGTGTTTGGTTTGTGCACTTTGAGAAATGTTTTTTGTTTTATTTATTTATTGTCCGAACTCTGAAGATTAATGGAGCGGATTTATAGGGGGCTTATATACATATTATAAAGTAAAGAAATCAGCCATAGTATGCAGTGTGAGAACAACTTTTTCAAGACTTAAGGCGGCTTTTATAATCGTAGCATTTGTGACCACCTACAATTCAACGTGCATTTAAACATTGACAAATCACTGCCAGTCAACACGGTGACTGATGCAAATTTCTTCTTTTGTGCTGGTGCAGAAGTCACGCTTTTCTAGATTCATAATGACTGGAATAGAGCCTTTTCCAGAGTTGGGGCACGACTCTATATAGACTTACCGGCTCGGTCCGGGTCGGCATTATATAGTCTGCTGCTGCTGCTAATACTATTACTGTGTGTCGTGGTATAAAATTGGCCAGACCCATACTGAAAGCTGTCATTATTCTGTCATAAATTGCAGATAAACATGAATTTGATAAATTATATTTTTCATTTCAAGAAAGTGCTGCTAAGGTAGTGAGTGAATGCGATTCAGAAAGATGGAAAATCAAGGTAGCCTAACACAATTCATGTCAACGGTCATTTAATACAACGACAACCTGTCATTATACATTTGACCGCTATGGTCTCGGTTGAGATCTTTTGGATTTTACCTTACAGCAAAACAAATCAGGAAAAAATCATAGAAATTGATAGTCTTTGGTTGTTTTTTGGTTTTTGTTTTTTCTCTCTTGAGATCTGTAAATGCACTCGATGGGCACACCTTTAACTTGTAAATCTTATGATGGTAATATTGTTTCCATAAATAGAAATTTTAATTTCAATAAAATTAGGGCAGGGAAGATTATTGGCAGGCCAGAGTCCTGAGTCGTCTTTGATTATTATTATTCATCATCTCGGAATTATTATAAAGTTCATAGATTATATACACAATTTTTCCATCTACATATAGAATGGATTAGGAAGGCACGTCTACATATAGTAGATATAGTCAGGAGATTCCCTAACTCTTTCTACTATTTTACCACCACTTTTTTGACATTTTATTATCGCCTCAGTACACACTGTGCGCTTTTATGTGATTTATACTATCATGCCAATGGTGTGTCTATCTACCACAGGGGTTGATTATTTATTGGCGTTGTCGTCATTTGCGTGGAATAATCGGAAAAGTGTGAACGACATAAAACCATGCCGAACTATGTCTGTGATAAGAAAATCACAAAATTTATCGGAAACATTTCATTGGGAATATGTAGGTAGGTAGGTATAGGTACACACAAAAGTCTAATGAAAATTGGTAGTATGGATGCAATTTATACCTTTTACAAGGTAATGGAGGGGGAGTTTATAATTGGAGTTCAGTAATTATATAGTATATAAGGTCGACCTTGAATAATTTTTGAAAAAAAGTTGGTGACATTAAAAATGCGCTTTCTTTTATGAACAAAAGTTTCGCAAATATATTTTGTGTATGATTCTGGTTAGTTGAGTAAAAAGTGAGGTTAGAGATTTGATCAGCTGAGACGAAGTTACTACCGCTCAAGTTTGGAATGGGAGTATTCAATTCAATACAATTTAGTTATTAGGGTAAAGTACAAAAGATCTGAGATCATATTCTAGTAGGTACATTATAACAGAAGGAGAAAAACTAGATGAACTAAAGCTAACTTATTTCACCGAAAGATATTAAAAAGTGTAAGTTAAGAATTCGAAAATAAAGAAAAAAGAAAAATAAAAGATGAAGAACTAACAGAAAAGCAAAAATTAGAGAAAGAAAACAAAAATAAATAATTATTTAATTAAATTTTCTTGAATTTACCTGATTTCATTCACTCGATTTACTTGATTAAATTTGCTTGGTTTCATTTATGCATTAGCACAACCTGACACTACCAAGGAATAGAAAAAGAGTATATTAATAAATTATCAAAGGTTTAAGTCACAAATTAGACGCCTGAAGATAGAGGTATAGCCGCCCTCTGGACACGAACGGGAAAGGAGTTCCACATTCGAGCGACTTGGACAAAACAAGAGGCCTCACCACTCGAGAAATGGAAACGAGGAAAAAGGCGCCCTTACTCTGTAACAGCTTAGAGGCTCTGGGTCTTCATATCCGCGCCTGTCGGTAATAGGTTCTTATAACTTCCAATAATAAGAAAAATTTCCAATGTATTTAGAATTTGTTGAACTTGTAATTATGATTATTAAAGCGCAAATGAAAGTTTAAATTAAGATAATTGTCACACCCCTGCCAACAAAAGTTTTGCCATATGAAATATAGAAAATGAAGCAGTCCATGTTAAAAATGTCAGTAGTTTTATTGCCAAAGACGAAATATGAAAATGCTGACTTACTTGCTAAAAACCTACTCCTAACTTCTTATAATCAGACAGAGCTTTTTATTCCTTTAACTCTAATTTCTACCTAAGCAGCATAACTTATTTAATAATACCTTCTGATTTATTCTACGAGAAAAATAGTTTTGGAAAAAACTCGCGATACCTGCCTTAACTTATTATATACATGAAAAATGCCGGTGCCGGTTGATGCCTGTCTGTTCCGGTTCGTGCTGTGCCGGTAGGTGTACATCCACCCTTACTTCAAGCTAGGTTAAAATATAAAAAAAAACATATTTGAAAAACTTTTAAAATAAATAAGTTTTGTAAATAAAATGCACTAAAAATAAAAAAATTATTTTTTTTTCTCAGTGATATATACAAAATAAGAAATGCTAAAATTCAGATAAATCTGAAACGTTTGGGCATCCATAACTATAATCACAACTGCAACTCATGGCCAAACTTTTAAGATTTAATCTGAGCTGTAGTATTTCTAATTTTACAATTACACTTTTCATACACAAGAAAAGAAATAAAAAAATCTTTTAGTGCATTTTAGGGCAAATCGACTTTCGAATCTCGACTTTCAAATTTCGACTCTCGAATCTCGACTCTGGAATCTCGACTATCGAATCTCGTCTCTCGAATCTCGACTCAGGAATCGGGACTCTCATATCGGCTCATATCACACATGGCCCAAATTGCACAAAACCCAAGGGTAGCAGCTACCACCCCTATCCCAAAGCACAAAGTTTCTGAGTCTGGGGTCTGTAAGTTGATAGAAAGTTATTAAAAACCGTTTTAAAGGTTTTCAAAAGTACTACATCTTTTTTTCATGCACTTTTCTCATACGATCAATAATTTTTTTATTATTTCGCGTAAAAAGTTTAATTTTGCTCCGAAATTACTTTTGTTTTTCCTTTCTCTATTTTTTCTCGTAAAAAGCCAAATTTACGAGAAAAATGCCAGACATCAAGGTTGTAGTTGTTGATAAAATCTACAACAGTTATTTTGTTTGTTTGTTTTTTTTTAATGCTGCAGCCCGTAGCCCAAAGTCGGACTTCAGCGCACATATGGCAAACTCGTTTCCCCACCACCTAGGAGGTAACGAATTGGGACAAGTATCCAGGCAAAGTTTTCAGTGGGGTTCGCTGAATGGAGCATGCTTCAAACATTGCTATATCACCGTAAGATATTGAAAATCTAAGTACGTTCACAAGGTGCTGTGAACCGGGTTTCAATGAATCTGCATTACACAAAAAATCGTTCGATGGCGAAAAAATATTATTCTCGTGCAAGTGCGAGCAAAAATGTATTTGAGAATAATTGCGACTACTTCGCGCACTACACGTATTCTTTAATATTCAAGATGATCTTTTTTACCTTCAAACCATTGTCGAGGATTTTGTACCAAGTGTTTCGAAAACAAACAAGAACTTGTTCCCCAACTATTGAAATTTATTCCCCGAACGAGTAACGCACCCACAAATTGGCTTTGGGAGGGGACCAGAGGTGTCCCCCCCCTCGTTTTCATAAGGTAAGGTCTAGGTCGCTTATTGCAACGAAGCTAAAGCAGCTGATTAGTGCACTAAAAGTAATATGGCACTGTTATAGCAATCCGATCAGGAACATTAATAATACGCTCCAAAAATCTCCGCGAAAATTCATCTTGGCGATGTTGAATAGTTCTTAAAACAGTTTCTCTGGTTACAGGGAATCCTTTTGGACGATACGCATTTGTTAAGTCAATTTCAACTAATTTGTCGCTAATAATTTCCATATAAATGAAGGAATGGTTGCGAAAATCGAATTTTTTTGCTGCCCAGTCTCCATTTGTTCATGAAGCTAACGACAATACACAACTGCATCAAATTAGGCTTCCAAATAGAGTACACTTAATAAAATCTACATGAATGTGAAGAACATGCCAAGAACTTATCAGTTTCTCAAAACTGCAATATATCGCAGGCTTTTGCTTTTTTTACATATGGATAGATAAAACCAAAACATCTACAAACACAGTCATAACACAATAAATAAAAATGAAAATGATGAAAATGTAAATAAAACAGATCAAAGAATGGATCCTTGAGGCACTTCATTATTATATATTTATTATCATATTATGATAGAAATCTTTGCTTTGGAATTTATAATTATGGATTTAAGGAGCTACTTATGTACACTTATGATGACTTAGCGGTAAAGTTCATCGCAGACGCTTCAGTTAATACTGGGTAGCCATTGGGAGCTTTTGTATTGTGAAATGAGAGAGAATTTCTTTTGAAATACAAATTGGACAAGATGTCATAAGGTAATATTACATAAAGATCAAACAAAACGTCGTAATCTATGACAGTAATTTTGAGACGATTAATGCTCAATCAATTGATCTCTTCATAATTGAGTGGCCATTAAGGTCAAGCGATTGAAAGTTGACTTCATTTTGGGATATCTTAAAAGGAGAGACGGCATCAACAGAATGCCAATCATCATGTTCGACTTGGAGTGAACGTTATAATTTTACAAGACAATAGCAGAAAATTTAATATTTTATTAATATTTATAAAACTATCAACAGAGGGCGTGAAAGTGAATATATAAATATTTAGTTTATTCACACAAGTGAGGAGGGCTTATAATTTTAAGTAGGTACTTTTATAAATATCCAGCTGGACAAACCTACCAGATCGGAAAGAAGTTCAATTGGAGACACTGTTGGGGGTATATTCAATGCGGAGATATTTTTCATAGAAGGTACAAAAGTTAGAGGGTTTTATAATAAAAGGGTATTCAAACATCTGTGAAGAATGAGCTCCATTTCATTTTGCATTATATTTTTGAAAGGCTACTCGTGGCAAAATGGGTAGGAATACTATCTTGGTAATATTTAATGCTTTGAATCTTAGTATTTCTGAGTACAATACTATTTTATTTTTCGTACAAAGTATTACCTAGCAGATATAACTGGGAAGTCTTTTATTTTGCTTTGCGGAGAAGGTATGTTTCACAAATGGTATGATTGATATCAAATGAAACCTCTGAAGTATCGATTAAAGACTTTCGATAGCACAGAATATAATCAGAAACAAAGATCCCTTGCTTAAATAAGATTTATACAGTCAGTGACAGATCTTAGATTCTTGAGCATAAGAAAGTATAGAAACAAAAGTATACTGCAGCAATGATTGAAAAACTTTGTGGGCAAGTCAGGAGAACGAAACATAGCTTTGCTAGCACTGCATATAACATTTCCATAATTTTTATCTTCAAAAACACAATATCTTATACACGCGCTAAAACTATTGGCGTATAAAATTTAGCGTACTAAAAGGTATTGACGAAAATTTATCTTGAATTTTAGCAAGACCCGGTACTAAGGTCAACACGCTAAATTTGGCTTTTTGTTCTTGAATAGAGGTGGCACCACCAGTAAGCCTCCAACCAATTGAATTTGTCGGCCCGGGCCGTTCTTTAGCACACTAAAAATATTTTTTTTTTAGAGTTGTGAGTAAAGTCAATTAAAAAATGAAAGCTGAAAATTTACAAAAATATCAACATATCGGAAAAAAATTAATAAAAATAATAAAAATGGTTCTTCTTCTTCTTCTTCTTCTTCTTCTTTTATTATCTCTATTATTATTATTTAGTTGCTAAAAGAATGGCCCCATAAAGGAGACTCGCAAAAATTTAATTTAGTGCGGACCTCAGTACCAGGCTTAAAAATGGACAAAACATTATTCGTAAATTATTAAATTTACTACAAATGTAGCAAAAAAATTGGAGGTCTAAGCACTGATTCCTGAGGTACACCAACAAAAAGGGTCAGACAAGTAGAAAATCGATATTTCGTTGTTTATTGTTAATCTCTGGCCCTTTATATATTTTATAACTGACCCGCCTCAAAGATGAAAAAAAGTAGTCAACTAACTATTTTTGCTTTCCCGAATTTATAATAAATTGTACTTAAATATAAGATCATACGAACTTGTGTACAATTCTCGAAATTTACGTATATGATATGATATGATAATTCAAGATAATCTTTATATCAGATACCCGTCAAATGCTTTAGAAATGTTTAGAGGCTCTAGAATGATGTGAAAATACCATCTTTAAATGCAAACTGTTCTTTCTATCAGGTATTAACTTTGAGTAAAGTTAAAAAAGATTTGATTAAAAATCCAAAATAACCAGAGAGAGAAATCTTTCTATAATAAAAATCAAATAAACTTTCTTCACTTACTCATAGATGGCATGATAACTAAAATTTATTCTATATGTATTTCGAAAAACCTCACGACATTTCTAATTCACATTTTTATGTAACTCAAACTTTTACCTGCCTACAACAATAATAATTTGTCATCAGCTTTCCTTCGTCAAAATTCAAACACACAGCAAAAAATCTCTCTCTTAACAATTCTCTGTCATTACGTTTTCATATCAAATCATTTCCAATTGTCAGGAGACATCTTGACAATTAATTATTCCCTGTCCGTTATTTAATGGAGGAAGAAAAACAAAAATCGATAAAGTCTGCTGACCCATAAAAATCTACAACTCAAAGTCAAGTAATGATTGACTCGTAATAGACTTTCCATCTTGTCAAGAACACGACCTTGTGGCCATCTTAAAAGAAACCTCCAGAAAATGTTATAAAAAAAAAAAAAAACAAAAAAATATTGAAAAATTCATTTGCCCTTAAGAAGAAAATTCTTATTGGGGGCAAAAAAAAAAAAAAAACAAGCTGCCAATCAGCAGAACTAGAAGTATCTTTACATACTTAACAACAACCACCACCCTCAATACTTCAACACAATCCCAAAGTCTCCAGCCCTCATTCACTCACTCCCATTATCTCTATAAGCAGACAGAACAGACTCCTCTTGATTGACAGGTGAATAATTTCAGATCATTTTTCATCCCTTGAACTTCTAAGGTTCTTCTATTCTGTCAGTCAGTCCATCAGTCAACAGTTGGGCCAATGTCTGGTGGCCTGTGGAAAACCTTTGCCATCATAAAGAGGTCATCAAAGTCGATGGTAGCTATACTACTGGATGGCGGGAGTAATACACCGTTGGTGGATCCTGATCTCTATAGCACTCTGCTACCGCGCCAGTTGCCTTAGGAGATTTACCGTATGCCCTGACGGGAAGTTATCAGTGATTTCTACAAAGCACCGCTTGTCAGCGGTTGAACTCCTGTCTACAAAGATGCAGGATTCTAGACATTTGATAAATCTTGGGATGCGAAGTTCGGCGGTGGTGGTGGTGGTGGGAGGATTACATTTTTCTTGGAATTTTCTAATTTGATGCTGATGAAAGACGTAATACGGGTGGCTAAAATTTGTATTCTATACAGAATGTGGTGAGGAAGGTGTTCATTTAGTAGAAGTAGAGAAAAGATGTCTACATCGACACCTGTTTGTCACTAATTAGTTTAGAGGAAGATAATTGAAATTAATTTTTACCTGTGATGATGGTGCGTGCTGGTAGTAGTGATGGGTTTGGGTATAATATAAAATTTTTTTAAAGATGTCGTTAATTTTGGATGTCAACTGGAACTTACCTGAAAAGATATAAATTGTGAGACAATAGTTTTTAGTTAGTAAAATTTATGATTGTATTTTTTTTTTTTTTGCTTTTAGATAAAATAAAGTGAAAGAAGGTTATGATATTGTGGAACCTGAAATAGTAGCAAAAGTAACCTTAACCTTAGTTTTTATATTTTTGTTTAATAATTTGTCGACAAGAGATTGGAAGAAAGTTTGACTTTTGGTTCAGGCTGACTCTATACAGTAACTATTATCAAGTTAATAAATAATTACCGTAACAAAATAATTTATTTTAATGATTGAGAACAATATCTTCGTTATAAGAATTTACTAAAATAGTTTATTTTAGATTTTAGCAACAAGTATCTCTTTGGTAGCATTAGTATTTCGGTATTCCGCAAAGTTCTATCCTCGGACCTTTATTATTTATACTCTTCGAGTATGAATACTACTAAAAATTTTTTTTCTTATAAAAATAATAAGAAGTTAAGTAAATTCTATATGACAGAGTAAAACCATACAGCTACCTGTTATCTGGTGGACGATGAATGTAGCTAACTGACTTTCCATAGATGATGGACAAGGCTTTTAATGATGCAATGCAAGAGTTCGAATATGTTTGAGTGACTTTCTTTGAGTAGTCTAGCGTAATAATTATTGGATGCGGTAAGAATATGTGGATTGGTTGCTTCAAGATTTTGTAGTACATACATATCCATGAACATGTCCTATTGAATGGCATTACTGGGGAAAAAATAGTATACTGTAACATAATTTTTTTGATTTAATACAAAATTGCTCTGGTCGGTCTCTAATTCTAATCCCAGTTGGCAATTAATCGCTTCGAAGGATTTCTACTTATTTTGTTCTTATTTGCTATAGATTTTCCCACTCTTGGAGACAAGCTCAGAAACTCGGAGAGGGTACACTCTGAGCTAAGATACGAAAATTAACCCAAAGTGCTCTAATGTAGGGGCGGTCAGCTTCTGTATTAACCATGGATCAATTGGGGCTTTGCTAGTCGTTAACTTCTTCGAAAGTAAAGAGAACTACTAACTACAAATACATCAACTCTTAAAAAAAAAACTTTAATCTACATACAACTAATAAATTTTGAGAAAGGATTATCAATTGCCGCTAAACTTTTATACACAATTTTAAAGACCTAACAATTTGAGGGGTCATCTAAACCTGCCAAAGACATTCCGATAAATGCTCTAAAAACAAATTCCATTTTTTTTTTATAATTAAGCCAAGCTGGTCCTCTGCTCCGACTCAAGGGTCTGGTAGACGGCACTAATGAGGAAATGTACCTAATTCCAATATACTCCAGAAGATAGACAGCAGTAATTGTCGGAAAGAAACTGACTATCAAATACCTTTGCCAACTTTTGTTGGGGGTGTCAATAAAATGATGCTCACCAGGACTGACTGGTATGAGAAGAAGATGGTGGTAAC
Organism: Dioctria linearis; assembly: GCA_963930735.1. Lineage (NCBI taxonomy): Eukaryota > Metazoa > Arthropoda > Insecta > Diptera > Asilidae > Dioctria > Dioctria linearis. The sequence continues at coordinate 175,806,184 of OZ005744.1, read as the reverse complement.
ATCCGACATTCCATCTTTACGGAGTGACGAGTTAGGGCACATGGGCTGGAATGTACACCAGAGACTGCTAGTTGACACGAGTCTTATAGACTGCCGGACAAATGTAGTGCTTTTCAGGCAGAGCTCGTAGCGATTTACCAGGCTGTAGTATTGGGATCTATGTGCAAAGAACTCACAAGGCACAGCTGCATATGAGCCAGGTAGCTATTAAGGCGCTGCCGTATCGCGAGGCAACTATGGTTTGCATATGACAGGAAGAGAACAATACAACTGCTTAATGTCACCAGAACGGGTCATTGGAGACCATCCTAGAAGGCTGGGTATAGCGTCGACCGATTTGTCTAGGAGCTGTAATGACTCGAAGTAAATCGAACCCGTCCAGCGCGTATTCTGCGATTGCCCTGCTCTGATGAACAAAATAGGTAGGATATTGGGTAACTACTTCTTTTCAATTCTGGGGGAGCTGTAAAACAAAGAGTTCAGATGAATCCAAAGTTTCCTAAGGGAAGCAGGATAGATCTAGGGCATTTTTGTTTTTGTTTTCCATGAGGATAAGGGGCACAATGGACACACTGGTGGCCTAAGTGAAGCAGGCTAGGTACTTATAGCGGACTTCCTATTACATTACCTAACCTAACCTAAGCCAAATTAATATCCTATGATGCAAAGCACAGCATGCCGAGAAGGGGATAAGGGACATGAGGGAAGCGATGAAGGTGCTGATGTATGTCAGTCTTGAACTGTCACACATTGTAAGCCCGAGGAAAGAAGATGGTAGACTGTTTCATATTCGCACAGTTCTTAATAAGAGAGAGCATCACGGAATTTTACTGTACGGCCGAAAGTATTTTGAAGGGTGAATAGATATGCGCGGCTTGCAGCGCGAGTATTGCATACATGAATTAATCTACAAGGGATCAGACTAGATATTTCCTCGGAACATTTACCATGCATGTAACGATAAGGTAGCAAAAGGCATCTGAAAGCTACTTGGAGACTTTATATACCTATACTTCCTGAATTTATAATTAAAGGATAAACAGGTGAAATTGCTGACTGTTTGGCAAGTAAGGGAAAATAGTTTAAATTTACTGTAATCGAACAGAGGCTACAAAAAGTCAGAAGAAGTAATGGCGCAAATAGGAAAGAATATTCGCCATCAAAAGCAACTGGATATTGACTGTTTTTTTCAACTTCTTGCAATAAGACTAAAAACACTGTGGTCACACGGGATCGAGAAATGACTGCCCACTTTCAGTTTTTAGTATACACAGGTTGTTTGATTGAGAAGTTACTGATTTTGTTAATATTTACGTATACATAAAAAAAAATTAAGCCCATATGTCTGTAATTGCTATGACTAAAATTGTGGAATCTCGCTCTCAACCGTTTAAATCTGGCTCTTGAGATTTCTTCGTTTTTTCATATATGAAGAGAACCCGTATTTTTTTTTAAAGCGCAAAGAAGTCAGAAAACTGTAGGGTAAAGTGTATCCAGTTCAATGCGGGAGAACTCTGTTAAAAAATAAATCTAATTATGGTTCAAAGAAAAAAAAACTAACATCTGTTTCAAAGTCATTAGATACTTTATCAAAGCATCAGAAAACCCTCATACATATATTTCCGAAAATGTGAATGTTGACGAGCAAGTACGTCAAGAAATCCATTATCTGAATGAAGGGTTCATATATTGAATAAACTTTCACACAACTGACTCGAATAAGGTTATTTAAAGGGCCCCATGTAAACTGGACCTAGAAAGGTAGGAACAGACTACAAAATATCACAATGCTTAGAGACCGTATCTCTGGCCTCCATCACTCTATTTACCCTTAAAAATATTATCTATTATTTCTGGAGCACAATGCAAATACGGTTGGGCATAAAGACTAATTTTAAAGCTCTCAGACAAACTAGTAACTGTACAATCAAATATTGTCATTTATCTAGAGATACAAAAAAAAAAAAACAAGGGCGACGACGGACTCTTGAGGTACACCAATATAAAAAGAGCACATTAAAGTATATTTAACAGTATATGTACGATTAAAAAGGAAGTTGTCAATTAAACAAGCTACATGAGTATATACCTATAATTGTTGCTAGTAAATGGTTCAGTTCAGTTTATAAAGAACTATAGACGCGATTGAGTGCAAGATAAAATGAACTTATACAGTAAAATTTTTCGTATAAAATTAAAGAAAATTTTCTCTTAAAATGTATAAGTAATTTCGAGGTCATCCAGAGCATCAACGTTTCAAGGTACACTCAGGTCACTCTTGTAGCCCAAATATAACCATACTGCCATAAATCAACATGTCTCAGGCTCTTCAGCAAATATGACCATTTTACACCTTTAAGTTCATATTTACGACGTTTTTTTGTAAATCGAAAAAGTAATCAATGTGAAAGTGTGAAGTAATCCATGATGAAATTCGTTTTAAATGATATGCGAAATTTTTTCAATTACTTAAGATTTTATACTTCCACATCCCACCCCCAAGCTTTCTCACTTACATCTAGGTCCTTTAGAAAAAAAAAAACCACTCCATTGACACAATTAAAATTCAATTGAATATGTAAAGGATCTTGAATGTGACGAGCTTATATATTCAAACGAAACAAAACTTGCAGTTTATATCTCATGAAAATGTTAAACAAGTACAGAATCGGAATGTAACTATTTCCTATGGAGCTTTCTTACAACAGTACACAGTGACACAATACAATTTCAAGTCGCTGCTATACAAACCGAACATTTCAAAACCTTCAAAGCTTCCTCTGACCTGATGGGATTTAGGGACATATTCAGACCTTGGACATTGCTATAGAACTTGAAGGAAAGATTGCTATAGAGATATTAACGAGGAGAGTACGAATAAGAAGAAGAAGACCTGTCAAAAAGTTTAGATGGACAGGAACAGTCACTAGTTCCACTCTGTAGAAGATGATTCAAAGAGAACTTATACATACACATCCACACACACACACACACACGCACACACACAAATACAAATATATTTGGCCACATTTTATATCCCAAGTGTATTTAGAGATGTATGTCCATATCTAACGGAATATATATATATCCAAAAACTTCCGATGTTTGAATGGACAAGTTGAGGGAAAACTTTTAAAGACGAAAATGCACTTGTAAGGTCATATTTAACCAATGGGCGGAGGTGGCCTCTTTTGGGGGCTTTTAATATGACATAATCGTTTGATTAAGCACTTTATCCGACAGATGGTGTTAGCTAGATGAGTGGTCAAACTTTTACTTCTCTCCTATATATTTTGGCTCGTTTGAAACTGTGACAAGTGACATATGTCCAGCTTCAGACTTGTCTTGAGATTTTCCTAGCAATTAATGATTTCGATTTATTCGCAAAAGGTTTTAAAAGATAAAAGAAAAAAAAAATCTTGAAAATGTGTTTTGAATGATAAAATTTTGTGTACAAAATTATGGGATTTTGGGTGTTATAGGATTTTATATTTTGGTTTTAATTATAGGCATAAATTTGAAAATCATTGGTGCAGTTCCAGCGAGACTAATAAGAAACGATGAGAAGATGTTGATCGGGTTTGATTTATAACTAACTTTCAAATATTTTTGTTCTTTGACACAACTAATTAGGGGAATATTTGAGTTTTAACGAAATATGCCATATAGCTAAGCTAAATTATGGCTGTTGTGCAGGTAGGTAGGTAGTCGCTTGTGGACGATTTTTTAACAAGCAGATTTTTTGTATAAATTGAATTTACATTTTTAAATCTAAGCTAGAAACACTAATTTCTGTAATTTATTGTGGTCGGGGTTTAGTTCGGTTTATATACGATCTATAGTTGGGTGCAACGTGTAATCTGAGCGAACTAGTTTATCGTAGCCCCAATTAATTATCAACGTTATCAGCGTTATCATAAGTCCGCATGTAATAAATGACCGAGACACTAATTCAGAAAAATTTGCGGTGTACTATATGTAATAGTCCTGGTGACCTTGAATATTTCGTTGGACGTTTAAAATGAAGAACTTCAGTTTTGTTGTTATATCACAATATACTTTTCTCTTCTCCAAATGGTGTCATAGATGAAAATGCATCTTCTGCGTTATTGATTTTTGATCCTATCATCTTCTTCTGAATCTATGATGGCGGTGTTACTTGGTTAGTAGAATTTAATCTCGTTTGAAACTGTACTACATTCAACAGTGAGAGGGAGTATCTCTATGAGCTCCATCATCGTATTAAAACTAATTACAGCACGCCATTATACATATATATTGGTTCGAAATCGTGTTACTGCAGAAATTCCAAGCTCAAACCGCTTTTATTTTACATTGAAACTAAACCCAAACTTGTCACCAAGGTTATTGTGGAAAAATCTTAAGAGGGCGGGCATTAGTGAAAAGGAAGTTAGTCCCGCATTCGATTTCAATCTGGATGACTTAAATGCTGCTTTCATTTTCGTTCTCCCAGCTCCTCAAAATGAAGCAGATCTCCACTAACCACTTTTATCCTTTAATTGAACACGAAATAAGTTTCTCTTTCCGTTTTGTGTCGATGAAAATGAAGTGGTAAAGTTTATCCATGCGATACGATCAGATACAACAGGAGCAGATGAAGTTTCTTCACATTTCATTAAAATTTCTCTGCCTTTTATTATTAAACATTTATTACATTTTTTTTAATTTCTGCCTCACTTCCTCAACTTTTCAGCCAGGACTACCACGGTGTTGGCACTACCAAAAAAGATGTCTGCGAAAGATATGAATGATCTGCGACCGACTAGCATTTTAAATTTTTTCTCCAAAGTATTAGAAAAATTTATGGTCGCGCAGATTCAGGAGTACCTGGAAGAGACGAACTTTCTTTCTGAGTGGAAGTCCAGTTTCCGCTCTAACCATAGCTGTGAATTAGCTATACTAAAAGTGACCAATGATCTGCGATTGGCATTGGATAAAGAACACATAAGCGTCCTTGTGCTCTTGGATTTTTTCAAGGCATTCGATAGCATTAATCATCATAAGCTTTGGATCAGCTGTCTTCAAATGTAGGTTTTTCTTCTTCTGCAGTTCAACTAATCCGCAACTAGCTAACTGATAGGTGGCAGCAGGTTAAAGTGGAAAATACTTTACCTGGTCTTCTACCGCCTTATTGCGGAGTTCCTCAGGGATCAGTACTTGGCCCTCTTTTGTTTAGTGTATTTATTATTTTCCGTTATCAAAAAGACGTTGTTCACCCCTTCTTCGACAGTTTGAATATGATTGCTGCTTGCTTTTACTCTCCACTCTACGACAAATTTAGTATCCGACGTAAATTTTATAAGTAAATTATTAGTATCACGGCGCTTAAACTATTTTTTTATGAAGTTTTGCTGTTAATTCATTCGTAAAACATGCTTATAGCGACACCTGGAGTTACTGGTCGCTAACTCACCACCGCCGCCGACTAAGAGTAATATAATCGAAATTTTTTATTATGTATATTTCCATTCAACAACTTCAATGTTATTTCAAAGTCACTTCATAGAAAGGCTCCTTTAATCCCTAGACGAACGCCATAGGGCAGAAACAATTGCTCCATATCGAACCATGATTCTTTCGACAGCAATTTAATTCAATTCAGGGTGGTTTGATGGTGAAAGAATTGTGCTACTTCAAATGGATCTTGGTCTGACGAATTACGTGCGGTTTTCGGGCAAAAGCCTACCTTACTATAGGCGGGATCCATATAAAATTCCATTTCCTTTTTTTTTTGTATTTCCACGTCGATCCTTACAATGCTAAATTTCGGCACCTTCTGGAAAACATGCAGTTGGTCTCCGGGTCTTGATAAATCCTCTTAATACAAAAATTTTAGTGCTGCCCGGCAGTTCGTCTAGACTATAATTGTGTTACATTTCTCCTTACTTTGGTGATTTTGAACCTTATAGTGATAGCCACAACAACGAGATGCTTGTCGTCTCTAATATTTGCTCCTCTGAAGATTCGATTCTCATCTACAATGTTTCTTTATCTCCGAATGAAAGAAATCTCCGATTAATGTTTTCCAGGCTTTATCGATGGATTCAATTCGACGATATAAAAAATAGATTAAACACCTCCTTCCGACGGCTCTCCCACTGATTAGGAAGCCGGGGCGGGCGTCTACTTTCCTGAATCTGACATTGGGATGGAGTACTCAATTGGAAGACACACCACTGTCTTCCAGGCAGAAGTTTTCGCCATCGAAATAGCAGCGAAGATAGCCCTTGTTATGTAAATCAAGGGGAAGGATATCCTTTCGGATGGTCAGGCAGCCAAGATTGCTCTGAGAGGCCCTCGGATAACATTTTAGTTATTTGAGGATTGCAGGTCTTCTGTGGATAAGTTGTGTATCCACAAGCAGGCGTCCGTTCAGTGGATTTCTGTTCACATGGGGATCATAGGGAATGAAAGGGCTAACTAACTAGGGCTGGCTCTGATTCTCCGTTCCTCGGACCAGAACTCGCTGTAGCCGTTGCCACTTCGAGTATCGATTGTCTCATCACGTTCATATGAATCGTCAGCAGAGATGGGCGAATCTGAGTACTTGCAGGAGCACAAAAGTGTTTCGTGATGGTCCCAAAGGAATATCTCTGATTTTCTCATGGGGCTCGGAAGAAAACAATGTAGAACTGTGGGTGGCATCATCACCGGCCACAGCTCGCTTCTTACTTATCTAACAAGGATGGGAGATTTTGACAGCCCTGAGTATATGTCCTTACTGGAAGGTGAGCCTGAGACATCAGAACATTTTTTTTGTGCATGTCCTGCCTTCGCCCGGAGCAGGCTGGACACTCTAGGAACTGCCCTTCTATCTGTAGATGAGCTGAAATACCTTCCTCACCAAGACCTGATGCGCTTCATTAAGAGGACAGGAAGCTTATGTTTTGGTGAAAGGGCGTCTAGCAGGGCAGTGGGCAGTACACTGGGCTTTTCTGGCCTTCGTGCTTGGGATGAGATCTCCCTGTTGTCTGCCTTTAAAAAAAAACACCACTTTCAGTCATTCTTAACAACTTTTTCTACTTCTTTCCGTTATAAGCAGTGCACGATTGTCTGATTTCTCAATCTGATACGTATGTCCACAATAAAAATTCCGTCTTATATTCGAGACCTGCTAATGAGAGGGACTGGAACTTGAGGATTACACCCATATCACACTACACTTTCCCTGTATTATTCCATTGTCTCTCTGTCAGAGTGGAAGAGTAGCGTTACATTGACAAACATGTTCACTTGCATCGTGCAATCTGGATTGGTTGAATCAGTCCATAACCGAGATATTGTATCCAATTTTTCATTGAATAGTACAACTCTCATAATCCATTTTCAAAATAGTGTGCTTGTATTAAAATCCGAAGCATTGTTTCATGATCCGTAGTCACTGCTACAGAATAAGTTCGTGGAGATCAAGTAGTTAAAAAAAAAAGACGAGTGCTCATCACCACTTAGCCAACAAAAACAAAAAAAAAGTAGGTTATCGTGGCCCGCCACATGGAATTTTTGGTGAGGTCAGTGAATAGTTGCCATACAGAAATGCATCCATATGGCAATGCATCCAATCAGCGTTTGCCCTGACAACTCATGATGTTATTTGCTTAATCATATTTACAACAAATCTGATCGATTCCTGAAAAAAATTATGTCACCTCGAGGTAGCGAGCGACCTCATGTGTTTGAAGACCTACTGGAAGAAGATTTACTTGAAGTCTTCTGTAGGAGCATAATGTTGGTACAAGATTATGTTTCGAACACAAATTCTTATCCCGACGTAAATGCTATATTTATCTTTTGGGCAATGGGTCTCTAACTTATCACTGATTAATATGCGTCTTTTGTGAGAAGTATTCCAACACCATTTCTATGAACGTAGGGAATTGTCATTCATAGTGGAGTATAAGAGGGTAGATACATCCACCCAGTTGAGTGAACTTAATAATCCGTATCAATTGCTTAATAACAAAAAAATATCAGAGTTCACTGAGCTCACTGTAATGTAGACAGTAGGCATTTAACGGTTTCATTGCTATCCTGATGAGATCGTATTGTACTGCTGATCGAAACACACAGTATAATCTCAGAATTTCTACACGAAATTTTGATTTGTGGCTTTAAGCCAACAAACTGACAGTACCCTTGGTTCTTGGCATTTAATTCTACGGTTAATGAAGTAGGTTCAAATTTGCCTACAGACTCTAAATATATGTAGGTCTCGAAAGAATAAAACTAAATCCCCTTTCTAATCAATTTCAGGCTTAATGTATTTTATTCTCAACCTCTTTCCACTAGATGTCACTACCCACACATATAAAAACTCACAAAATTCAACTATTTCCTGACATCTGCTTTATCGTTCATGGTGAAATTTTTACGATGTGTGTGGTTACCTATAAAATATGTCAACGGCTAGATATTTATAAAATTTACAAACTTGAAAAATATATCCTAGCCAATTATCTACAAATAATCTCCATAGATAAAAAAACAAAAACTAACAAAATCCTTATAAATTATGCGTAAATAATTTTCAATATACATAATCCCACTCTCATTACTCCGTTCAATATAAAAAATAGAAAAATAAAATAAATAAAATATTTAACAACTTTAAAATCATCTTAATTAAAGTAAACCTGTTAAACTTCCTAATTCCATCTTTGATATACTCTCTGAGGACATCTATTCTTTGAGTACCCAGCGTACAATTTGTAAATTTTATAGTTAGCAAAATGTTTTGAAATGCGCTTTAACCAACCCCAGCTTAAGGTGGGTTTATTATTCTGAAAATGATGTCAAAGTGAATGAACTTTTACGGTGATTGCTTTCAAAAACATATTAAAAAGGCAACGGCTGAGATATCGATTTTAAAATCGTAAAATCACGACTGGTTGTAAAGATGTTTTTACGAGTGTTTTATGTAAGCCAATTAAACAATAATCAAGCAGTAAAAGTCCGAGCAGGTCCTTCTGTGAATTCTTTGCTAATAGCCGTCGCCAATAAAATTTGATAAGGCGTTAAAATTAAAGATTTTGTGATTTTTAATTTGACGGTTTCTGTCAGGACGAGAAAAATTGAGTTTTGTTTTTTCTTAACATAATTTACTTATTATTAGAAGAATAAAACACAAACAAAAAAAAACTTATTAATTAGCGACAAATTCTTCTTTTACATCAAAATCAACTTCACGCAAACAAAAACAAAACGTCAAAACCCTCTTGGATGTATCTTTTTTTTCTCTTTCAATTTCCCCTTGGTCTTCTTAATCTGTCGGACAGGTCGTCGGACATTCGTTCAATTAATGAAAATCTCAAATGATTTTCCGACTTCAGTTTTCCACTGTCCATCAAATTTCAGGACAAAATGAGACATGACAGATTCTGAAGGTAGGCAAGACAACCAAGCCTTACGGATATTTTTTTTTTTTTTTTGCTTTTCCGGGACGTATCCCGATGACTTTGAATCACTGAAATGAACCGACAGGCGGCAGTATCAATGGGGAAAACACGACAATTCGTGACCTGACTTTAGATCAGCTAACAAAACATAAATGTTTTGCTGTTGCTGCTATTATTGTTGTGGATGCTGCTGCTGTTGTTGCTGCTGCTGTGGTTGAGATATGGGCAACATCGAAAGTAGAAAAATTTACGAAAATGTGAAAATTGTGGAAAATATATTTTAGACAACGTCAACTTGTATGTATGTATGTGGTATTTGTATGAAGGTAGAAAAGAAAATCTTCTCTGACATGTTATGGAAGTATTTTTGTGCTTCGGTGGTAGTAGTAGGTACTTGGGGACTTCTGTTGAAATTTAACTAATCAAATAATGCTTCCTAAAGGTATATAATATGATGGTTAGGGGAGCAGTAAGCGATACAGGAAGCTTTGTTGGTTTTGCTTTTTAGATATTGTTTAGAGGAACTGCTGCTAATTTTAACAACTAACGTTCCTCAACGTTCTAAACAGAACCTATACACATATCCGCTACAAATTAATTGTTCGAAAAACATTGCGAGTGGGAAAAATTAACTACTACTGAATCACTGACCAATGGATAAATACCGTGACATAATAATTGGAGAGGACAAAAATTAAGGCTTCAGACAACAGGCTGGGTTTAGAGAAGAAAAATCCTACATTGCGGATCTTTTTGGAGCAAATCATAAAATACAGATTCTTTCTATTTCACGTGTATTGGATTATGAACGACACGTACACGGGATTTCAAATATTTGTGTTGACCCACTAACATCAGGCCCTTAAAGGGATATTAGAAAACCTCAAACCAGAAAGTAGTTTAAAGCAAAGGAAAGATTGTAGTAATAATTACGCAAATCGTCAATTACACAAAAGAAACAAAAAGGCAACTCTGAACAACACAGTTAATCAAACTGTCAGTGCATCATTGGAGCTGCAAGAGGGCAGCGAAAAATTGCAAAAAAAAAGTATAAAAAATATTTCCACAGGCTTTTGAAGGTAGCTCATATATTCTGGGTTGGATTGAGAATAGCGAGCGGGTATTTACCAAGAGTTCCTATAGAGTGGCGATGGTGGGATAACGGGATGACTGATGAACTATTTTACAGTTTAGATGAATTTAGAAGAAGAAATAGACTGAGATCATCTAAGATATGAGCTTGCGCGCATTCGAACAAAAAGGTCTAAGGTCTGTTAAGAAAATTGAGATACGGCAATCTTGGCGATCCATACTAATACTTTTGATGAAAGCTATCACGCAATTTTTCTTGTCAATATTTTCTGCGATCGTTAGTATCAATTTTTTTTTATTTTATTAAGCCAAGCTCCGGGGATATCCTATGATGCAAAACACAGCATGGCAACAAAGAGATAGGGAAAGGATTATGAGAAATGAGGAAAGTGAATATAGAAGTAATAACGACGGCTAGACTCTATTTAACTAACGGAAAGCCTGGTCTAAGAGCCATTTTACCTAGGAAATTATTTAAAGAAAAAAATCTTTCGATAGTGTTGTTTTTGCGTACAATAGCTAGCACACGGAAACGTTTCCTCTGATCAACAAATTCTCTGTCACTATTATTATTAATTACGGGGGATGCAGATAGGATTTCTGCCTCTCATCTTGTCACTGCGACCTATAAGATCTATTGTGACATTACCCCTGGATGCCCTAGCGCGCCAATTCGAACTTAAGGTCTTTGGTGAAGCTTATAATATTCTTTGGGGCAATTTTTTCGACATCCTCTGGCAGTGGAAATACCTTTCCTTAATGCCTTAGCCTTATGCGGCACAGAGCTTCACAGTCACATAGGACATGTTCAGCGGATTCATCTTCTTCCATACAGAATCGGCAGGTCTCATCATTGACCTTACCCATCTTCTTAAGATGGGATCTAAGTGGGCAATGCCCAGTAAGTAGGCCCGTTATGAGCCTTAGTTCCTCCATGCTGAGTGTGAGGAATTCTTTTGTCCTCTGTTGCGAGTATTTATAGGGCCGTAGACACCAACGAGGATAATCCTATTTCCTGTGTAAAGATTATTCCTATCCGAAAATAATCCCGCTTCTTTTGGTCGTAAACTCCAACTCGTGTAAAACAAAGAGTTTTTGTTTGTGGCATTACTTTCGGATATTTTCGGTATGTCGAAATAAATGAGTATTATGTTTTAAAATAAGAAATGTTGAATACGCAATATAATGAACATAATTTATTTAATTTTCAGTTTACTTTTTTACATAAATTCAAAAAAACAATTTTAGTAGAGAAAGAATTTAAGATCAGTATATCTAACCGAAATATCGTTGCCACGGAAACGTGCTATTTTTTGTTGCCTGCTGCAATTATCACTTAAATTCAAATTTTGTTCATCCATCACCTATTCGGAATAATCCTCAAACAGAAATTTTACCCCCGGAGAATCTCGGATAACATATTACACCGGTGTAATACGATGGATTAAATCTTGAGTAATCTTGGTTGATGTTTGTGCATTACACGTGAATATGGATTATTCTGGTTGGTGTTTACGGCCCATAAACTTCTTCGCTTGTCTCAGCCCCGGGGTATTTTCCCAGTATTCCTTCTTAGTTATGTCCTCTCAAGGCCTGATCTGAGCTGAGAGGTGACTTTTTGGGTGTCCAAAGAGAGGCTCAGGGCTAATAAAGGAGATTTGGCTGCTTCCTTTGCAAGGCGGTCTGCAATCTCGTTTCCCATAATGCCTTCATGTCCTGGTACCCAGATCAGTGTCACTCTATTTGTCTCGGCCAGTTGCTTCAAGACAGTAAGGCAGTCCCAAACCAGCTTTGACTCAAAGGTAAACGAGTTTAACGCTTGGCTGTCTGATATTATGTATATTTTTGCTCCACGATTGTTTGTTCCATGTAAAACGATTTTATTGCGCCATAAAATAGAGGAGGTGCAGCACGTAGAATTGAAAGAGTGAACAACTCAATATGGAAACCACGCAGTATTCAAGAAGAAGACATACAATTCGTTCGACAAAATTGTTGAAATAAAAACCCTTTACAAATGAAAATGTTTGAAAAAGAAATTGTTTTTGTAACAGACGGCGTTTCGTATCAGCAGGAACCGTATACTCATCAGTATGGCGTTTTTCTTGCCTGCCATATTCACCAAAGAAACAGTCAAGCTGACCTCATATATGCACTTAAAACAAATTTTTAAGTGACAACTTTATTTGAGGCGAACTACTAAGTATTTATTTCAATGCCTAGCTAGATTAGCCCGATGCAGGACTAAAATTTCATAGATAGTTTTACTATGAAATAAATTCATAGCGAATTTAATCAATTTTTTTTTCAAGATGCACTTGTTCTATGCACTTGTCTAATCTAGATAATTTAAATCATATTAAAAACAGCTCTAGAAGAAATAAGTGTTCCTTCTAATCCAGAAAATATTACCTTTATAGGTCATATGAAAAATAAATTTCAAATTAATTACAATAATAATAATAACAACAAACAAAGGAATGCCTTGAAAATAGGTCAATTTATAGATTGCGATAATCGTTTAAATCTTGACCAACCAACCAACCAACACCGGACAAACCAACGAACCAAACCAAACTCTTAGTAGCTAAAAATTTATTTAATATAAATTACAAAAGTTTATGCGAAATGCTTTAAATAAAAAGCGGCTTCCTGTCTTGGTCTTGACATATATAATATGCACTCTGCTCTGGTCTAACCACCCTAATTTGTCACTGCTGCACACTCTATCCTTAGTCGTTGTATGTGGTACCGCAGCATCCTTTGCTCTATAGAATCCAGATCTCTTGCATTCGTCGTTTATTCTCTATAACTATATAGACAGAGCACACCCGTCAACTTGGTGAACTACTTCTGACATTAATCGTGTCTAATGTTGACATCCTGAGCTAAGGATATGGCAAGCATTGTGTGTGTGTGTGTGTGTGTGTGTTTGAGTGGAAAGTGTATGCATATAAATATGTTGTACATAGTTATATAATTCTCTCAAACAATTGGCGTTCCGCATATGAAAATCCAGGATACTATCTTCTCTTAATTCTAACATTTCCAAAATTGTAGGTATAGAATGACTGACTGAGTGAGTGAGTGAAGGAGCCAAAGTTGGATAGTGTGAGTTTGTACTATCAACTTAAAGTTTGATGCATTTAGAGCTATTGCGTGATGAGATTGTTGTTGTTATTCTTATAGTTAACGCTATACTAACTTCTATCTTGCCATCATCATATATGTCTGGATGAACTTTAATATCTTGAAATTATTTTGAGTGACATGAAAACCTATGAAATGAGATTTTCAACAAACTACATAAAAACATCCATTAATAAAAGGAACACTTTAAATTTTATTTGCAGAGGATAGGCTAGAGATGAGACAGAGATTTAAGTAGTAGTTTAGTAGTGACTCAATTATGGTACTGAGTTGAGCTGAATTAGACAAATTATCTTTAATTATTTAACTCAAGTGTTGTCGTGACATATTTATACATAAATATATGGACAACAAAAAACAAAAAAAAAACCTGACTCTTGTCATGTTTATTAATTAACTCATCCGCCAAACTGGCCACAACAAATAAAAATAAATATAAATAAAATGAAAAAAAAACCATACATCCGGCGACTTGCTTAACCGATCTCTGCCCATCATTTCGATTGATTTATTTTAATGATCGGGGGATTTTGGATTTTAATTAAAACAGATTATACCCGCGCGCTCTGAATTATTAATCAACCTTTGGCCTATCTGGGAATGTCAAACCGTTTTCACATTAATATCCTACCGTGCGGCACATATATAGTTTTTGTTGTAGATGTTGTTGTTGATGTTGTGTTGTTGTAATTTACCCCCCACACCCCATTAAACGACCTCCTTCCTAACTACCTTCACTACTACCAAAAGACCCCGACCGACCACGATTACAATATTTACAACAAAACGCCTGCTCTCTTTATATAGTAATGCCAGCCGCCACGGGTGTTGAAATTTATTTGCCATTAACTTTATATATTCCAACAGAACAGTGCTGCCCAATTGATTACGATTTCATTGGGATATTGTGGCAATTCGTCACAATATAGCATTTCATGTTTAACACTACTATCGCGATGCAATCCATCCCCTCCCCATTCTTTCTTCTTCACCTGCATTAGTATTTGAACGAGTATAGGTAATAAACTACGCGCAACCATAGTTTGTTGTTTTTTTTTGCAATTTTTTTTTTTTTAATAGGTACCTATGTTTTGTATCTATTATCCGCAATTTCCCTGCATCCATCCACCCACCCATACCCACCACCCAATCAACCAACTAACCAACCATCGACAGAACAACTGTGGCAAGATTTTAATCAAATTTCATTTGCAGATTTGCGATTTTAAAATTATTTTCAATCAACCAAGAGTGCCCGCCTCGTCTCCCGCCCGCCCGCCTGGACATACATCATGCACCCGCTAATGCCCGCTGCCCGCCCACACATTGACGCGCAAATTAAAATAATTTTTGTTTGAATTTTCATGCCATTCGGGAGATTTAAAACAAGAAAATCATTAGCACAGATATTTACATTGACACACAATTAGTAATTTATTGTTACTACTTCGCATAAATTTTATGTTAATTATGCCCCGCGAGAGATAGTTTTATGGCATAGTCAATTTGTGGATATATTCCATGTCCACCGACCACCACCACCACCACCTCCATTTCCACCATCATCACCATCATCATCATCATGGCCACCTTTTTCTCCTTTTTCACATTCATTTTTGTTAATGGCGTTATAATGTCGACCACGCTTTGCTGCTCTAAGCTGCTGCTGCTGATGATGGTGATTATGGTGGGCCTTTTTGTATACTCTCCTAGTGCTACTACTACTACTGCTGATGCTGCTGCTGGAAATACTGGCTTGGATTGGCTTGCCTGACTAGTGACTAGGCGAGCTAGCTAGCTAGCTAGATAGCCAGCCTAGCCCTATCGATTTATATTTTATTTTATATCATAGTTATGCTCGTATTTTGGATGGGATTTAAAATAGATATTTATTAGGCGATGATTAAATGTTGATTTATATTTTACCCTTTTTCCCAGTTTACCATACGACGTAGTACATACATATCGCGTGCATTATATTTATATGCATATGTATGCCGATATTATACAGTATTTATGGATATTTTAGGGTCCAGCCCATTAGGTATGCTCTTCATTATTGAAAATTAAATACAATTTTATCTATGTGTAGAATTTGTAGAGGTATTTGAAGGACATTTTTATATGTATATTATTCGAATAAAAAAATTTGATATATTTGTCTATGGTTAAACTGGAGGACGGATACAATTTTCTAATTGAATTTGTTATAGGCGACACTGTAATGTCATATCCGATATAGTACAACTAATCGTGATCACCCAGATTAAGTACAAAAAAAAACAACTGTCGGTAGTTATACACTTAGCTATAATTAAATAGGCCTAACCAGGAAAGAAGCGGAATCTCCATTCATTGGATCCCACCATTTCTGCGACATTACAAAAAGGTACCCATAGCAGAAGAAATAACATCCAAAATAGAAAAGCTTCAGTCTGGTGAAGGCCTAGCCGTCCTGGATTATAAGACTTTCGAAGTAGTCTATTAACTTCCATACAAAGATTAAAAAAAAAAGAAAGAAATCATTAACTGTGATAAGCATCAGATCAGGCTAAACAATAACATATTAATTGGCCGTTTCCCACTTTGGTACATGTCCTTAAGAAAATGGGCAAGCCCTCAGATGATAACTGCCGATTCTACAACGAAGAGGTAGCGTCTGTAGAGCACGTATTCTGCAAATGCGAAGGACTTTCTCACCAAAGACATCGAAAAACGAAAACGAAAACACTAAACTGAAAAACACAGATATTGTCCTAAACTAACACATATTTGCCGCAATACATGTAAAAAAAATATTGGATATTTTTTATAATTGCAGTTTCAATAAAAAAATATCCATATTTAAAGCTTTATTTCAATTAAAACATATTTTTATGTTTATTCGTACGAGAAACAAATTTTCGTTCCGAACTGTCAAGTATAGATTCGTTCCACACACGAACGAATATTCTTTTCGGTCGTATATAACCTCATTTCCGTTTATTTACATTTGACACAAACCCAACCCAACTTTAATTCGTTCATTTTTGATATGTAAGCATAAACGAATTTTCGGTGTGGAACCGTTTATTCGTTCGTTTTCGTTTTTCGATGTGTAAGCGGCCTAAGACTGCGTGTCAATACGATCTGGATCCACACTGGAACAAGGGTTCCACACAAATCTATCTTTGAGTTTTTGTAGTCTACCGCACCTGACATCGAAAAGGACAGTGACCATTTTCTCGACACTATGCTGAAGAGCAGCTCAAATTGAAAATTCCTTCTAGGGCAAATGGGAATCACTTTCGGTGCTTTAGCCATTGACAAACCCTATAATTTACACAGATATGGGGAATTGCCATACACATCAAAAACCATATCACCGCTTTCCATGTCAAAGTCAAGGCCGTCCTGGAAACGAGAAGGTATCTCTTCAATTCACCTACTGACAATAAAAAGATTTCTATCTGCTCGGACAATTAAGCAGCTATCAGGACCTTGTCAAAGCCCTTTACCACTTCCAAACTGGATTTGCAATATAAAACCACCCTGAATTCCCTCTCTGTGAATAATAGAGAACTCGTTCTTTGGATGTCAGATCATATCGATATCGGCGGAACGAAAAGGTGGACGAGCTTGCTCGTCTTGGTGCAGCATCGGAAGCATCCCCTTCCATAATTTGGAACGCACCAAAACGCCGTGCCGCTAATATTTTGGCTTATGCTGACCGCCAACACAGTTATTTTTGGTTGGATAACCTTTCGGGTGGATCTACGAAAAACTGGGGGGTAGCGCTAACCCAAACCTAAGGAAGAGGTTATTGGAACTAAACAAACCAACTCTAAAACTCTGGTGTCAATTCTCATTGGGTACACTTTCTCAAGGGGTCACCTATACAGGATGGGGTTGATCGATGATCCTGTAAGCAGAGGATATGGAAGGGAGCCCAAGGTGGTGACTCATTATCTTTGTCACTGTCCAGCCCTCTCAGGAAAGAGATACAGATTATTTTTTGGTACACACCTCCTAGACGAACTGCATAAAGCCATTCAGATAGGTTGAGGACAATATTGAACTTCATAAGAGCTTCCGATTGGGACCTATGAGCAATTGCTCGTAATTCTTCAGGATAAACAATGTATTGTTGTGGCAGCGTTGTAGGAACACCGCCCGGGATCTAAACCTCTCTTAAATTCAACCGAATCCAAATCTGATAAGGTAATAATTTGTCTAAAAAAGGGTGAACGTGAAATGGGCATAACATCGTAGTGGAATATCAAAAAAGATCAATCAGGTCTTAGTGCATAGGGGTGGTCCGCTCTCCGGCCACCCTTCCTACATATAATAATAATAATAATAATATTATCCGTATAACAACAGCAAAATTTTTCTTGCTTTAACGATAAATGCTTTTTCCGCCTATCAATTACATCCGTGTCTAGAACTAAAACTAAAACTGTTAAAACTAAAGCTTAAAAAACTCCAAGGAACACCCACTACTCCATTATCCAGAGAGAAAACTTTCTTTTTGACTAGAATGTTGGAGAAAGAATCTTGGGAACCCGTAAAGATAGCAAATATATTGTTGCAAGATTCCCTTTTACGCGCCCGTTAACCTTATTGTCTGGCCGAGCGGTCTCCAGTAGACTTAGGTTGGGCGTTTTTCGTCGAGCTTTTGGGGCCCTACCTTGCTACTTCCAGGTAACCAGCACCAAAACGCCAAATTCCTCGTAGCAGATTAATTTCCTGGCGAAAGCTTCGGAACGTTTTACGGAACACTTTTTGGTCGTCAGGATGATAATGTAAAATGCAAACCAAATTTTATTTTTCTACGAGCGAATTTACGTTTTATTGCGCTACACCACAATTCAAGTTTTCTCAAAAAAAAAAAAAACAAAGAACAAAAGAAAACAACTTGTGCGTCCTCTCAGGCTACCAGAACAAAACTTGAACTTATCAAAAAAAAATTCTTTTTCTTTCAAAATTCAGCATCTCCACACGGAGTCTGAGTGACGTTCTTTTTTGTCTAGCAGCTAACTATCTTGAGCGACATCTATTTGCCCCTAGCTTAACAATCGTTTACTTCTTTTCTCAAGTTTTATCTAATTCTAGTTTTAACAATTTTAATTTCCTTTCTAATTCTTAAAGTTTTTTAGTTAAAATCAAGTTTAATTTTTTCGAGCATTTCTACCTAATTTCTATTATTTTCCATATCTGTCAGATTGGTGTATTTTAAATTCAACAAATGTTCGGATTATGTAGTTTTGACGTTTCTTTTCTATATTAGTCAGATTAGTTCATTTTAAAATTCAGTAAGTGTCAAAGTTATTTACTGGTTTTAATTTGTCTACATTTGTAAAACCATTTTCATTTGTGGTTTATGTCAATAAATGACAGATTATTTATTGATCTTAGTTTTTTCATATTTGTGAACAAAACTCTCTACTCTTGAGGTTAGCAGTACTCATTTTTCTATTTAGGAATGTCAACAAAATTTATTCTCCTATTTCGATTAGATTTTAATTCTTGACGGTTAGCACCAATATCTGCCTTTCCATTTAGGACGTGTCAATATAATTGTGCTTCCACGACTAGGCACAAGTCCAGAAAAATTCTCGTGCTTCGGGCTGCTAAGTGTGGTTTGCTTTTTATTTGCGTGGTTTATTTGGGACCAACTAGGTGTCGCGCGGAATTATAAAAATAGCTTTGGGTTAAATGTCTACCTCTGACAGATCAGCTGACTGAAATGTCAAGGATTTGGTTCGGGGTTTTTGTGTTTTGTTCACTGGGTATGGGTTCTTCCAGCTCAATTAGTTTTAATTTGTCACGTAATATGGCAAGAGGAATCAAAATTGCTTGGCCTGTTGACGTAATTATATTGCTACTTAAAACCGTGCCAGTTCAAACAGGTTTGAGCAAACTGTCCTCAGAACTTCGAATGAACATAGCCAAATTAATCGATCGCCGTGTAGGAATTATGAATGAAATTGTCCAAGGAATTCATGTTATCAGGATGTATGCGTAGGAAATATCTTTTTCAATCTGTCATAGCAGAATCTAGACGTCCTGAAATGAAGCAAATCCGATATGCGCAAATTTTATACAGTGACATGTTTCTTCTAAGGGCATGCGCAGCAAGGTGAGTGTTTCTGTAACAATATCTATAGTTTCGTTTCTGGTCAAAACTACCAGGAACAACTTCTGCAGGTCCTCTATATTTTCACTGCTAAACAATGATGAAGTGGTTGTTGATTCCATGGTAGATTCGCTTAAAATTCTCGTCTCCTATCCACTTCAGAGGCACTTGTTTTGCATCTCCCGTATGGATGTGTAAAAGAGCCAATACAAGTCCGTACCTACCGAAGATATATACAAAGTCCTTAAGGAAATCCAACATCTCCAAAAGCTCAGATCCTGACAGATTCTCTTCACTGTTAATTTAAAGCTGCTCTCCATCCTTGACTAAGCCTACCGCACCCTCCCCGTCTATTATGGATTGGAATTTTTTTATGTGGTTACCGGGTTGTATTAGATGACGTTACGAACCTCGTCCTATAAATACCGGTCTTCCACAGGGCTCTATTATCTCTCCGACTCTCTTTTTAATTTCATCATTAATGATCTGCTTTCCCTTACTTTCAATTCCATCCATAGTTTTGCCGATGACAGTACCCTTGATTTCGCTTACATCTTTCATACTCTTGCGGACTCCACATATACTCTGTCAATCTATATAACATAAATTGAATAACGACCTTGGTAATATTCTCGCTTTGGGACAAAGCTGTCTAATCTCTTTAAAAGAACATCATAATTTTTCTACTCCCTTGATGGACCACTGATTTATGATACACCGTCATTATGCATTTATGGCATTCATATTTCCAGTACCTTAAGCTAGATCACATCTGGATTTCTGAAAAGTTGTCAGAAATATTTCAGCCCACCGAATCTATGGCTCTTTTACAAGTCCAACATCAGACCTAGAATGGAATACAAAATTCTCATATCTAGTTTATTATTATTTTACACTTCAAGTACCTAAATATGAATGAATCTAAAAAAAAAACGTTTTCGATTTTCAATGATTAGTTCCTATACAAGTTAAGTTCCTACACACGTTCCTTTATCCAATATAAATTATGAATCTGTCTCTGTATAGTAGTAGATGTCATCATCCTACTTGTAAAATTCATATAAAATCAAGCCCATAGTAATAATAAAATCATAAACCTTTCCGCATAAAATCTCAGCAATCCACTGTTAAGCGCAGCAAGCATGTAAAAGCCAACAATGCGCAGAGTGTGATTTTCTTAATTTTCCCATTTTACTGAATCTGATAAATCCGGTTGAAAATTTATTAATAGAAAATTGTAAAATATTAACTCGTTCGTTAAGATATGATATGACGACTAAACATATTTGCATATGTATGATGATTACAAATACATGGATAGCTATTATATGAGCTTATGAGCAGGGCTAAAAGTAAGTGGAGATCGCACCTAATCCGAGACTCCTATATTATAGGTAGCTAAGCTAAGCTATACATTAGCTCGAACCGGACGGACGAAGACAACAACAATAACATTAATATGCGGTGAATGGCAACGGACAACAGAATAACGCGAAACGATGCGATGGGGACATTTCATTCATATATATGTATGTAAAAGTATGAACGACACAGAAATGATCGAGTCGTGATTGATGACAACGCATTGCGGCTAAGCTATAACCAAGATTAGACGGGTTGATTCTCCTCTCTACTAACGTTTTACCTACTACTAAATGTGTTGTGTGCTCATTTAAACTGTATATAATAATTCCGGAGACGTATCTTATGTGGAGAGACTAATCAACTTGATATGGAAAAAAAAAACAAAAAACAAAAAAAAAAGTTTAAATGAAATTTTATTTTTGCATATTATTTGCAATCAAAGGTGAAATGTACGCGCAACCATTCAGATTTATTCAAGTTAACGATCAATTGATTTACGCTGTCACGGTGTATTTTCAATTGATTTATACAGCACCGGTCTTAGATGAGTGCCTTGTGGTACTTGTTTTTATGGTGGACACCACTTATTTATGTGAACTTTGTTCATTTTATATTTTTTTATTATTATTTTTGTATTTTTGTGTGCATGTTTATAACATT
Organism: Dioctria linearis; assembly: GCA_963930735.1. NCBI lineage: Eukaryota > Metazoa > Arthropoda > Insecta > Diptera > Asilidae > Dioctria > Dioctria linearis. The sequence continues at coordinate 175,784,386 of OZ005744.1, read as the reverse complement.
TATGAGATTGTTGAGTTGCTGGACCCATATATAATGAATAATATGCACATGTTAAGTTTAGTCATTTTATCTCGTGATTTCGCGGCATTTTCTCTTAAACGATCTGCATAATTATAAGCTGTTGATCGATTCATAAATCATAAAGGCCAAAATTAATATGAGGTGTAATATTTTCTGAATAGGTCATTTATAGCTCTGTATAGGTGGGTATATATATATATATATATATATGGGTCTACATATGAATATAAATATGATTAAAAAATAATAAGACATATTGGTTAAGTGAAGGCTTAAAGGACCCGACATTTAAATGGAATGCATATGTAGAAATATTCATTAGGTAGATACCCATTGGGTGGTATATATATTTACTATTTGTAACTCAGTCTAAATTCTCTCCATTGACCGCCACTGCCATATAATTAGTAACTTTTCATAGAAATTACTACAATAAATCACATTTAAACCAGACAACAAATCTTTACTAACTACAACATAAAATCCACACACACATACATATTATATAGAATTGCATGAGATTCCATAATGTTTCCGTCATGCAATGAAATGCAGATCGCATCCATTTGATGTTATAGCGGTCATTACTTGGGTCATAACGCGTTCCAGAATTCACCGTACAACAATGATGACCACTTGCTGAGATCGTTGTCCGTATATAGAAAGAAAATATATCTTTAGAGATCGCTAGCCAATTTCTATCATCATCCGGTTAACGTTGTTGAAATCATGAGTTTCATGGCTAAACATGATCAAAAGGCGCAGAATGAGTGGCGTTCGCATGCTTCTTAGGAAGCGATCGAAATATAAGTATATATATATATGTATATAAAAACACATCTTGCAAACAGGCGAAGGAAATATTAGGTATATACATACCTAAATGGATATAGTTAGAGATAGTCTTTAACTCTCTAAACTATATAACAATGGGTAGGTGTCTTAATTTATTTTAAACTCAGCAAATTTATTGTGCCGAACCATTTCAATCGTAAAGTCTATGCGCCATTGGATGCTTACCATCTTAATAGCTACTACTAGAAGAACACTGTTTAAGGTGCGCGCGCATATCTAAAAAGAGATTTGCTGTGTTTTTTTGTGGTTTTTTTTTTGTACATACACCGGAATGCGTAGGTGAATTTGTGTGCGGTCACAGTACATTTATATTTATCCATGAATTTAATTTAAAATCAATTAAAGAGATGTGCAATTTATGTCTTCATTAGGATGAATAGTTTAGTTACTATGGTTACCTGATTAGGAGGAGGTCTACTATAAAGGGATGGTTATTTAGACATCATTAGACTGTTTGCTTTCAATTATGGAATGATAGTTAAAAGAAAATGAGGAAGAAATTTTTTTCTGTTGCGTTACATAGTGAAGTAAAAACCAGTGACAGTATGTGATATTTTTTTTTTGGGTAGGGGCGTAGTGGGAGGGAGGGGCAGAATATTTTGTTAGTTGAAATTTAGTTGTGTGTTATTTTAAGAAACGATATTAGTTAGAGCCCGTACAACAAATTTCAGTACCCCACGTTCAATTCCAGTTTTTCGGAACTTGTCAGGAACTGAGAACTGCCATTTTCTTTCTGAGTAATGGGTCAGTGCTGAATTTGCTCAGGTCTCCTGAACTAGCAAAAAGGAACTCAATTTAGATATGCAGTTCTGAAACAGAGCCTCGTAGGCATCGAATAATTTTAAACCAATTTTTTTTCTTATTTCATTATGAATATAAAATTTCAGAATTGGTGCATTACTGAGACAGCACTAAAGCACTGAAGTATTGATTTCAAAATGTTGTACCAATATCGAATCTTGAATACCATTACGTAAACTGTGCTTAATCGGTGCCGACTTTCTGCAGTTAAACAATAGCGTTCACACTTTCATTTCATTGGTGTGTTCAGTATCTCTGCAGTATCTCGTTAGTGCTGATTTCTCAATTTATATTTGCAGTTCTGAAACAGTGCCTCGTAGTCATCGAATAATTTTTAGCAAATTTTTTTTTGATTTCTCATTATGAATATATTTTGTACCAATATCGAATCTTGAAAACCAATACCTGGGGCAAATTTTGATGACCTTGGTCGATTAAAATTTTCAGTAGCTTAGAAAAATCTGTAATTTTAATGTTACAAGATGTATAGCCCATGTCCGTAACTTCATAGAAAACATTTGGGAATCGTCTTTACTGACTGGTTTTGAGCTTAAAGCTGGCTGCTGGTTTAATATTAATTCTGCGTATCATCATAGGGAATCGTCTCAATAATAACTTCGTTATCAGTACATCTGTTTCCATCGGCTCCCCCCAATATTCTCGTGTTAATTTTCTCGTATCAATTTTCTCGTATCAATTTTCTCGTGGAACATTTGCTCGTAAGTCAATTTACTCGTATCAATTTTCTCGTAAAGCTATTTTCTCGTATCAACTTTCTCGTAAAGCCATTGATACGAGCAAATTGACTTACGAGAAAATGGTTTTACGAGGAAATTGATACGAGCAAATGTGGTACGAGAAAATTGATACGAGCAATTTGCTACGAGAATATTAAGTGATACCGTTTCCATCAATCTGGACTAAATAACAAAATAGCTTTGCTAGTAGACTAAGAAATATATTTATTGATACTAACTATGAACATTACTTTTAATGTTTGCTTTCCTTAAGTAAATTTTTCTATTTTGTTTAGAACAGTAGGAATGGTCTTGATGGTGGCAGCAAGTTAAAGTGGAAAATACTTTATCTGGTCTTCTACCGCTCTATTGTAGAGTTCCTCAGGGATCAGTACTTGGACCTCTTTTGTTCAGTATATTTATTAACGACCTACCGGAAGTTGTAAAGGATGCAAGAATTCATATGTATGCTGACGATGTTCAGATATACCTAGACAGGCCTATTGGGCTAATAGAGGATTGCTTTGCTCGGTTAAATGACGACCTCAAAAATATACACAAATAGTCAGTAAACAATCAGCTTAAGTTGAATCTATCAAAATCACAAAATATGATAGTCCACAATAATAGTCTTCATACTGATGAACTTCCAGCAGCTGAGCTCAACGGAACTAATCTTACATTAGTGAATAGAGTTAGAAATCTAGGTATAATTATCAACTTCAATATGAAGAGCTGTGATCATGTTAATGCTTCTATACGTAAGATTTATTATGGACTTCGGCAGCTTTGGCTGTCCGCCGATATATTAAGCAGAGAAATGCGACTACGGCTTGTTAAAATTCTTCTTTTGCCACACTTCACGTTTGGTAGTTTAGTGTTTCCTAAGCTTGACAGCACATGTAGACGTAAGCTTGAAGTTGCCTTCAACGACTGCATCAGATTTATCTTTGCCCTACGCAGATTCGACCATGTGTTGCCCTATAAATTACAGCTTCTTGGTTGCTCACGTATCTCAACCTAAAAGCGCTTTACTTTTTATTTAATTTACTGCGCATGAACACCCCAAAATATTTGCTTGATAATATTCAGTTCTTTCAATCAGCCAGGAATCGAAATTTAGTCATGCCACAGTTTCGCAGAGCCATCTTTGAGGATTCTTACTATGTTCAGATCTTTCGTTTATGGAATAACTTACCAGCTAATATTCAAAACGCCTGTTGCTTCGGCATATGCAAGGGGTTACTAAGGTGCCATTCTTCTATCTGGGCTGCTGCCCAGTGACCTAAGCTCCCTGAACGCTAGCAACAATTTCGATGTTTGGTTCTTTCATTCTTTTATTGTTTCTTTAAAAATTTAACTATTATTTTTATTATTATTATTTTATTAATTATTATTTTTAACATGATTTTAATTTTCTCTTTTATCTTGATAATATAGCTTGTTTATTCATTAATAGTTTAACATTTAACATTCGTGTCTTTTTTTTTTTTTGTTCTACCTTAAGTTAGTATTTTATTTATTTATTAGTATATTTTTTATTTTTGTTTTTAGTATTTTATTATTCTTTTATTAGTTAATCTTTTTAATTTGCTTTTCTTTTTGATTTTCTTATTTACCAAATAACAATGTACTAAAAAAGATTGTAATATCTTGTGTACGTCTTTACATTAATAAATTCTAATTCTAATTCTAATTCTACTCAGGCATTTAGGTTGCAAAATGCTTACAAATTTATGTTTTTCTAACGCTGGTTTTCGTTTTGGCATGTCTGATAATTAAAATCTTGCACGAAATCAATTTAAGAACTGCTGTCATTCCTGACAAAATGGCTATATGTCACATAAGCTAAATGAATATCATTTCAATAGTGTTTAAGTATTAATAAATAATGTGGAAATTTCGCAATAAAATTAATTACGGCATCAGTACTGATACTCATTGTTAAATACAGTACTTTATATTAATGTAATAAAGAGGCTGAGATGGATGACTTTCACGCGCGACCGGACCAGGTTCGATTCCCAGGTAAGCTTACATACATTTATATAATTTCTTATAGTGTCGCATTAAAAAACATAACAAAATTAAATTATAGGATCAATTAAATACACTCTGAAAGATACCACAACTCAGTCGAAAATTAAAGAAGAGAATTTTAGTGTTCTTTTAGAATTTATAAATATTTAGCCAGTCCTGAATAGGTACCTAATATAGTAATTACTAGGCTTAGTAGATACTTAATATTGCAGCTATTTCAGTACTGTACAGGGGCCCAATATAATAACTGTATCAGTACTGCTGTAGACATTTATACTTTACTTAAATCAGAAACTCGGCATTCTATTGGTACTACTCCAGAACGGTTCCAGTAATCTTAAATACTTATTAGGAATTAAAGTCGGCCATTTTTTCAGGTTACCAATGCCGATTTTTAGAGCTACGAGGGAATATCTGTAGATGTCCGAAAATACCCTGCATATTTCAGTATTGGCGTTCAAAATCAGTACCTTTAGGTAGTTCTCTGTTGTACGGGAGATACAGCCAAGTCTACTTCAATTGCCTGCTCAGTACAAGAGTTTCCCCACCATCTGTCACTGGTAACTGATTTCAGTGGCGGTGAAAACCATGTTGCAAATTGGACCGTTGCAAGTTAAGAATTTCAATAAATTAGGTATTTTCTTATGATATATCCGGGCAAGATTGTTATGGTATTAAGTAGTGCCTTATTTTGGTATGTCCTATACAACACAAAATAACCCAGGGACATGCCATTCTTGTCCCACAGATCCCATAGCCTTCCCGAGATAAACAGGAAGTATTCAGTATGTACTCAGGACCTTATTTCTAGGAGTTATTAGAAATTTCCCATAAGTTGATCCTTGCGATATCCCCCCACAACGACTCTCTATGTCTATGGGAACATTCTCAGTATTCCACAGATAAATACATATGGGATGTGCAGGATAATTTTGGGACAAACATAGGAAAGTCGTTTTTTCTCCTTACAGAATTTATTTCGGAATGTTCTCTGATACTCGTGGTTCGCGTGGTTCTCTGCTGCTTGGTTAGCCTCCGGGTGTTGCTTTTGGAGAGCAAAAACAGAACAAAAAAAAAATACGAATTGAAAGAACCATATCAGAACTGCGTTGTTTAAGCCAGCTACATGCGTGCAGCTATATTAGAATTTTGTTCGCTTCTGCAATTTCTTCTTGTTTTGGCAAAGTTTGTTAGTTGTACATTTCAGAACGTGATTTTTTAGTAATTTTGTCATAGGAATTCAATTTGGATTTATATTTTGTGCAAGTGTATACACCTCTGGCATATACTTTCCAGCCATTATTTATTTATTTTTTGTAAAAATGCCCACACATAAAGAGAAATCTACAATACCAGAAAATCTCATACAATATCCTCAAATATTCCCCCGTACATCCTGTCAACAAACTAGGAGATCCGTAAAACGTCCTAGGTATGCTTGTAGCGGAAGTTTCACATTATTGAATGCGTGAACTGTGCCTAAGTACAACCTGAGGAAATCTTTTGAGAAAGACACGGGATCTATTAGGGACATCCCAACCCCAGACATTCGTCACTCGCAGGGATATATATCCTAACAGGATTTCCCAGTAATATACCACGGACACAATGAGCTTAAAGGCTCTCTTTTGGACAGTATTCAATGAAGCTAAGCTCTACGGCCAGCCCCAGCCCAGATGTGAGAATTGTATTCCATTCTAGGTCTGATATAGGACTTGTAGGGGGAGCGCTAGATTTGATGGACTGAAATATTTCTTGGTCCTTTTCAGAAATCCAAGGCCTTTCATTGCTTCCTTGGGATAGGCAAGGCTGTTAGGGTTGATCCTGGAGCATCTAGTCACTGTCTAAACAAGATAGGGTGCTATCTCACTTCAACTTCACAATTATAATAATGGGCTACAAAGCTTAGAGTTATTCAGCCATGCAAAATTCCAACAAGATGCTGGGTTCAAATCTGGCATTCTGAAATCTAACGGAAATATGATAAGATTCTGCATTGTTTAAAATTAGATAACATAAACAGATTAGAAGATGGACTGCGATCGGACATCAATGCAGAAGTCCTGCAGTTCTGCTTGCCATAAAGCTAAAACTCTTTAAATCGACGTATGTAGATCAACATTAAATTGCATCAACGAGATGTTGGTTGAGCACCAGAAAAAAATGTCTGAAAGGCTTGGAGCTAAGTATATGTTAAAACTGGCTATAGAAGAACTCCACAAAGATAATATGACGGATTTTTTGGTATTTTTTCAGGAAAACACCGATCGTTTTTGTTTTGAAAATAGATTTTTATTTCATTTGCTCGACGTTTCGGGTCCAGGTGCGGCTCTACTTCAGGAGCTCTACATAAATAGTATTGCACATAAGTCCGTTTTCTTGAAAAAAAAAAATTGTTGACATACCTTTTTGTCTGCGCGTATAAATGATTTTCTTAAAAGTAATAATAAATAACAATTCCACAGAATAGAACAATTGATTACATTAAAATAAAAATAAAATAAAATACATTGTTAATAAATTAAAATAGACTTCAAACAAACTTTAAGGCAAAAAACAATTTACATGTAGAGCTCCCGAAGAAGGGCCGCACCTGGACCCGAAACGTCGAGCAAATGAAATAACAATCTATTTTTCAAAACAAAAACGATCGGTGTTTTCCTGAAAAAATACCAAAAAATCCGTCATCTATATCAACCTGATCAAAAAACGTAAAAAATCAGCTGTAAAATCAGCTGTAAACTCACAAAGATAATAATAATTTATTTATGGGCTACGTACATAAGATTTACAATTTATGTTACTACTATAAGATTAATTAATTAATTAATTAATTAATTAATTAATTCAATAATTAAGGATAAATCATAAGTAGACCGAATTGAAAAATTATAATAATGCTAATAATCAATAAATAAAATAAGATAAAACTAATAACTAAAGATAAAAAAAAACAATAATATGAAATTAGTTATAAACAGAAATATACGAAATTCCTTAACTCACAAATGCATCCTTATAAGCTTCACAAATGCATTGACAGTACCAGCACTCTGAACGTTTGACGGAAGACAATTCCTAGATATTCAGGTGTATCTCGATTCAATATATTAAAAAGAATTGGTTTAGGTAAGAATCCAGGCAGCAACCAAGCATCTGGGTTCTATATGGTGAGACATCGTCAAATCAACGGAAACCAAAAATGAATCTGATGCAATCATTGATGACGACTTGAATTTTACTAACCCATTTAATACGGCCCAATCAGTTATTCTATTTAACTCGCAATTCATTCACGATATACAGTCTTCAAAAAGTCCTATATAGGGCTACCAAGATATAAGCTGTGTTCTTTTGTATCCGCAGAACAGGATAGAACAAAATATACACAAATGAACGCCTCATACATTTTCATAGAAAATTTATAAATAAAGCGAACAGTATAAATAGCACACTTCAATCGAAAGAACAAATTGTTCTCTCCAGTATGTAGGAGTTCTAGAACAAGGTACACAAAAGAACACAACTAAAACTAAATATCGTCAGCTTACAGATGTCCTGTAGCATCTTCTACCACTTCTGGGAGGTCATTTATAAACAGGCTAAACAATAAAGGACTCAGTACTGATCCTTGAGGAACACCATAGAAAGTGAGTAACGAACCAGAGAGTGCTTGACCACTTTTAACTCGCTACTGACGATCACATAAAAACTTTCAAATCAATGCAATGGCGGAAGAACTGAACCCAAATCTGATGGACAGGTTCCGTAGAAGTAAACTATGATTAAACACTATCGAAGGCCTTTGAGAAATCAAAAAGAACTAAGGCACTAAACTCGATCTTATTCAACGCAGACCTTATATCTGTAGAGACTTTTAATATTGCTGTTACACAGCTGAAAAAAGAACGAAAACCTGATTTCCAGCGCTTAAGTAAATTGTTGCTTTCCACGTACTCGAAAATTATAAATTAGTTTCTTCAAAATCGTTGATAAAAAAAAATACAATATACTTATAGGCCGGAAATCGGATGGTGAAGCACAAGCTTTTTTTTTTTTTGTATTTGTAAAATTGATGCTGCTTTCCACACCTTTAGAAAAAGCAGATGACATCAAACACGTGTTTACAGAATGAAGCAAAACTTTATCGATTAGCGGTAGCAACAGCTTAATAAAGCGAGATCGTATGCTGTCAGAGCTAATTGCTTCCGACCTGATAGAAAATATTGCAGAAATCAGTTCATCAAGACAAATACCACAAGAGGAGAAAAAGTTGTTTTTATTCGTTTGTGAGACTGATGAGCGCGGAAAACTTGTACTTAATTGGTTCGCTTAAGTTCTTGAAGATTAATTGTTAGAGGAGGTAAACAAAAATCTAAATCATCAACTTCAGGTTCGCAAGCAACACTATCTTTACCAAAATAACCTCTCTCGATGGGTAATATTACTATATAGTAGTCATGAACAAAGTTGGATATGAAATGGGTTCAAATGATGCCGTACATTTCGTTACCTTCCAAATAAAACAGACTGATGTCAATTTTCCATCAAATCAGTGCAGTAAGATTTAAGGAGGTTTATAGTTGTTAGAAAGTGAATCGATATGGCTACAGCCCTTGATGCCGAGATGGATGACTATTAATTAATACAAAAAAAATATATATATATATTCCAACAAAGGTTTCATTTTGAAGAGAGCTCAACCCCAACAAAAAGCAATGACATGTCATATAATTTCGACACAACACTCTTCCTTCAATCATATTTCCAAAATAGAATCTTTTGACCTAACAAAAAAAATTCTATCGATTTTCGGGGAGAGTAGGCTGATTTGACATCATAGTGACTATCATTTTTTGTTTCTTTTACGAAGATCAATAAAATTTCAATGCTGCTGATAACAAGTTACAGGACATATCTTTTTCAGTATTCATAAATTGACTCAGTCAGTCTATTGCGTGTGAACAATAAAAAGGAACAAATCTTCACACACACAAAAAAAAACAAAACAAAAATTATATATGCAACAAACACACAATTTTATTGCACCATTTGCTACAGACTTGTTTTATTTATAGAAATTTCCAAATCGGCAAGAATTAACATTCAAAGGCATTTGATGGCAATTCATCTCAGCTCTTTGGGGAGACTAGAACCTGACAACATAAATTAGGTCATCCGATTATCATCAATGCCACTGATATTCAGACGATTGACGACGACGTCGACAACGACGACGACCAAGACGACCAAGACGACAACAACGTAAATCTTAATTTTGCACAAAGAAAACACACGAACCGAGTGCGATTCTGCCAAATTAATTGAGACTCTGGCTGCTTACTTAAATGGATCCGTCAAAAGTTTTCTAGAGGATGATGGCGCAAAAATTAATGACCCCAACAGCTCCACAGAGTCAAATAAAATACCAAGGAATTTGAAAACAAAAATTATTCTTCTGATGGGCGTCTCAAATGAATCGCGTTTCTTTGATTGACGAATGTGACACCGAAAGGTAATCAAACAGCACAAAGAGACCAGAAAGCGAATTCTCGTAAATCTTGAAATTTATAGCTACTGACAGCCGGACAACAAACTACCGGACATACAAACAAACAACCAAACAAACATAAAAACAATATGAATGATGCCATTTGCAGTGGGGCTGGCGGGGGAAGTCTTGGACCAGAGATGAATCCTGATGTTGTTTTTCTTATCTAGAGCTTCGCTAGCAAATTTACATTTCTATTAGAACTGTCACCAATAATTTAATTTTATTATTTGCAAATTTATATATTAGCGAAGTTTATGCTTTTCTGCGACACAACTTGAGCATCTTTTGGTAGGTATATATTCCCGGACACATATCCCATTAGCCAGAGATCGAGCAAATTACCCTTAAAAAACATAAGCCACATCTACAGGCTTGAACAGGCTCGGTAAACAGTCGTAAAAAAGACGCTAGGACTAATCTCAATTAATTTGACAATATCTTGGTACCGGGGCCACTCCAGCAGATATCGAGGCTATTTATGATGAAACTTTTCCAGAGGTAATAATGAGTTTTTCCAGTGTTGGGGAGTTTGTCTGTTTTTTTTTTTTTGTCATAACCCAAACCATCACCCGACTGTAATACCTCCTGAAACCACCAAAGGTTTTCCCTTGTGGATTTAGTTAGAGAAGTCAGTGTTCATCGAAAGGTGGCAGGCAAGCAGTATAAAAAAGTGTGGTTAGGTTAAGAGAATTTTCTAAAGATGACTATGCGCCAAGTGGCCGCAAATTATGAATTAACTTTTCGTTATAGGAGTCTTCGGGAAAACTTTATTCTGATAAGCGGGCATCCTTTGCACTTGGGCGGTCGGGAAGTGTTTAATCTTGAGACGGTTATGGCATTTTTTTTTTTTTTTTACGTCTGTTAACATATTTTGGCATAAAAAATGCTTCTTTGATTACAGTTTACGGGGGAACTGCTATTGGAGAAGTTGGAGACAAGGGTTTATAATTATATGTATGTACGTAGTAAGGAGGTTGCTTAGATTTTTTATATACAGAAAAAATAAAATTACCTTATTGAACGTGCTGAGGAGAGAAGAAATTATAAAGAAAAGTAATCAAGAGTAAATTATAAATCTGTTTATACTATGCGCGCTTAGGCTGTGATGGTCAAAAATTCAATGATAAAAGCAGATTTATTTAATTGTTGGTGGGATGTATGTTGGCCAATTACTTGATTAGGTTAGGACTAAGTGGGGTGTTTGCAGGCATACATTCAAGGGCAGACCAGCTAAGGGCAGGGGAGGGCAGGGGAGAGCAGCCCCCCCCCAAGGTGAAAACATGAAAGTCAATTTTCTTGGCAATTACTATTACTGGAAACTAGAGATCGAGAGAATTAAAACCGTGTTTCTCTGCAGTCTGTGCAAAATGAAGTATTGGAAAAAAAATATATATGATATTTATTTCAGTTCTTATCTAGAATTTTCTAGAATATTTGTAATAGGTTAGCGCGTGGAGCGACGGGATCCTTGGATCCCGCCAAGAAATTACAATTATGGAAGTGATGCAACTCATTTGCCGAGAAAATTCAATCATGTTTGGATGGATCAATATGCACCGTGGCTAGTATATTCCAAGCGACTAAAGGGCGCTCTTTGCAAACACTGTGTTTTGTTTCCTCCGCCCATAGGAACTTTAGGAGCTTTTATGATCAGGCCATACACAAAATTCAAGAATATGCATGAAGACAGCCGAAAACATGCTTCTACCAACCTTCATCTAACAGAGACAAGTGGTGCAAAGAATTTTTTTGAAAATGTACCTGTTGACATCCAACTGCAAAGTGGACACCAAAAAACAATCGATGAAAACAAAGAAATAATGTCATCGATTATTTCTTGTATAGTATTTTGCGGCACGCATAATACTCCTCTCAGGGGAAAATAAGCAGATCAAAGAGTTTTATTAGAGTTACGAATCGATTCAGGCGACGACAAATTAAAGAGTCACCTAGAAAAATGTCATCGCAATGCAGTTTATACATTGCCAAGAATACAAAACGAATTAATAAGTTTATGTGGTGAAGTTATTATGGAGAATATAATAAGTGATGTTAAAAAGACAATGGTTTACGCAGTCCTAGCTGATGAAACAGCAGACGTAGCTGGGAAAGAGCAGCTATCAATAGGCTTGCGGTTCTACGACGAAAGCAAAAGGAAAATCCGGGAAGAATTTGTAGGTTTTGTTAAACTAAAGGCACAAACTGCTTCCGCAATCGCCGAAGTAATTGACAATTTTTTGATTAATTCTAACCTCACGACTGAATATTGCGTAGGGTTTGGATTCGATGGCTGTTCTATAATGGCTGGCAAAGGGGGGGGGGGCGGCGTCAAAGCCATTTTGAGAAAAAAATATCTTCGTGCATTATATTTTCATTGTTCGAGTCACAAACTGAACCTTGTTGTTAATGATGCGAACGCATTGCCGGATATTTGAAATACTGTCGCCACTATAAAGGATGTTAGAACCTTCTTCAGAGAATCGACTACACGTCGGAACTGCGCTCCAAATCTATCACGATTGTGTGAGGCGAGATGGTCCGAAAAATATAAATCAATTAGGCAATTTTTCCAACATTTCCCAGAGCTTGTAAAATCTCTAGAAACATTGTCCGTAGAGGGAAATTATGCCACCAGAAAATCTGCGTACCAGTTGCCTTGAGCCGTCACAAAACCAGTGTTTATCGTTGATCTACTAACAATAGCCAAATACTCAGTAGTTTTAGAGCCTATAGTTAACGCCCTGCAAGCTAAATCGATCGATATGATCGGAGTGGGGGAACACATAAAAAAATCAGTGACGTTCTCAAAAATGACCGCAAGTTTCCTGATAGAATAGGTCTGTTCGCGTACTTCTCGTGCAAAAACTTTCTGGGTAAAAACTTACTCGTGTGGTGGGGTGTGGTGCATGAAAAAGTAAACGAACGCTTTTCATGCAACTTCGTGAAAAACAAGAAGAAGAAGTGTGGAATAACATTTGCGAATGAGTATTGTTTTACTTTTTTTAACTTGTTGCAGTCTTGAAAAGTCCCATGAGAGCATTGAATACTTAAACTATCTTCATTCGACATTTTGTTTGCGCTTTAAAAACTTTTCAGAAAATTACAAAAATGAACTATCCTATGACAGCTGTCAAAAGTTGTGCAGTAACTAAAAACTTTGGGTAAATTCATGCGAGAGGGGAAGCTGTGACGTATGCAAAACTCGTGTAATTTTGTGTGCACGAGAAAGTAAACGAACGGAAAATGTGTAAGTTCGTGCAAATTCATTGCAATGCATTGTCCCAAAACTGAGTACGCGAACAGACCTAATATCAGATGAATTGCCAAATTTGCGGCAAATCCGAGAAGATTACTGTTGAGTTAATTTAAAAAAAAATATTAGTAATTTTTAACGAGTTTTTGTGTTTCTTTATTTGATTCGAAATAGTACCTGCCCTCCCCTAACTCGAATCCTGGGTACGCCCTTGCATACATTGACTTATTGCGCACAGTTTTTTTATAGTTCATACAATAATCCCACATTTCGTTGGACGTGCAGTATTTTTCTGGATAAAGTTTTTTCGAAGTCGGCTGGCTTTAAGAAGTATGAGCCAAAAGCCTGGAATCTACATTGTGCAATGACCTCACAGATGCAGATGCAGATGCAATCTACATACAGCAGTGCGTGATATAGCTATTCGATGCATGTGTATGTTTAGTTTGCAGTGTCCGGTTAGGACCCCTTTAATAACTCTGAGTTGATTCCTAGATAGCCCTAAAAGAACATGGCTTTGGTGAAAGTCCTCTGATGAATCTTTTGACTAGTAGGTAAGTAAGTATTTATTTAAGAAGAAGAAAAAGTATATAAGTAATGGTAATAGGAATTATGAGGAAAAAGAAAATAATAATTATATAGCTAATAAGATCCATAATACTATTTCTAATATAAAACAAATGCATAAAAACTAAATATTAAGAGTAAAGACAACTAAAAATAAAGAAAATCCTAGAGCATGTGCAGGAAGTGGCCGAGCTCGTTCGCTGGATCAAAACTGGAAGAGCGTTCCAAATTTGAACAGTATAAACAAAGTAAGAAGATTTCAAGACCATATATTTGAAGCGAGGCAGTAGCAAGTCATTACGTCTATCACTATGCAAAAAATTTATAAATTCGTATAGGTATGCCGGTTTACGTATGTTCAGTAAGTTGTACAGAAAAAGTAATGCGCTGCGTTGTAAATATGTTTCCAAAGAGCAATCCAGGATTCGGTGTCGAAAGGGAGAAATGTGATCATATCTACGAAGCCTGAATGCGAACCTAATGGCATCATTGAAGGCAACTTCGAGCTAACGCCTACACCGTGAGTCGAGTCTTGGGAAAATATTGGAACCATGTGAGAGATGGGGGAGTATCAGTGCCCTGACCAATCTTATACGCAGGGTTTCGGAGAGCATACAACCAAAGTCGGCGAAGTTCCCCATATATCTTACCTAGTTTCATTTTAATATGGTCGCAACAGTCCATTTGTGAATTTAACAGAATGCCTAAGTTTTTAACTTTCTGTACATATGGTATAGTGGTGCGATCGAACTCTATTCGGGGAAAATTGGTGGGATCGCAGCTTCCTTTGCTTACCGCTAGCGCTTGAGATTTTTTGGGGTTGAGCTTTAAATTATTGTTGACTGACCATTTGAATATAATTATGAAGATCTTCGTTAATTCTGCTAACACAGTCCTCTAAGAGCCCCCCCCCCATTGGACGATCAAGATATATTTGCACGTCATCAGCGTACAGATGAATGGAGCTATTTCTTATAACAGTTGGCAAATCATTAATAAAAAGACTGAAGAGCAGAGGTCCCAGCATTGACCCTTGTGGGACTCCGACAGACAAGGAGAGCCTAGAGGAAACAACTTTATTCACTTTAACTCGTTGTGAGCGTTTCTCCAAAAAGCATGCAATTAATTTCAGTGCCGGCGAGCCGAATCCAAAAATGCTCTTCAGCTTGTTAAGAAGTTTCTTGTGATCAATGCTATCGAAAGCTTTCGCGAAATCGAGTAAGACTAAGAGCGCAATGCGGTCATCATCCAGAGCGATTCTAATGTCCGAAGTGATTTTTAAGAGTGCTGTCTCACAGCTATGCCCAGGACGAAAACCTGACTGCCAAGGACTCAGAGAATTCATTCGATCCACGTACTCGGATATTTGATTTGCCATGATTTTTTCTAGTGCCTTCGCTAGAAAACATAATAAGATTATAGATCTGAAGACCTTGACGTGTCGCTAGGAATGGAATTTTTAGCGATTGGAACGACTAGCGCTTCCTTCCATAGAGAGAGAAATTCACTGAACTTTAAGCAGCTATTGAACATCTTTGCAATAGGACCAATAATGAAAGGTAAGATAAGTTTCACGAATTGCGGTGAGATTCCATCGGGTCCAATAGCATCGGATTGGATAGATAAGACAGCTGTGGCGGCCTCAATCTCATCAACGCAACGAAAACTGAACTTGGATCCTGAGCAAGTGTTAGGAGTGTTCTGAGAGGATGGAGAAACGCTGGTATAACACCCATTACAGGTAGTAGCAGTAAAGAACTCATTGAGCTCATCTGCGTCAAGGTCACATACTGAGCCATCACCACCATTAACTCCTAAGTCACGTAAGGCACTCCAAAGCTTCTTTGGGGGACCCTGCAATCTAACTTGGAAGTATAGTATAAAGATTTTGCATCTCTAACTTTTTTGTTTACAATAATACAAGACTTTTTATATAAAGACAGACTGATGGGAGTTTTAAGTCTTCTATACTGACTGATGATATAAAAAATCGCGTTCACAGATTAATTTCTTTATCTCACGTGAGAACCAGGGACAACCTTTTATTTTTAGACGTTTAGTCTGAATGGGGGCATATTTATATAGTAAGACTGAGAGCACATCATTGAAAGCGAGTACTTGTTGGTCTAGAGCGCGTTCCGGTGGACTAGCGTTCTGCTCCAAGATTACGTTCCAGTCTATATTACTGCAGTCCTCAAATAAGCAATCGGTATTTATAGATTTTAAATTACGATATTTAATAAGGCGAAAAGGAGTTGATTAAGATGGAATAGGTAAATTATATTTAAGGTATAGGATGTCGTGATCAATAATTGCAGGGGGAGATAGTTTGCGAATGGCGTATTATACATGAGGGGTCGGTGGGGAGTAAAAGATCAAACTGAGAAGGCGACTCAGTATTGAAATATGTGGGGGAGGAATTAATTACTCTGAGATGCAAAGATTGGATGAAAAATTGGAATGTGTCGGATTGATTGTCATTACGGAGGATATTAACATTAAAATCGCCAGCAACAATAATGTGAGAGTACACATGAGATAGAGCTGACAGAGAAACATCGAATGTGCCTACACTATCGGGATGAAATAAGTTTGGCGGACAGTAGCTGAGCACAAGCTCCGTATCTACCTCCACACAAATGAATTCCTGTGCACTATCACGGGAGTGGCATAATAAAATAGTCTAGAACCTGTCATTAAAATCCATCATTGGTCTATTTGGTTCTGCATCTAGATTTGAAAGGCAACCTTCATAGTATTGTGAGAAATACTGGAAAATAGCTCCGGACCTATGACGGCATGGATGCTCCATTTTTGGCCAGTAAGCGTGCCTTATCATTCCCCTTATTTCCTGAGTGTACTGATACCAATTGAAGTGTTAGGTGGGTTTTTGTACCAGGGATTGTCAATGCTTAAATACATGCCGACATTAACTTCGTTTTGACCACAGTTGATGAGATGGCTTTCAATGCAGCTTGGCTATCTATATTTTTGTTAGTATGGGATCGGCTGAGGTTTTCATATGCATATCTAGTGATGGGATATACTTCTACCTAGAATGTCGAGGCATATTTTCTTGGGCTTCGATAGATATGACATCTTGGCTTTACACCATATATGTATTCCTGCTCCTACTCCTTTTTCGGATGTAGAATATTCAGTGTACCTGGTTAGGGATTCATTTTACAGATTTATATCTAATTGGTATCTTTAATTTGTAAGGCAGACAGGGGTTGTGCTTAACGACCATCCTATCTGATATCATGTCCAGTATTGGGTTTGATTCTATTAGTTCGGTTATAAAGCGTAGACTTTTGGAGTCCCATTCACCATACGCGCTCTGTACAGCATCTTTTTCAGCATCCAGCTCTAGAGCTGGTAGATATTAGGCGCATGGCACCAGTTACACGTATACCAGTCATCCTTTGGAGCTTGTTTAGCTCCCTGATGGTTGTGTTTGGTATACATTTAATCCATCATGCTGCTGCAGCATATAGGTGATCATAGGTCTGACCACTGCCTTATATAGCCAAATGATTACGTTTGGCTTGAGTCCACATGTTAAGCCAGCCAGTTTTCTACAGTTCCACAGCATTAGTGTACTTTTCTGGACAATCTTACTAATAATAATTGTTATTTTGTTGGGGTTGACCGATGATAGCTCGTGTACAGCATACCTACCAGTCTTGAACAAATCTGAGGGCTTTTTGAAGTCTTCTAGAAATCGAGCGCTCATATTTGCCTTTAATAAAGATAATAAAACGTCATCAGCACAACTTTGTGATTCAATACCTTGGTTGCTTAGTTGAACTGGCAGGTCGTCAAATACCATGGACCACAGCAGTGGAGACAGCAGTTCCCCTCTTGGGTAACCTCTGGTGGTGTGAGCCAGTGGAAGGCATTGCCTGAATCCATCTGTTGTGTTTTAGATTTGCTCCATGTCTGACGAATACAGCCCCATTATTGACCTAACAGAGGTGTTATCAAATGCGCCTTCAATGTCCAAAAAAAGGGACAAAGGCCTATTTCTGTGTTGTTAATATCTTTTTTTATCCAATTTGTCAAGTTTAGTAAAGCTAGATACATTGATTCTCATTTTGGGTAGGCAAATTGATTCGGACTTAGTTGAAGCTCCTTGAGTGCTCCGTGTCTAATAAACCATTCCACTATTTGCTCTATCGCTTTAAGACCAACCTTTACTTTCCTCCACGTATTGGGGATATATCCCCATGCAAAGCCTGCTCTAAAACTTTTAAAAACTGGTAAAAGTTCATCCAATTCTTTTTGTAGGAGTGCGGGGAAGATCTCATCTTCACCCGGCGACTTGTGTGGTTTAAATGAGTTTTTGGCCCATTTAAGTGATTGTGCTGCGCACATCTTGACAGCGGCACGCAACTTTTGTCTTCTGGAATGATAATTGCCTGGATTCTGGAAAATGTTTCTGTGCAATAAGCTCCAGAGTTTCTTTTCCTGTTCTACTGTAGTTACGGTCATATTTTTCTAATAATCCGAATGTGTTACGGGATCCTTTTGACAAAATAGTCAATTACTACTGTAAAAATCAAAAAGCGAGTTTACAAATCAAGTTGGAGATTTGGATAGATTAAACTTGTATAATGAACTTGAAAATGATTTCTTATCCTTTAGACAGAGATTCGTTGGCAGGTATAAATGAACTTAGCGTCTATTACGTTCTTAAACCAACGGGTCTGGTTAAGTAAACCTGATCATCATCATCATCACCTCGAGCATAGAGATAAATCAATGTATCTTTGAATATTGAAGGCATACTATTTTATACAAACAAAAAGAAGATGACCTAGAATAGAGCCTTGTGGTAAATTTAGGTTATTCGAAGTACCAATGAAGGCTACCTCTTTGAAGAGGGCATCCTTATAAGCACATCACGTGGCAAGACTTTTTCGCGACTAAACGCATTTCTGTCTAAGGAAAATCGCTGTTTCCAAGGATTTACAATTATATGTATATCACTTCTTTTAGCTTCCTTAAATGACTACAGGTTAATGAAATCCAGATGTAAAAAGCCATGCCTTTCTTGACAAAAATTCTTGTATTGAGCTTGCAATTTCAAAAGGACTCCGAAGCAATAAGGCTCCAATCCAGACCCATACAGACATGAGATTGTATGTATGATCAATATAATATCATCAACGTCGTCGTAAGTCTTTAAAATACTGAAAACTGGTTATATCGAGGTAGCATAGGATTAATTTTTGAACTAGTCCATAGAGATAAATTTCACAGAAAGCTAAACTTATAAATATATTATCATTATGAAATTGGACCATAGTTCATGTGTGGTAATTACTAAAATTAGAAAGGTTATTAACAGAATACTTGCCTACAAGAAAATTAATCTAGTATCTTGCCCCTGAAATCTCAGCCACCACTCTTTCTGGTTTCCAAGGTAGAATATTCCATTTCCTGGTAGCATAGATATAAAATTGATGCTCAGTTACAAGATAATTAAAACTTGGCACATTCAACGCCACAGTTTTACTGGACGGAGAAAACAATAATTTTACAAATAGATAATTAGGATAATAGGATAATTGGACGGAGAAAACAATAATTTTACAAATAGATAATTAGGCACCTTTTTTACAATAATTAAATTATACAAAAATAAAATTATCCTGGAATCAAGATACCCTTTTAAGGTACATCCAAAGATGAATTTTACATAAGGAGAAATATTGTCATATCTTTTCAGACGGTATACGTAACAAACAGCTGAATTGAACGTGACAGTGAGTTTTCTATGAATCAAGGAATCCAACTGGCAAAAACAATTCTCATTCGTAGGTTATCAAAGGAGCAGTCAGTTGTTTCAACAATATGAGCCTTGTATATCGAGGAGTAATGAAAGAAATAATCGAAAGCTTACAAAGCGTTCCATCCAACTTACACACAATACTCTTGATATGGTCACACCAAGTATGTGCAGTGTTAAAAATGATGCCAAGATTCCTTGCCGACCTGGTGTATGGAATAGGGGTTTCATCTTACATCACTTCGAGAAAGTCTGTGATGTCCAGATTATTTCTATACAAAAGAATTGTCTTAGATTTTAACGGATTTAGAAGAACCTTTTTCTATTAGGCCCACGAGGATATTGATCCAAGGTCTTTATTCTGTTTACATACAGCATCCTCCATCAATCCACGCGGTCTTGAAATATATAGTTGGCAATCATTAGCATACAAGTGAAATTTACAATTCAAAATGACTGAAAAAATATCATTTATGAACATTGCAAATAGGAAAGGCCCGAGAATTGACCCCTGCGGAACACCACTACATAATATAAGTAGGATAAAATTCATGGGAATACTCACCACAGCAGACCTTTTACTGGTGGTTATCCAAAAATGACAAAATAAGCTTGCACGCACTGCTAGAGAGTAGTAAGTGATTAACTTTATCAAAAGCCTTGGAGAAATCTATAAGAGATCGAATAGTTTTATCATATCAGAATTCATAATCTTTAGTAGCGCTGTCGTACAGCTGTGTTTAGGTCTAAACCAGATTTTAAACTGTACAGTAGGTTGTTTGAGTCAACATACTTAAGTATTTGGTTAGATGTGTTAGCCGCTCAAAGACCTTGAATAAGAAAGATAAAATGGAATTCGGTCGGCACTCCTGGGGATTCTGTTTAGGATTCTTACAGATGGGGATGCTCTTGGAAAGTTGTCAAGATTCAGTGTATACAAACGTGAGTATTATGGTATTAAATATTTATGTCAGATTATGTAGAAATAGGTAATAACAGTTTAATCAATTTTGGATGTATATTATAAATACGAATAGAATAGATAGATAGATAGGATACTGCGGACTAATCACCTGGCATTTGGTAAAAAATATACGATTTCAAGAAACTGAAAAAAGAGCATTGCACTAGAGAAGCTATTTGGGATCTCTATGCTCCCAAAAGATATGAATAAGGAAAAACTATAGAAACCAAGAGGTTTGATAATATATCTATCTAGCCATCATATGCACAGCAAATAAATTTTGACAGTTCTTAACTAAATATTATAGGAAAACTGTTTTAAGAGAACAAAAAAA
This sequence comes from Dioctria linearis, assembly GCA_963930735.1. Taxonomy (NCBI): domain Eukaryota; kingdom Metazoa; phylum Arthropoda; class Insecta; order Diptera; family Asilidae; genus Dioctria; species Dioctria linearis. Next base: position 175,763,466 of record OZ005744.1, on the reverse strand, counting down.
AAAAAGATCTCACCCCAGTAGAGAACCCTGAGGCACTCGTCCGATATTCATCAGTGAAAATCATAAAAGCTATCAATAACCCTTGACCTATAATCTGCTTTTGGTTCTCAAAGGAACTCAAATTGAAAAAAATAAAAAAACAATTACTAAAAGTAACAAAACACACGAAATCAAAATATATATTGTCCGCGTTTCATAAGAACAGTGGCCATCGCAGCACTGCTGTACCACAAAATAATGACCATTACACCACCAGCTATAGTCACTTTTATCTAGAATTCTTGATTCACGTATATGTTCCGTTTTTGTTTTGCCATTTAATTAATTGCAGCAGCAAAGGTGCCTATTTCCATTAAGTGCCTTGAGACAAGACATCTATAATATGAAATTGGGTTCGCCGAACAAGTCACGCATCACGGTCAAACTGAGCAGAGAGGAAGAAATATCTCAAAGCTATCATTGATTTGCTGTACGCGCGCTGCATCTCTAGCTCTTAGACTTAGAGACAGACAAGCCAATTTGCGATCCAACCAAGAATATTACAATCTGAATATGTGTGGGTGCTACTATTAGCCTGCTCTATAATGATCGAAATGATTTGTCATACACCTTCCAAAGACATGCACCATCTGAACAACATTTCGAATTCCTACACTTGACATGTGCAGTTGCGTGTCAAAATATGTGAGTTGTGCGCGGCTAATTGGGTTTAACTAGCGCTCAGCTCATTTCTGATGTGTGATTTGATATAAAGTTTGATCACGGTTTGTACTTTACCTTTTCGTCGTCTTGAAAACTCTTAAGGCAATTTACCATTTACTACAATAAAAAGTTCAGAGGTAGATACTATGTACATAGGTAGAGGTAGAGTATAGGATAGGTACTGAGAGTTTTATATGATTTTTGACATTTAAGTTGCGCGCGCATTTCAACTGAATTTATTTCATACATAAATTGATATTTCATCAACTATGGATTATTGAAATTCTATTAGAAAACAATTGAAGTTTTGTCGATTTACATAATTTTCTATAGTTCGCCATGCATGGTGGTTTTACTTATATTTTCGACCCATCGAGCAGAAAGTACATATTACATCAGAAGCAGTTCTTTCATGTCTCTTGATTCAGACACCTTTTAACTGTGGTGCACAGTTAAGGAAATGCAGATGCGACTGGTTTGTAGACGAATAGCTCTCTATCAATGCCTGAAATCTTGGACTTGGACTTGTTTTCGTTTGAATTTCAAGCGAATCATGGCATCTTAAGAAGTCATCGTCTTTTCTCAGTTTAGCCAATTCTCTTGCAGCTCTCTGGTCCCGACGCCCGCCGCCGCTACCACTACAACCCGCCATCGCTGCTGCTGCTGCTGCTGTTAACAGTGGAAATAAAAGCAAATTCACAGATTGTTTCGCCATATATCAAAATGATGGGTTTTCGTGAATTCACAATTCAAATATTTATTACATATCCCGCAGGTTTATTTATACTCTTGGGATTTCGTGAACGATGTTTATTTGCGGACATAATCTTGATTTTATCTGACTGCGATGATCTTGTGAGGACATTTATTTCAGAAAATTCTTATTGTTGAGATTTAATGATGACCCCTAAAGCCTTCATGTATTTGTATATTCCTTTAATGTGTGTGTTGAATTTTTATATGCGGATGTGATGTGGGTGAAATATTTATTTACTTTAATTACTTTTTTGGGTTTTTTTTGTGAATAGATCCTGGAGGAGAAGACATTTCAAAAAGATTCCAGTCAATGATCTCAAGCACGTTAACAATATTTATTTAATTCGCTCACAACCTTGTCTATGCCTATGAAAAATTTCAAAGCTACAAGCCAGACTAGGAGACACCAAAAACTGTCGTAGAGATAGTGGTGCTAAATCCCTTTGAGAAGGTATAGATCAGAGGTGGGCAGACTTTTCAAGGGTATGGGCTACTTCTAGTTTATTGAAGGTGTTGCGGTCCACTCAGTGCCGTAGGTGTGGTGCACTAAAAAGAAAAAGGTCTACTCAAATAAGTATGTACCTATGTACTTCTTTTGCAGTCTCGTAAGACAATTTTTTATTGCATCTATTTCATTTGGCAATAGAGTTTGGGGTCAGGGATAATTGATTTAATGATAATTATTTTTTTACATAATTCCCACCGACAAATTTAAAATTATGAAAGTATTTTATAAGTTCTAGAGGAGGCTAAAATATTTCACTATTAGATGCTTTCTATACATAATATCTCTCGTTTTTTGCGCTTCACGTCACTCATCACAGAAAATATACATTCAGCAGCGGCATTGCTGTGACGAAAAAGAACTAATACACACACATAGAATGAGACAATTCTTCAAATATAAATGTTGAAAGAATAGTCTTTTCTTTAGCTTAATTTTTCCTGAATTGTATAATATTGTCATTGTAAAAGGAATATATTTTTTTTCTTCTCAGAGCAAAATCAGGGTCTTCCATTGAGAATTTAATTCTTACCTTGTTATACGGAAATGCGTTTACAAGAGGAAGAAAGAAATAGAAAAATCACCACTTTGAACCTTTTTATGAGGTTTATGTCTACGAAAATCACAGTAGATTTGTAATCAATCGAAAACCAAAATGGAAAATAAATTGTACTTTAATAGTCATAAATCTATCGCAGAAAGTGGTAGAGTGATAGATTGTACAATGTTACCTCAAAAAGTGGTAAATCTACCACTTTAGTTGTGAGATCTGTGCTCAAGCTAAAAGGGGGCTGCTGGTTTAAAGGATAACTCAACTGTTGTAAATTCAAATATAAAAATTTTAATTCAAAATATATTGCTTACAAACTATTATCACAAATTCAACTATTTATAATTAACCTAACTTGCTATTAAGAATTCAAAAACTTATACTATCTTAAGCTACCAATTCAATATAAATTCACTAGTTTTAAAACAATACTGTCAGAAAGATTTGCTCCCCTTATTTCTGAAAGGAGAGAGAGAAAATCCACTATTAATACAGTAGAAGTTTTGTGCTACACGTATAAGCACGGTAGCAGCAATACAAAAATAATTATAATGACAGAAGTAAATTTCTGCAGCAAGAGTAGATTCCTGCTTAGATGAAATAAGTAGGAGTAAATTCCTACTGAGATGTCTGATAGAGATTAATGCAGAAGTAGATTTCTGCAGTAGGAGTAAATTCCTACTTAGATGTGAGATGAAAAAATAAGCAGAATTAAATTTCTGCAGTAGGAGTAAATTCCTACTTAGATGTGAGATGAAAAAATAAGCAGAATTAAATTTCTGCAGTAGAAGTAAATTCCTACTCAGGTGTGGGATGGAATTAGCAGAATTAAATTTCTGCAGTAGAAGTAAATTCCTACTTAGGTGTGGGATGGAAACAAGATTTGGTTTGGATAATGTGGAAAATCAGAGTAAATTCTGATGTTTTCAGATCAAATTCTGAATTGGGAATGGGTGATTCTGCTGCAGCTCGTCGCCTTTTTATAGCCGCAGCGAACCGCTACGTTTTGGCTTCATGATGGGTTGCCTTGGCAACGCTCGTTTTCAAGGTTTGTTATACTTTGGCGGCGGCGTCGTCACACATTGACGTCATTGTGGGACCATTAACGCTGCACTGAACTCTGACTGCGGCGAAGGCGAGAACATATGATGATATGTTGACATTTTTGATATGTCAATGTGTAAATATACTGCGGTAGGAGCTTTTTGGTAAGTTTGTTATATTTATTCTATTTATTAGTTATTTATAAGAGTTTTTGTTTATTTTCAGGTGAAAAAATAGTAGAGGAAGTTTTAGGACGGCGTTGGAATGAAGGGAGGAAGTTCCCTATCCTCAGATAAGTATTTTTTTGTTTAAATTATTGTAAGATAAGATTCTTTGTGTTTTGTTTTTTATCTTTTTAGGTATATATCTGGGGATGAACCGAGGACTCATCGCGGGATTATATATGTGGACTGAACATTAGTCATTAATAATACTAATAATTTATTAGCAATATTATCGCTATACAATACCACAATCTTTCATTTACAAGTTCACAAATTTATAAATTTTAAAATTTACAATATTGCTATATTTTTGATATATAGTATGTATTGCACCCAACCTTTTTTAAAACACATAAAATTTTGTTCACTTTTTAATTCAGTCGAAAGTTCATTAAGTTTCTTGAAACTTATATACCAGTGAATTCTGTGTACTCGATCTATTGTATAACTGTAGTCTGAAGTTCTCCGACGCTCGTCTTAGATTATATTGTTGAGCCTCTGCCCCCCCCCCCCCCCCAAAGTGATCATATTTCGAAGATATTCCGGAACGAACCCATTTTTCTTTTTGAATATAAAAAGCAATACATTTAGTTTAATTCTTTGTTTAATATCAAGCCATAATAAAGAATTTAACATATACTACTAATTGAAGTGAAACGATTACAATGTAGAATTACATGCATTGCCTTATTTTATAATTTTTGTAATCTGCTCAAGTCCCCTTGATTACATTATAAACAATATTGTAAAAAGTCTACAAAATGTGATTTTATAATACTGTTGTAAAAATGTATCGCGCGCCGTAGCCATCGTAACTTTCTTTCTGAATCTCTTTAAAAATCCAATCTTTTTACCAATTTTTTTATCAATATAATTTATATGTAATTTAAAATTTAACTTTTTATCAAAACCCACTTCTAGTATTTATATTCATTCACTCATTCCATTAGTTCAACAATGCATTTCAACACCCAGATCCGTATTAGTACTTATCGTCATAACTTTTGTTTTACTTGCATTTATTTTCAATTTATTCATCTGTAACCAGTCACACAATAATTCTCAAATCTCGTTCTATTTTTATTTTCAATTCACTGGTGTGTTTCCCTCCTAGATACAATAATGCATCGTCAGCAAAAAGTACTATTTTTAAGAATTTCAACACTGATTTAATGTCATTCATATATATAATAAACAAGATAGTTCTGATCCTTGTGGAACGCCCATCGATACTTCTATTTTACTGGAAACTGTATTATTTATTTGCTTTGCCTTCTTCCATACAAGTAGCTATGAAACCATTCAAATTCCTTCCGACGAATTCCACATTTTGCTAATTTATTTAATAAAATGCCCCGGTTTGTAGAGTCAAATGCTTTTCTTAGGTCTAAAAACACAGCAACAACATATTTGAGTCATCTATTTCTTCCTTCCATTGGCACATTACAATCGCCGTTTGACAGGAATGTTTTCTTCTAAATCCAGACTGTTCTAATATAATCAATTTATTTATTTCTAAGTAACTTTCTAACTGTTTTTGTTTTTTCTAAAACCTTTTCATATATTATAAGCAATGTATTTATTCGTCTGAATTCTTTTACTTTTTTGTGTTTTTAACTCACCAACGATTTATTTATTATGTCAACCAAAATAATACCCCAATTACTCCAGTTGTCTAATATCATGCCTATACTAATTGAATTATAGTCCCGGTTTTTATTCATGTTTTTACCTTTCACTTCATTATACTCCACCTAGTCTACTTCTGTAATCATGTCGGAATATGTTCAATGAGGTATGGATTCTTTTATGATCTGTACGCTTTGAATAAAGTATTTATTTAGTTTCTCTACCATTTCATCAGGTTGCTGGCATTTATAATCACCAACTTGAATTTCCTTTATTTCAGGTTTCACTTCAGTGGCAACCCTGAAACAGTCGCATTTTTTTTTTTTTTTTTTTTTTTATTATTAAGCCAAGCTCAGGGGATACCCTATGATGCAAAGCACAGCATGGCAGGAAGGAGATAAGGAAAGGATTAGGGGATATGAGGAGAATGGCGGAGGTGCCGATGTATGTCACCCTTAAACTTCCGCAGATTGTATGCCGGGGGAAAACCGAAGATGGTAAGCTGTTCCACATTCGCACTGTTCGGGATAAAAAAGCATCACGGAATTTTACTGTACGGCCGAAAGTAATTTGAAGGGTTAAGGGATGTGCGCGGTTTGCAGCGCGAGTATTGCGTGCAGAAATCATTCTACAAGGGATTAGACTAGATATTTCATCAGAACATTGACCATGCATATAGCGATAAAGGAGCGAAAGGCATCCAACATTGCGGCGGTGCTCGAGTGAGTCGATATGACAAGTTATTGCCAAATCGCCAATTAGCTTGAAGGCTCTCTTTTGGACAATATCCAATGAAGCTAAGGCTGTGCGACCAGCCCCGGCCCATATATGGGAGTTGTATTCCATTCTAGGTCTAATGTAGGACTTGTAGAGGAGCGCTAGATTTGACGGGCTGAAATATTTCTTACACCTTTTCAGAAATCCAAGACATTGCGATGCTTCTTTGGCAACAGAGAAGATGTGATCTGTCCAGTTTAACTTACTAGAAATATTAATGCCAAAAATGCTTAGTGACGGTGAATCAGAAATTAATGCTCCATCAAAAGAAACGGGTGTGGTTAAGTTATGATCTTGTTTTAATGAGATGAGACAGCTTTGGGTCTTAGATGCATTGAATTCGACGCGATTCGCTTTGCGCCAAGCGAGGATATTGGCAAGATCGTTATTCAATGATCTAGTCATGCAATCTCGTTTAACACATGCAGCATTCCCCCTGGATTCCGCAAGAGTGTCAAAGGAGTAAGCGAAATCAAGAGTACTGTCATCTGCGAAACTATGATGGGATTGAAAGTAAGGGAAAGCAGATAATTAATGAAAATTAAAAAGAGAGTTGGAGAGATAACAGAGCCTTGAGGCACACCGGCATTTATGGGATGCGGTTCAGATGTAACGCCATCTAATACAACACGTATTTGGCGACTAGATAGGAAACTTTCAATCCAAGTTTGGGCTAAAAGGGCTGGATGCCAGACATCGATTGTGAAAAGCGGATTCTCCAGTCTAGCCGGCGTCGGTCTTCCATAAATATGTTTCTTTTAGTATGCGCGTCTTACGTCTTAGTAAAGGCGGTCTACCGGTCGATCGCGATCGACTTAATGCCCACCCCTGGTATAGATTGACTGTCATATGCACCCACACATTTTCACTGTTACTGCTTTGACACAGCTGAAATAAACAGACCTGATGGTACAATAGCAGCTGAACTTAATAGCTGATTCTATAGCAGCTAAGATCACAGAGATTTTTGCGAGGAAAGGAAGACTACTTCATACAACAAAGTAGTACAGAATGTAGTAGACAGGTGTGTAAGCATATCCAGGTTTTAGATGAAGGGCCTTTTCAAAAGTAGTTTCACATCGAGGGAAGTAAGAAAAATAAAAATAGAATAAGATATACTTGATCATCAGTATCCTGATACGGTTCTTGCGATACTCATGATAGTAGTGAAGGAAATTCCACTGTATGAGATCCTTTCAGCACCAAAATATTATACGAGAATAATGAAAAACCAAGAAAAAGTGCCATGTATTTTGCGACATGAAATACACTTAGTCCACAAAAGCCCAGAACTCTTGGTTCGTATGAAGTCAAAATGAACAACATTGATTTTTATACAAAAATATGCCATAGAGTGTTTTCCTATATATATATAAATTAATAGCGAATTTAGTCAATATGAAATTGACCGAGTTTGAGTGGAAAAAACGCCTTTTATAATCGAAAATATTTAAAAAAAATCAAGGGCAGGAACCAAGCCGTACTGTTTCTGGTAATACGAAACGCCTGCTTTTGCATAAAAATTTCTCTACGATAGGAGGGATTAATATTCTTTAGATAGTTCAATCATGATTTTCAAAGTGTTCTAGCTCCTTATTGCGCGGTGGACAGCACCTTTAATTCTTTCCAGAATTGTTTGTGACAGGATTTTCCATGGTTTATAATAAGCAAATAGTTTGTAAGTTCATGCAAGTGGATTGACAGCGCCATTTGCACATCGTAAATGGCCTCGTGCAGCCTTGACTTTTGTAAGCGTTTCGTAAATCCAATTCAAAAGCCACTTTGAAAATTGGAAAAAGTTGATTTTAATGCCCGGAACGAAAAAAATAAATTATTTAATATCCTGTCAACCCGTGAATTATGCAGTCGCAACTGTTAATTTTTATAAAATTATTATTCTAATTAGGATGGAGATTCCGCTCATAATTAAAGAAGAAGAAAAAAGAAGATCGAAGAATGACGTTTTTTTATGTTGGTAAAATTATAAAACTTGATTTTTTTGTTTTTTTCGGAGATTCTGTACTTGGTTGCCGCCCAGATTGGAATCGAGAGCTATTACAGAAATGATTGCAACCACCTTTACTAAGGCCTAATACAGGTAGACCTTGACAGTACAGGACTGCTGCTATTATTACTGCTTTTGTTGCCTCGTCGACATAAGGTTGACTTGGGTAATCTTCGCTTGTCAACTCGCAACCTACATCCGTGTCGTAACTCTTTAAGCCACAGACCTCCTCAAGAGTTTATAGGTGCGACTGAAACTGAGTAGGTAGTTACTCTTCCAGGTTGTCACGGGGACAGTTTAGACTTGGTGAATCCAACTAATTCGACGTTGTGAACTAATACATAACCTTCAAGAAATCTTGGGTTCGGCTCGATCCGAACACTCATCCAGTAACATCACCAGCAACGCAATCTATCTGATGATCCCACTTTCGCATTATGTAGACTGGTGCCTTCTAAACTTAGCCGAAAATTCTTTAGTAAGAAACATAGACTTCTACTTTTGCAGCTCTGCGTTCCTTAGAGTCAATCTAGTAGGTCTGTTCAGAAATGCAGTTGTCTACCTCAAACAAAAGCCTCGAATTCCTTCTGTTGAGGATACACGACTCCATCAAGAATTGACGCTTATCTCCAAAAGTTCTTACAATCAGTTAGGTCCCTCTCTTTGTGGAGCTTGTCGTTATCGACTTGCACATCCAATGTATCAGGAAGATACACTCTAAAAACTCTTTTTACGAGCTTTGAGTACACTTTAGCATTGCTCAAAGACTTCCCTTCCTCTCTCTCTACCTTGACTCCCTTTACGGACTTATTCTTTGTATGGAGGGCTGTCCCAAAAGCTTCTCATAATTTCGTACAGCTCTCTGTTAAGTATCGTAACTATTTGCTGATCTTTAATATTTCTGATCCGTCATGCGCCCATTTTTTTCGCGTTTTACTTTCTTGTGAGCCTAAAAATAATTCATTCACTGTTGGAATTAATGCTTTTCCTGAATGCCTTTCTGCATGAGATTTTTTCTCGAACTCTTTCTTTCATATATTCCTGCTTGCTAATTTTAATATAACCAAGATTTTCTTGCGCTGCTGCTATGACAGCATCTTTTCAATCGTCTGCATCGTTTGCAATAGAAAGTGGGTCTCTATTCCAATGCATCGTTTCTCGATTCGTAGAAGTTTATATTTTTCGCTAATGGATCACCAGTGAACAGTCCAATTCTGCCAAATCAAAAATTAGCTCAATTTTAAAATCTGGTAGCAAGAGGTAACTGCAACGAGATAAAATTGAATACTTGATGAGATCGACGAACAGTTGCAGCGCTCAGTGTTTACCTTATTACTCCCATTCAGTATCCTCTCTCTCTCATTGTACTGATTATATCAGTATAAATCCCCTTACCTACTTATTGTTAGATTTCTTTGAATTTTCTTTATAAACCAAAACATGATCTTGTACCCTCTCCTGCAAGCTACCGTCCAATTAATTTTGGTTTTCAAAGCTCTCTCAAATACTTTACTAAGAACCTATTTTACTTCAAAACTTTATATCTGTGATTGCCTATACAAGTTCCATTCTGGCCATTTAACCGATGACTTATCTTGATCATTGTAACTGTTGCCGTAACTAAGGTAACTTACAATTTTTTGCTATGATCTGACAATCGACCTCTTAGCCCTTGACTTTGATACTATATTAATTCCTTTTCCAGCGAAACAGAGCTTCAGTCACTCTTAGTGTCAATAAATTCGGGTACCACAAGGCTCTATACTTACTCCATCTTATTCCTAATATTTATTAATAACCCATTATAAGCACGAGCAATTTTTTTTAAAAATTTCTAAAAGAATGACGATTGTAAATTATATACAGATCCGATATCTCGGAGGAATCAGCAGCATTGAATTCAACAACTTTAGCAACCATTAGCAACTTTAGCTTACTTTGGAAGATGTAAAAAAATATATGTGCGTTTCTAAATACAAAATATTGTTAAAAAATAACTTACCACGCTCTATCTGAAATTCCCCGGGGTATTCTAAGACCACTTTCTGTCAGTTTTGTGACCCCATTGTTTCAATCAAGAGAAGCGGAACTGATACCTACATCAGACAAGTGAAAGAAAACATCTCAAATTATAAGAACCCCTTGAGTTTAACCAGCTTCAGCTATAAGAGCTTCCTCCTTGCTTTCTTGAACCGCTCCTTTTCTGCGATAGTAGCGAGTGGTACCAATTGTTGACAAAGCTCACGAGCGGATTCCAGTGGCTGAGCTATTTCGTCATATTTAGCAACTGCGGATTCCTGGACATCACTTGGCTTCTTGCCAGAGGCTTTTACTGCTCTATATGACTCGAGATTCACCTAACGTCTTTCCAAAGGGGCTTTCGGCAAGCACTGTCTCAGTGAGACAACTGAGACAAAACTTTGAGCAACCGTCTCAGTTGTCTCAGTTCAAACCAATCAGATGATTTTCCAATTTTGACATTTAAATAATTTTGACCCAACGAGGTAATAACTAAAGGAGATGCAATTATATGTACGATCCGTGTACATGAGCGTACCCAAAATTGCCCTGCATTTGTGTATGTTTCATTCCGCCATTTTTGGTCTTCGCTGTCAGATCCATACATAGGTTTGGTTTGATTTGGGCTTGGCGCATTGACGCAGGAAAACTCATGAAATAACCGTAGGGGCATGAAGCAAATATTACTCAAAAACTTTTTATCACTGAACTTTTCTTCTTAATTATTAACTTTTTTATGTTCATGTTTGCAAATTCAGTAAATACTTTTAAGTATGTGACAATAAAAGCGATTAAAATTGCGAACAGGTTGTACAATTGTGTACAGGTGTACTAATTTTACGGCGCTTATGTACAAACAATATCAGTGTCAATGTGTTAGAAATGAGAAATTAGCAACTAAAATCACAAAATAACGAAACTGAGTCATCTGAGACAAGAAAATTGAGTTTCACTTGCCTCAGTTGCTCAGTGGTTGTGTTCGAATTTTGTAGCTCAATATGGAACTAAGACAGTTAACCGAAAGTGCAGTCTCAGTGAGCCAACTGAGAATATCTCACTTGTCTCACTGAGAATGTGCTTGCCGAAAGCGCCTCAAATTATAAAGTTTAGGCACCATCATCACCGAATTAAGCACAACACGAACAAAACCTGAACTTGACAGTTCTAATCTGTCAGATATGTCATATGCCAACCCTAAACCAAAGTAATATACTGATGGACTCTGGTTGACAATGGGTCCAACCAGAGTCCATCAGTATAATTCCGTCCAAAATTTTGAAAATTTATTGCACTTAGCATAGTTTTACAGCTATCGAAAATTAAAAAAACCAATAGAGAATTCTGACACTGAATGAACTTTAAAATAAAATAAATGCCCGTTTGACGGTTAATGAATTTAAAACACACGAACTTGACAGATATGGAAAATAAGAATCAATAAGAAAATTTCAGAAAATGAACTATGGTAACAAATGTCAACTAAAATCTATAGCAGAGATGTAAAAATGAATAACAAATAATTTGAAAAATGATAAACGAGAGACAGATGGCGCTTATCGTTAAGTAGCGAAGTAAGTAACGAAACGAAGAAGTTCTGTGTAACTCGCCATATTACCCGGGGGTGACACGACATAGTATAGCTTGCATGCAAGTCTCCTCTCCAATCTCCAACACAATTTTGGGTTTGACAGTAGAGGCAATTCGGTTGATGTCTTATCATCTTGCATGCTAGTTCATTTAAAAAATGGCATTGAGACGTACTCTTGCATATATTTAAAAATTATAACAATAAAGGAAGTAGTAGAATGATAAAAACAAAAGAAAAAATGAAGAGGAAAGTGTTGGTAAATGGTGTAATGTATATGATCCCAGAAACTCTCATTTTTCCAGTATAAATTTATCAATTTCTCTCATTTCTTTTACGCCATTTTGAAAACTTTATAATGTCAAATTACTATCACCTCAGTTGCCATGATTTTTCATCATCATACCCTACCAGCAGAGGCCTAGATCTAGAACATTGATCGAGGTTTTTGATGCTATCCTTGAAGATCTTCTCTTCCCAGTAGACATTATTGGTGAAAGAACTCGCGCTGAACTGATGGCTCAAAATAGATTCAAGTTCGTTTGGCTTTCGAGTTTCCAAAACCACGGAAATCTGTAACCTGACCTAGTTCGATTAGGGGACCGATCGCCCCGGTGGTTAGGTAACAATTTCTATACTCATATAACACTAGTGGCAGCTTTAGGTGATACCAAATTCAGTAATCAGCATAACGAGAATGAAACAATATCGTAACAACCAATTCAAGAACCTGGGTATGATATAAATGTGTCTGGTATTAAAACCTGGTGTTCCCTCAAATCTAGCAGAATCATCTTACTGAGCTGCCATAAGCTTGAAGCGGAGATTCGATGTACTAAAATTTGTGGTTTCTTGTTTATATTTATTTAACAATGACATAAACTTTAATTTAACATACCGACAATGGTTGATCGCTTCGCAATTTTGTGATAACTTACAAAAACCATTCAAAGCAGGGCCACCTTAAAGCAATTGACATTTTGAGGAGCATCAACCCAAAGTAATGCAAATATTAAATGTAAAATAAAAAGCAACAATACGCAACACTTCCTTGAGAGTAATTTTAAACCATGTCTATCTTAAAATGAATCCTTGGTCTATTTAATTCCGTCTGTCGGCTTGCATTTTCTTAATCTTGAAATGTGGAGACAAGATAAATCCCTCAAACGATGACATTAACGTAGCAAAGTCATGCATGGACAGAGATAAATTTGTCAGTCATTCAAAAACTGAGTCGTGATGTAAATATCTTTTTCTCTTTCACTATCTCTCTCTCTTTCTAGCTATATATATATATATATATATCGGGGGATGAGGAATTAAATACAAAAAAAAAAACATAAAACTTCAACCAACCCAACACGATGGAAAGATGAATCTCCGACAAAATAGTAAGACAGCGAAAATTTTTGATGCGTTCATTTTTGCTTTTGACCAAAGCCATTAATCCTCATTCCATCCCATTTCATCCTACTTATAGCAACTGAGGAGGTGTAATGCTAGCCAATAAATATCGGAACCTCTGAAGACGTAGAAAAGACGATTGCCCTCAGTTCACCCTGACAACGTTTTCCAATCCAAATGTAGGTTTGTAGTTTCGTACATAATATATTATGTACCAGAGTGCACAGCAGAGATTATACTTCGTCGTATATCTTAATACCACACCTCCTTTCACCCGTCCTTGCCACGCATGGATACAACACAGATCAGTCAGTGTGTAAAAATCATCTTAAATTGAGCAAATTCCAAGATGCTATCGTACGCGCTGTTGTACTACTTATATAAAGAGGCTCTACAAGACTAGAAGAGAACATAACTCACCCGAAGCTGGGGCAGCAGCAGCACCCGGCACCAAAAGTATTTTTGGGTACTCTCCCCGAATCCAACTGTCACTCCACTTGTCGCTATGATGACGAACTGCTGACAGGTGCCGTTGTCTAATTGGTTAACTGGTGGCGCAGTTTTACTCGGCGCGCAATGTTTCTGTCATTTATCGTCCGATTTTATGACAACTTTATTGGCGGCTTTTGATATCTTTTCTGGGTGCCTTGTTGATCTGTACGACAAGACGACGACGATGATGCCGCTGCTGCTGCTGGCCGTTCGGTCATCACTCACGAGTGACTTAATCCTCCTAGAAATGTATATGTGACAGCAAAGTAGCGCAGCACCATCAGAAATCAGAAGAAATCCTCTAGAAACGACATCTTTAGGCCGGAAGTCATTTGCAAGTTTGCTAGCAACTTTCTTGGCTTACTGAATTCTTCTACTAGCTGGACTTATATAGTTCATAACAGGCTCTTTCTATACCCCACCTAGTCGAGTATAAGATTTCCTCACCTGGAAAATTACTTCTTCTTGTATCTGTTGGACGAGAACGTGGTGAAGAAAAAAAGAAAAGAAAAAAGTTCTTCAACTCTTGTAGCCTTGCGGCTATAGGAAAAAGTGTGGAGTGAAAAAAAAACAAGAGAATTTTCACTTACAACAGCAGCAAGTCTAAGAAAAGTAACCAAAGGTACAAAGTTTAATGAGGATAATTAGCACCTTGCAATTCTTTTGAATTGGATCTTTTGTTGTTGTTTCACAATTCTTTTTTTTTCTTTAATTATATAGTTTCTGGCGTATTGTCCGTCAACGCTTGTCTAGTTTAAATCGAGTGTGATGTTTATAGGATTGGTGATGGATGGATGTATGGAGCAGTAGAAGATAAAAGTTACAAGGATAAGAAAATAATTAAATTAATAAGAACACAACATTTAAAATAAATTATTACAAACATTTCGGAGAGGTACTTTTAATTATGGGAAGGTTTGCTGTATTTTTCAATGTGAGGGAGTTGGGTTAAGTCCCTCAATTTATCCCCAATTCTAAAAAGGATATAGGGGAAAGGGGAGTGCCCATTTTGGGCCCGACACATCCAGACTTGAGAGATGTCTTGAACTATATATACATTATGATACTCTGAACATATTTTGTTAACAATGTTTATTTCAATTAAGCGAAGGAAGCCTTTTGGAGGGGATCAAAGTTTGATCTGGTACATTTTGGAGAGTCTAGTACAGAATCGAGTTCCTTAGATCCTGAGAAAAAATTTGAGTACCAACATCCCTATACTCGGAAGCTTAAATAGCCATCCAGATACTCACTCTCACTCACTCTTTTTTAGTGTTTCCCTCTTTTTTATTCGAACTGAGATGCTAGATTTTTCGCACATTAGATCGGCCCTAACTCGGTGGGGTTATGTCCGATTGAAAACCGAGTTCTACTGTTTGCCTCAGCTAATTACCAGCTACAATTAGTGGAAGAAAATTTGTCTGTGCATACTTTTAGGCTGGAAGTAGGAACCCCGGGCGAGGGTGGTGTTGGTTCCTTTACAGGACGTTGCATATCTAATTAAAGGTTTCGCCGATTTCGCCGAGTATTATCGGTTGATTTACTTTTTTCCGAATCAGAAAAATTTCACTGGACGTTCTTGCAGCCAGAAAACCCATTTTAATGTACGTGGGTCACATACACCCCAGATATTAAATTTCAGATATATTTTGCGGCTCTTTCTTCTATAACCATTAGTGCTCTATTGTGAGTATTTTTTCCAAAGGAAGTCATTTCCACGACGTACCAATTCCGCGCAATCACGAGAAGTAGAAAAGGCAACTTTTGCACCTATGAAAGTAGCTCAAGCTACATCCGATCGCCAAAACTATCCCCCATTTAATTGAAATAAACATTGTTAATAAAATATGGTGTCTTCTATCTAGAGGTGTTTGACCCAAAAATGTATGAGAAGTGGGCATTCCCCTCTTGATGTGGAATATGCTTTGGAACTATTGAAGAACCATTCGATCGTGGAATCATTTTATAGAGATTTGAAATTGTGATCTAAAACGCCTAGCTTTTATGATACACTTTGGGATCACCTCTATGAAATCGGTCTTGATTATAGAAAACGGTAAATATTATTTCAAATTGAATAGAAAATTTCAAGTCGTGAAAAAAAATGAAAAAAAAAATCTAAAATTCTTTCTGATTTGTATTAATCATGTTGCTAAAGCCGGACCCCTAATGAAATCGATACTTCCCGAAAATTCAATTTTGATGGAATAAAACCCAAGAGCGTCTTAGATTTTGATGAATTCTACAAACAAGTGTCGATCGGTGACCCATGTTGAAAGTTAAGCACGATCGAATGAACTTAACAATTTTCAAAAAGAAGATAATTATGGAAAAGATCCGGCTTATTTAAGGAATACATTTTTGGAAAAAATGATTCTGTCAGATTTGAAGTTTCTTTTATAGTGCACTATAAAAAATCTCTAAAAAATTTCGTCCGTTTTCCTTCTATTAAGTTTTGTGTTTCGACTTTCCAAAAAATCCCGTCTAACCAATTTTGAAAACTTAGTAGTTTTCAATTCTTCGTTTGACTGGTGTTGCCTTATCAGCGGTCACTATCTTATCCCAAAATAATTTTTTTTCACTCAAAAATCGATGCAAAGTTTCATTTCTTGCTTGCAAACAGTGTTTCTTGTGTTCACTTGTCAGTTATCGAGGCACGCACGTGGCATAAACTTGCTAGAATTTCAGTCGTAATCAATTCGTAACATACCTAATGAATTCAAGGTGCATATAAAACAAAATAGAGTGGCCCTAAAATTGAACCTTGCGATACGCCGGCAAAATCAAATGTTTATTTAGTCTATACAAAATACATTGCTGATAGAATCGCATAAGCTGAACTTCAAATTTTAAGAAACTAAATTCAGAAATGAACTTCGTGATGAGCCATCTTAAACGAACGAGGAGAGCTCATCACGAAGTATTTCGTAGCGTGGTTTCACCTCATGGTGAACAGATCTTTACGCAGCCTGTATAAACACGTGAAATATATTCGGTTAGTTTTTAAATTTTAACAACAGCAATAAAATTTTTTTATTTTCAATATAAAGATCATCTCACAATCTTAAAGTGTATAAAGTGTGTCGGGCTCAATAGGAAAATAACTAAAAATTTAATAATATTACCTAAAGTCACCTAAAGAAACAAAGTACGAATGCTGGCCATATTGGGATTTACAACGAGGGAGAAAGTTGAGAAAGAAGATATATGCCTGAAGCGACAGAGTCAAGATCACAGAATACCAAACTACAATATGTGAAGTGAGGGACCACTAAAGACTAGACTAACTTCCTCCACATTGAGCCGGTGAGAACCATAGCGACATAAGTCAATAATTTTCAAGACCCCATTCTACTTCTTAACGATCATTTGCTAAGCACTATCATAAAGTAAATCAAAATTTACAGTTACAGCTCCTGATGGCAGTGTTTCATTGTCATTTTCAATAAAAGATGTCCATACTTTTTATAGGCCGTGGTACGAAACATCAATTTGCTCTAAACTATGCAAACTTGACTTACGCCACTCTAATTATCACCAGCTCATATGATCCATCCATGATCCATATATTTTTCTTATTGTAACTCTTGTATGTTTACAGCAGGTGTACTTTGAGTTAGGTTCAAAACCAAGGGCTTTAGATGACTCTTTTCTATAGTAAATTTTTCAAAAATTAATTTTTTTCTATCGCAAATTTTAAATCCGCCGAGGATTGCATTTTCTATAGTAATTTTTTCAAAAAATAATTTTTTACTGTCGCAAATTTTCAATACACCGAGGATTGCCTTTTCTATAGTAAATTTTTCAAAAAATTTTTTACTGCCGCAAATTTTAACGAGAGTTGCCTTTTCTATAGTAAATTTTTCAAAAAATAATTTTTTTATTGCCGCAAATTTTAACGAGAGTTGCCTTTTCTACAGTAAATTTTTCAAAAAATTATTTTTTACTGTCGCAAATTTTAAAGACGCCAGGGATTGCCATTTCTATAGTAAATTTTTCCAAAAAACATGGTACATGGTAGTATGGTATATAGGTTATTTAGCAACGATAAATTATATATGTACTCGCTGCAGGTCATTACTAAATCAGCATACGCAGTCCTCCAACAAGCCAATTGGTATGCTTACATAGATTTGCACATTGTCTGCATATAGATGAATGGAAACATATGAAGCAGAATAGCAAGAGGCCAAGTATGGACCTTTGAGGAACTCCAGATTAAAGAAACGTTTCACCGGAACATACCTCATTCAACCTAACAAACTGATTGCATGCACTTAAAAGACTATTGACAAGTTTTACTGTAGACAAAGAAAATACAAATTCGTTTGAAAGTGTTCTCAGTACCTCGCAATGATTGATAGAATCGAATGCCTTACTGAAATCAAGCAAAACAGGAATTGAAGTTGGCCTTTATCTACTGTTTCGTGAATATCTGATGTAGCGTTGAGTATAGCAGTTTCACAGCTATGATTCGTTCGGAATCCAAATTGCTAAGAAGACGGATATCCATTTAGATCGATGTAGCTCACAGCCTGAATATAAACTATCTTCTCAAAAACCTTAGCTAAGAAACATAGAAGACTAATTTGTCTGTAGTTAGTTAGAATAGATGCTGATTAATTTTTGTTTTTTTTTTTGGGATAGGCAACACAAGCGCTCTTTTCCACTGACTGGGAAATTGAGAATTCGTGAGGCAATGGTTATAGATATGAGTTAAGATCTTAATAATATTAGGTGCTATTAGTTTATTAAACCGTGGAGGCAATCCATCTCGTCTTATTACATCAGATTTAGTTGCAACGAAAGGCAAAGTGATCCACTAACTGGAAAGTCCTCAACACAAGCACTAGCACACCATTGACTGAGATGCAACCGTAGAATCTGTGGAAAAGAACTCATTAATTTCATTTGGATCGTGATTTACTTTGGGAGAATCACGTCCATATACACACCCAAGTGACGAAAACTCTGCCACAGCTCCTTTGGGGGTAGATCAACAAACAGCTTTAAGCCAACAAAATTTACGTTTAGAAGATCAAAAGATAATTAGGTAATAGAATAAAAAATTATGGATATCAGTTGTGAGAATGTGATCAAGCTGAGATGGATTCGTCAATTTGAAATACGATTAGATTATCAGCAATCATTAAAAAAAAACACAAGAGGAGACTCTGCATATACAGGGTGTTTCCCCTTAGGAGGTCCATAGAGCGGGAGGTGATAGTACTTCCCTAGACGAACCAAAAATTGTATGGCAGGGGGGGGGGGCAATATCAACCGTTTAGGAGTTACAGGGTGATTCATAAAAAAGCTAGGTTTTCACAAAACACCCTGTATATTAAAAACTACAGGGCGTATGGTCACAGTTAAGAGCTCGCTGTATGCTGAACTTCATGGCCTTTCCAACGACAGCTCAACCAGCCCCGTACCCCTCTCCCCTAAGAAGTTATGAAGATCTAAACTAAAAATTTCGGATTTTCTTTCCTTTTTTTTTACTTTGACCTCTATTATTTTTGCAAAAAGGTCGTTAACATAACTTTTTTTTTATAAAAACTGTAAACTGTAGACTCACTGCCATTATCTCACGGATCACGGATGTTGATCAAAAATATGTGCTGCAACTGGTCTGAAACGCGATTGTTTTCGACAACGAAAGATATTTGTTTCATGATGAGCCTTTTAAATACTTTAGAGGAAAAATATCGGTAGATAGAAATGGGAAAAGTGACAAGACGTCCTTCCTTACTTACCTTAAAAGCACAGGACTTCCATTTTAGCTTCTTCACCTATCTCTGCTTTTTGAATCGTTTTTGTTACTATGATGATGAAAACGTAAAGGCATACAAGTGTGTAGAAGAAAAATTAACTTCGATTAAAATTCTTAAGGGTGGCGATGGAGTGCAGAAAGGCTATTTGGAAGATTCAGGTTTGGTCAGAAGTTTCTTCAACTTGGGAGCTCTCTGCAGAAATTTGCAAGGAGAAGAAAGCATTTCTGATGGATATCCCCATTAACATCAGCACTGCTCAGGGATTCTCGATGAAATCAAGATAACTTGGATTGGATTTATGTTGAAAGAGGAATGCCTACTTTTCATGCAACTTTAGGTTCGACACCTGCAGATTTGAGAGATGTCTTAAATGATGCATTATGATACTCTGCATATATTTTATTAAAAATGTTTATCTCAATTAAGCGGACGAAGGCTTCGGCGATCGAATGTAGCTTGAGCGTCTTTCTTGGGTGAAAAAGTGGTATTTTCTACTTCTCGTGATTGCGCGGAATTCGTCGATCGTGGAAAATGACTTCCTCTGAGAAAAATGTTCACAATAGAGCATTAATGGCCGCGGAAAAAATAACTGCAAAAATATATGCGAAATGTAGCAGCAGGAGTGTATGTGACCCAAGTACATGAATATCGGGTTTCCGGCAGCAAAAACGTCCGGAGAAAGTTTTCTGAATTAGGAAGAAAAATCACTACCCGATAGTACTAGGCGAAACCTTTAATTTGATGTGCCACGTGTGATATTGGAACCACCCCACCCCCACCGCGGGTTACAACTCCCCACCATAAAAGTATGTAGAGAAAAGTTTGCTTCCACGAATTGTAGCTGGCAAAGAAATTTGGTACGTAGTATTTTCATATCAATAGCTAATAAAATTTTAAAAATGGGCTAAATCGGGTAACCTCCAACACCAAGGTGTTGCCACACAAAATTTTGGTTTTTCACTATATATTTGGAAACTGTAGACACGACGTTTTCAATCAGAATTGCAAATACAAATTCAAAAATGGGTCAAATGGAGCGACCTGTTTTTGGTGTTGCCATGCAAAACTTTAGTTTTTCACTATGTATTTGGAAACTGCGAGAAACCTCTTCTTGATGTTGCCATACAAAACTTTGGATTTTTACTAAATATTTGGACACTGCCTCACGCATCGACGCGACGTACAGAGCTGAAATTTTATACGCGGGACTTTCTTAAAATAAATTAAATTAAGTTCAAAGATGGGACCAATCGGGCAACTCCTTCGTAGGGCTGTCATACAAAAAATTTGCTACGTGGTGTTTTCATGGTAAATAAAATTTCAAAAATGGACTAAATTGGGTTAAACTTTCTTAGTGATACGTTACAAAACTTTTGTTTTTTGTATTATGCACACGGCGTTTTCATACCAAAATTGCGTGTTTTCCTATATATTTGGGCATTGCATGAGAATGCGTCGACATATAGAGCTACACTCTCCCACACGTATGAATGTTGCACGCGTACTAATACACGCACAGATTGAAAACCTAAAGTACGAAATCGCGCGATAATATAATAGCTTCGATACTATTTATCTCTAACGTAACAAGTCAGATCCTGCCAATAATGCCAAAGTAATTCTTTAGTAGACAATAATCGTCATACTGCACTTTAAAAGTTCTTTTGCACTTACTCTGCCCCTCAGATTTACGAAGCAGTATGGAGATAACTCAAATATCGCAACTGGATCTAATAGCTGAGAATCGCATTTTTACATAACTTTTATCAACTCACAAACTCCTGACTAAAAAACTTTGTGTCTGAGTGCCTGCGAGTGCCGTTCATGACGAAAGAGTTTTAGGGTAGTATGCGTGGATGGACTTACATGGAGTTTTTTGATTTAAAATGAGTGAATAGGGTAACATTTTCTTATGTTTTCGTAGGTTTTTGGGTGGGGGTGGAAACTAATAGGCCGATAGTGGTGATTCGAGATTCGAGGGTCGAAAGTCAAGAGTCGAGATTCGAGAGTCGAAATTCTAGAGTCGAGAGTGGAGAATCAAGAGTGGAGAGTCGAGAGTGGAGAGAGTGTATAGAATTTATGACGAAAAATACAAAATAAAATATATGAAAAAACTTTTAAAATAAATAACTTTCCTAAATAAATTTCACTAAAAAGTAAAAAACGATTTTTTCGTTCTCAATGATATACATGTATTGATTTCCTCCTCATATCTGGAGGTGTCAGGCCTAAAATGGGTATTCTCCTTTATCGACTGATTCTAATCAGGTTCACGTTATCAACTGCGAACAATAGATCTTGTTGAAATTGATAAGAAAATCTCCAAAATTCGCCACGCAAAACATCATTTGACATCTTCCCAGGCACTACAAGATTACCCATTACTTCACTGTGATTCTTGGCAGTTTTCTGTTCTAAGCCATGCGCTGTAAGCCAGCTGACAGAAAATTACCCAACAAGGAAATTTAATGGGAAGATGATAATGCATATCAGTGGCGTAACTACCGGGGGTTTTGAGTGTGCGTAGAACACGGGCCCATGGAATCCAAGAGGCCCACGCTCCAGGGAAGAAAACAATATTATTTACAGGTAAAGGCACCCAAGGATAGAATGAAGAAAAAACGTTTCATGTTCCTTGAATATTTATTTCAACTTTATAATTATTCTACAGAATTAAACAGAATCAAAATTAAAATTTAATTGATACATTTTTTGTTCAACGGAAATTCATCTCTCGCGCTTTAGGGAAGCAAAAGTTTCAATTATATTTCCGATCTGCATTTCCTGCGCTTCTTTATTTTCGATGGAAAGTATAGCTACACTGTAAAAAATGCACAAATTGTTGCCACAGAGCCTAGGTATTTTTTGCTAAAATATAGGGAATGTTCCCTTAAATTTTTTGGGGAAAAAACCTATATTGTAGGGAATAATATATATATTTCCTACATTTAATGGAATATTTCCTAATCTTATCGAAAAATACCTAAGCTTGGTGACAACAATTTGTGCAAATTGTTAGCGTTGTTTGGGCCATCGTGCTACTTAAATATTTTTGTATTATTTTCAGTTTAGAAATTGACCGTTCTTATTTTCGTATTTAACTTATATTTTCCACGACTCTGCCAGGTCTGCAGCAGCCATTCGAACTGAGTGAAAATCGCTTCGCATTGTACGTATTTTTCAAACGATCATATGCTTTTTGCAAGTCAAACTTCGGGATTTCAGCAATTGAGATACGACATCTAATGTATTGAAGATTTCGGATTGTATCACAATATGAAGGACAATTTCAAAACTTTTTTAACACCAGGATAATTTTAGTCAGAGCTTTTAAGATAGGTACATATCTTTAAAATAAAAGCACAAGGAAAATATCGCGTTATTACGTGAACATCATCGATTAGGTCATAAACGCTTCGTATGATTTTCACATTCGACGACAGACTTGAATAAGGCCCATGTTTTAAAGCTATATATCTCAAAATACGTAAACGGTTTCAGTCATAAAACTTATTTACTTCCAAAACTAAAGTTAGCGCATCATTAATAACCAAATTCAGGCTGTGGACAGAACAGTGAATATATGCGGCTTTGGGTTGAATTTTAAGAATTCGTGCTTATAAATTGTTGTAAGTGCCACTGATATTAGCTGCACCATCGATCGTATGTCTGACCGCAAAGTTTATTTACACTTAAATCATTTTTTCAGGAATTTTAAAACTTAGAAGTTTCTATAGTGTTTCTAGTTTTTGATGGTCTGTTGTTACCAAACCTAAGAAAACTTCTTTATTTTCAATTTCCAGAAATAGTTTCATCTTCTTTTGAGATCTTTACGAATCGAACCAGTATGCTGACCTGGAGGCTGATTCTGATCTTTTGTCGTACTTTAATGTCAAAACATACGCCTAAATGAAATGAACTTTTCTACTGATTTTTTGTGTGTTTTTTATTCAGGACAGCAACCCTTGCATAACGTAGAATTGAACTGAAAATGAAACTTCACATAACAAATTCAAAATAACATTTCGAATTTAAGCACTTGTTGTGCTCTAATTGGATATAGAATTTCCATTTACCACTGTGTCAAATTTTTGTCACAACCTCTTAAGCAGTTGACTAATTTGTCGCATATTTAGGCGTGTTTTTTGACGTTTGTTCACCGAAAATTCATTATAGCTCATTTTGTGGTAGATAATAGTGAAGACATAAAATGAACTGTGTTGAAAAAAAAATGTACAACAAAATATGTCAAAAAACACGCCTAAATAGTACGACAAAAGATCAGAATCACCCTCCAGGTCAATTTTAGATATGTCTTGTGTATTGTCAGTTATGACTGAGAATCCCAAAGATCCCTTTATTTCACTCATTAAATTATTCTTCACTTTGTTTCCCAGAAGTTCTATTATTACCATTTTGTATATTGAAATATACATATTAGTTTTCAGTGCCGTCTGCTAAAAGTTCATTGAGAACTGGATCATATTTTCCTAGGAGTTTGACAATGTTTAAGAAATTCCCTGAATTTGCGTCCTTATTTTTGAGAGTTTCATTTCATCGACATGAATCTGTAAATGTTTATGTCTTTTAATACCCTAAGTTAGATGTTGCCAATCATTATTTATCCATGTTGATCCACACAAATTTCGAAACATTGACTTTTGATTTATTTTCAAATAATCAACAAGGCTCATAGTAAGCTACATTTAAGTTTAACGAATATGATAGCTAAGTTCTCGGATACGTGACTCCGTTCGTTATTTGATAGTTTTGTGTAATTTGACACATTGAAGCTTTTATTGTTGTGATCTCTATGAATGAGTCCAATCAGTTGACAGACAAGGACAGTGCGAAATGATAAACAATTTATTGATTGTAGTTAAGGGATCGTGGAAATTTGCTTAGTCAATAGGAAATGGTGTACTTGCACAGCGTAATAATGCATCGTCGACTATAGTTGGGTTTGAGATATCTTCACTTTGGACATTTGACTCTGCGATGGCCACCTCAACAGCTGAATCTGCACACTCATTGGACGAATCTGATGAATTCTTCATTTTCTTCAATTGGAGTCCCTCCCTGCACCTTGTGAATACTGTTCGTCCTATGATTCAGCTATTTTCACACAATTCCCTGGAATTGGTGTCATCAATTTTAGACACAGAGTTATCCTTGAAGAAATTTCCAATTTTCGGACATTTTTATTCTATCTAGAAGTTGCTTCTTCTTTCTTTTTTTGACAACTTCGCTCTGGTATTGAGGCATTTTTCTAGTGGAAAATATAAATTTATATTTTAGGCAACTCGAACACGTGTAATAAACGTAATTCTATATAAATAATGAATTCAAATTATAATAATTCTTCATAGGTCCAGTATGTTTAATAAAACATTAGGTTTGGTATGTAGAATTTTACATACCTATATATGTGGACAATAATTAGATGTTGTCACTCAAAAGCATCCCGGCTCCCGGATAAACGCAAGTCCGCGGTTTCGGACAAGTTAATGCAATAAAATGAACATGCCGATTTCGACAGACACAAACAAACATGGCAGATTGTCTGACTGTTGGTTAGATGCTGCATTAAGAAAGAATATAACAAATAAGTAATTCATTCGCCAATTTAAAAAAATTCATCTTTGCTTATTAATGAGAAAATGATGAGTTTTGATTGAATCAATGGCATTGAATTCTTGTTTGATAATAAATGAATGACTTTGCTTACTAAAAGATCTTTCGTGACGTGTGTTTTTCCGCGAATTCAGAATTTCTGCTCCTCATAATACGTTATTACATTTAAAAATGTGGGTATAGTACAGGAGCCCAGATTGAATAATTGCACACGGCCCCATAGACACATAGTTACGCCACTGATGCACATGTACATATATTTAAACCGGAGTAGAAAATTTAGAGTAGAGTAAAAATTTTGTTCTTCCATATTCACATGTTTTACTCGACATAGTTTTACTCGATATTTTCTGTGATTCAATTACTTTCTCGTGATAGTTCAAAAACTATAGATGAAAGACTATATTCGAATTGCAAAGAATATGGATAAACAGATTAAGGACCATATAATTAAATGAAAAGTTCGCCAACGCAACAAACTATTTTAGTTATATATCGTAAAACGTACTTCCTGAAAATCTACTCAATATGCACTCAAATATCATATCACCTGGTAGCCTATAAATAAAAAGGGAAGTAAAAAAAAATCCCTAGACAACCGTTATCATGTTAAGTAGTGCACCTATAATCTCTTCGCTATATTATCTTAAAGTCGTCGTACAGATTTCTATTAAGTAAATATACAACAACATCAACATTTACCTCGCAGGTGTTTCCAACTCTAGATACTACCTACCTACCTACCTATACTGACAGGAAAAAGCTCCAATTTCTATAGACACTAGAAAATGGAAATCCTTGAAGAGATTTTCAATCACAGTGAATTATTTGGCTAATCAGGGGACGAAGAGGATTTTCTGGAATTTTTCGGTCATTAATTTGTACAACAAAGTGCTGCGCTTTGATATCGCGCGCTCGGTATCTTGTCTTCTTTTAGATAAGGATATATGCGGAATGGGGGATTCATTGTTGAAAATAAGTTTTATAGTAAGTATATATAGTATAGAGCTGCAGTAAATTATAGCATGAACAACAACAAATTCAAAAGCAACAGTATATAGATACAAGTATATTCCAACAGCTAGCACCCTGAGAAGAGAGACAGTGAGAGGAGCGTAGGAAAAAAGAACTTCGATGGATTTATAGCTGACTTAGTTCATCGTTTTTTTATCTCCATTTTTTCGTATGTTTTTTTTTTTTTTTAAGTGACTCTTTCGACCCCCTTTCGGAACTCAGCACTTAAGCCATGAGCGTGTCAAGCATACTCTTGCAGACCTTGAAGCCCCATGCTATAGAAGATCATATTGAGAACCCAAAAGTGTCAAATTGGACGTGATTTATGCACTCATCCAATGATTTGTAGACATTCCGTCCAGTAGAGAATTACCTCATCCTGGTCTTAATATGGGATGAGAAATAACAAGAATTTCTGCCATGCTATATAACACCATCACCATCATCATCAGCATCATCATCATACAATATAGTATGCACAGATGGAAGAGAACACATATAGGCAGATTTCCCTCTGCAGACCGTCAAGTGATTTCAGAATTCTGACACAAGGCGGGCATATACCAATTGATAATATCCCTAAAGATATTCTTTCACCTATATCCATCACTACCCATCCCTGTTGGTGATGCTGCTGTTGATAATAATTTCCTAACTTTATACATCGAGTATTAAACAAATTCAGTTCCATCTTTTGAGGAGTTCTAAACTAATCCCGGATAGCAGTCAGAAGAAAATCGGGAGAACAGAACTACGACACGCCTCAAGCTGAGTGGACGGAAAAGAAAAACGTGAAATTCTTCTTCTATACTCCAAAAAGAAAATGGAGGGATGGCCAAGGAGGTCGATGATACAAATCACTTTGAGCTATGGGTCAATAAATCTATCACTTGGTTGCTCTTAAAATAAACCAATTTGAGGCGCTTCCATTAGCACACTACTTGGGATGGTATGAACGTATGTATGTACAACATACTAGTGCCAGACCATTCCACCCCGGTCTCCTCTATGAACTTGATGTAGTATGATAAGGTGGCGGTGGTGGTAGTGGTGGTGTTTGATGATAATTTTCAGAAAAATAGTCTTCTCTTACGAATCAGTTTATTATTGATGAGAATTGGGACTTGTTGACGGCTGAATGCCATAACTTGATTGTGAGTTATAATTATGAGATTTTATACAATTTTTAAGTTTTCCAAGTCCTAACTAGATTGTTCTGCGGTATTGAAGTATGCGGTATGAAAGTATGCAAAAAAAGAGAGGATAATTGGCTTTGATTATTTATTATAAATCACTTAGAAAGTACTTACTTGGACAAATATGCTCCTGAATTCGAATTACGTACTCTTGACTCAACGGAACAACTATAGTGTAAAGTGTGCTCACTATTGCTAGTTCGATTGTAATATAAACGCTTTCATGCCTGTGATGTCGGATGTTGTCCCATTTCATTACCATTTTATATGGAATACCACAAGGATCTATTCTAGGATACCTTTTATTTATTTTTTATTTATGGATCTTATATACAATAAAATTGAGAGTAAATTAAACTAATGCTAACAAGATAATATGAGCAGCGCTGTGGATAAAGCTTCAACTTAAATTTTCAGACATGACATTTCTCTATTCAAATTGCAGATGTCCAGTAAGTAGCCATCGAAGTGTATCTTCATACTTGGCATTATTTCAGTAAACTACTCAATAGCACGTCAGCTTGTCATCATTTCTCTATAAAACTCTAGATCCAATGGTTTAATTTGGATCATAATCTAACTTAAAGTGGGAGGTAGAATTTTAACCAATCAAAAATTATGGTATTTATCCATAAGGATATCGTATGTCCTTCTGAATAAGAAAGCATATTAAAAAGTGGACATTGTCGTTGATCTCGGTGATCAAAGAGAGGGGTGATGTATATATCCACTATTCTGGAGGACCTCGACATTACTCTTAATAGCAATTGTCTTCCCCATAACAGACAGCTTCGAGTCCGACCTACAAAATTCGATTAAACTAGTTACTACTTGGGCTAGAGACGTTAGCTTAATCTGAATTGAAGCATGCTACAATTCATGAAAGAAAAAACTCGTACTCTCACACTGAAGAGTAGACTGACTAGAGTGAAATAAGAAAGTTGGAAGTCAGATAGCCAATCCCAGTAATTCAAAAACAAACAATTGGAGGCCAAAGAAAATCTATTTAAACTGTCTTGTGATTCACTGGTAACTATAGTCTTTTCAGTGACATATTTATGAACATCTACAGAATAATTGTGAATGTAAGAAACGTGCGAAAGTGACAGAAATCTCCACCTCAGCGAACTGTAAGAAAGAGGAAGTTAGATATGACGGGATATTTGGCCAATTGAATTTGTGACAGATAAATACCTCCAACAAATAAATGTGGATAACGATCCTAGATAAATCTGACAGACTCCATTATCGCCAATTCTTTTAAATACTTTCCTTCTCATCAACATCTTTAGGCAGCCGGGCCACAATTAAAAGCTATTAACTCCGACGTGTAGGAATTGTGATTTTGAGCAAAGGAAACAGGAAACGTCAAAATTACCAAATCACAAAGTTTTTCGTAACCATTTTTTTCTTCTTTGACATTTCAAAACAAGAACCGCGGCGCTACTTGTCAAGAGCAGGACCAACTAGGGTTAACCCGAGTAGCCAAGAAAAACCGAAAGTGACAGCTTCGGGAGTCACGAGTATTCTGGCAAATCGAACATAAAATGGACTTGAGGGTTAATATCAAAGCAAAAACAAAGACACTCCTAATTACTCTACCTCGATTCGGTATGCAGACGATGCAAGGAGGAATCCGAAACGGTGACTCATACTCTTTGTGACTGTCCGCGGGTCTCTTAGGAAAATGTTACAGATTCCTTGGCTCACACCTCCTGGAAGAACTACCGGTAAGGGGGATTGGGGGCAACTTGTGAATTTTGTTAGAGCATCCGGCTGAGACTTATGAGCAATTGCTCATAAGTCTGAAGGGTGAACAATGGGCCTTCTTGTGGCCTACGTTCCAGGGACCCCGTTCCGGTCCCAACCTCGTCTCAATCTATTATTACACTAATTCTAAAAGTCCACTTTGCCTCTAACTGCAAAGTCGATATTAACATTAATATTAAAAACAAAATTAAAATTGAAACATAGATGACCAAGCCACAAGCTAAGAAATAACGCTTACTAGCAGATGACCTGAATCATTATACAAAATGTTTCCCAAAGTGATCCTCTTTTATAAATAGAATTTTCATTCGGGCAACTCCTTCGTAGGGTTACCGTACACAAATTTCGTTTTTCACTATATATTTGGGCACTGACTGAGAACACTTTGAAGAAGAGTGCTGAAATTCGGTATATGATGTTTTCAAATCAATAGTAAAAACAAAAAAAGAAATCCGGAAATCCTTTCTTAGTGTTGCCATACAAAACTTTGGGTTTCCACTATATATTTAGAAACTGCCTTAGAGCGCGTCGACGTGAAGAGCTCAAATTATGTACACGGTGTTTTCATAAACATTTAAAAAAATGCAAAAATGGATCAAATAGGGCAACCCTTTTTTACTGGTGCCATACAAAACTTTAGTTTTTCACTATATATTTTGACACTGCCTGAGAACTCGTCGAGGTAGTGAGCTGAAACTTTGTACACAACGTTTTCATAAAAATAGTACCTAAATAAAACTTCGAAATCAAATAAATCGGGCAACACCTTTTTGGTGTTGACATCAAAAACTTTATTCATTTTATTTAACTTTCTTTACATTATTTAACTTTTATTTTCATCAAGGGTATAATATTATTGGTCTTATTGTTAGACCAATTAAATCTTGACATCGAAAGAAGAAATCAAGACACATCGGCCGATATAAGAAGGTATCTAACATTTTTGAAAAATTTTGTAGAAAGAGTAATAAAGAGGGTAGGAGGAGGGGATTAAGTTTTTTTGTTTATAGTACCTACATAGAGGGATTAATTTAAACTGAGACATACTTTGACTTTATGATGGAAACACCTCATTTTGATTTTCAGTATCAAACATGCATAAATTTGATACATTACAAAAAATGGCAACCCTGCGTAAAGATTTTCCATTTTGTTTTTTCCAAAACGATACCCTGAAATTTTTAATTGATTCTCCTTTCGTATGCGTTTATTTTTAAAATTACGTATAACAATTTTTTTCTATTAAAATTGGACCAGAATTTTTGTTTCCAATTTTGAAACTCTTATAATAGCTCGGTGGAATGTTGTTAAATTAAATTAACACATTTTTGTTTTGTATTCAGTTGTTAAATTTAACTATAATTCAAAATTTTAATTTTGACTGGAACATCAATAAATGAGGTCACTACACATTTTCGAAAGGGCGCGGAGTGTTTCAGTACATCGAGAAAAAAACTTCCTTGAAATTATGCATTGAGATTCAATTTATTGGCATAGGTGTCTCTACGGGGGTCTTAGGTGTTAACATCCTCAACGATTTTATAAAAATTTTAAATATTAATAGGGCGATCACGTATGATTTATTTGAAATGAGTGAAATAAAATTTGAGTCTTGGTTTAAATATAACTTCATTTCCATAATAGCTTTATTCAAGTCATTCCGCCTTCTAAGCATATTGAGCCTAGATTTAGTTGAGAGTTAGAAAATCCGGAAAAATAATGTTATTTATATTTGAATTATTGATATACACAGAATCGAAGTAATCTGCAAACAAATTACAGGCAGTACTATATGGATATTGAAAGATTTAATATTCATCATATTCTATAACATTTGTATGACCAAAATGCTCGACTGTTCTTTTTAAAAAAGGTTGAAAAAAAAAAAAAAATATTTTTATTAAAAAAATTTTAAAATTTTTTTAAAAAATTTTAAAAACCAGATTCATTCGAAACGAATCGAACCTGTATACGCCCGTAGTGGGCTGAAAAAAGAAAAAGGAAGAAGAAGAAGCGTTTCGTGTCAGCAGAAAACCTTACACTCATCGGTACAGCTTGTTTTCTGCCTGCTCTACTTTTATTCTTTTCCTCCTTGATGTAATAAAAGAGTTTTTGCCTCATATAATTCACACCCAGAATTTATTCTGAGATTATATGAGAGGAGATCAATTTGATCTGTTTTCAAGCATCTACAGCAGGTAGAAAACCAAGCTGTACCGATGAGTGTAAGGTTTTCTGCTAACACGAAACGCTTCATCTTCTACCTTTTCTTTTTTCTTTTCTCAGCCCACTGCGGGCATACATAGGTTTTTTTCTATTTTTCTCAATCTTTCTCAATCTTTTTCATTTTTTCATTTCTTTTCTTTATTCTATTTTTGAGGCCACGCGTCCCTTTAACTCGTACACGAATTTGTCTGTCTGTATATTTCTTTTTTACTATTTTCGACACTCTCGTAGACCCACTTTTCGTCATCACAGCGAGCTGAAATTTGGCACACAGGTTCATGTCGCGTGACAATTGAATCTATCAAAATTTTCATGGAAAACCCGGAAAATCGGGAAAAATCATTTGAAAATTTAATACAAATTTGATTAGTGATAAATCCGTTTCAGGAAAAATGCAGAGTTTTTCGATTTTACCGAAAAAAATTTCCGGAAATTTCCGACTTTTCCGGAAAATTTTCCGGTTAAAAAGTTTTCTAAATTATGCAGCATCAAGTTCCCTATCATCAGGCATCATTACTTTCTCTCCGACTGTGGTGAAAACTTGCAGAAAAAATCGAGAAAAATTCTTGTAAAACGCTTTTCCGGAGTTTTTCAGACTAAGGAAGCGTTTGAGCATTTTGCAACCTAGGACGAAGTTGTAGAGCGAAATAAGTTGCATAAAGTTGCTTTTGTGGAAAGCTCCATGGAAAACCCGGACAATTAGGAAAATCATCGTAAAAATTTTCATCGATATGATTGGTGATAAACCTGTTTCAGGAAAAATGCAGAATTTTCCAATTTTTCTGGAAAATTTTCCGAAAAATTCCGGAATTTTCCGTATTTTCCGCAAAATTTTCCGACAAAAGAGTTTTATAAGCTATGCTGAATCATTTCCTACTGGCATCAATGCTTTCTCTTCAACAATCATGAAAACTTGCATGAAAAATCGAGCAAAATTCATGTAAATTTAAAAAAAAAAACTGTGGAAAGCATGGAAAATCGGGAAAGTTGGAATACAGCTAAAAAGCGCTGTTTAAAACATAATTTGAATTTCAGAAAACCGTTGTAGTACTGCAACGATTTGATTCTCGAAAAATGTTTGTTTTCGGATCGGCACCAAACATGACTTAAAAATTGTTTTAATATATCTCCATGCAGCACGTAATAACAGTTTAGTTAACGTGAAAAAGGCAGAAAATACAATAATGAAAAAAAGGAGTTTTCAAACAAAACTGAGGCCAAGCCGCATGAAAAAGTAGAAAATAAACTTTTCTTCACACACAGAGGTGGACTAAGATTCTATTCGCTGACAATCACCGATTCATTTCAGTATGATCAATCAGAGGTAATAAGTGATTTGATTCATGAAGAGAAAGAATATTCAAGAGAAATGTCCCAATCAAAAAATCTGGGTGTGAAGAAAAGTTTATTTTCTACTTTTTCATGCGGCTTGGCCTCAGGTTTGTTTGAAAACTCGTTTTTTACTTATTTTATTACATTTGTTTTTGGGGACCTGTTGATGAGTCACACCAAGACTTGAAACTTGTCACCCAAAATCAAATTGGTTGTGTGATGGAATAGCAAATTAAAAACATTTTTAGCTTTTGCTATATACCGGAGAATCTAAAAAAATTCCTTCTTGAACAAATATAAGTTTACCCCGGTAAAAAGTCCTAAAGAGTAATCTCTACCCCGATCCCCAGACAACGTGCTTTATTTTTGGGGTTTTTTAAACGTAAAAACGGAATCTAACAAGAAATCGTATAATCTCTGGTTATAACCCCACGCTTGGAATCCTAGCCACCTCAACTAAATCAGTTCCACCTCCCCTATGTATACAGAGATCAAAAGGACATCATTCCATCATTAAAGCATTGAAATACAATTTAAGGCCTTTCATTTACAGATTGCTCCCCAACAAATCAACTACAGTTTCTTTATGTCCAATTAAAATATTCCTGCGCAACAAAATCACCTCCACTCTATTCTATAACTTCAACAACGATATTAAACAACTTTTCTCTTCATTTCTTTCACCATCTCTAATTATTCTCTATGGAAAGTCAAACTTCTTCACAAAAAAATACAATTCTTTTTTAAGAGTCCAACATCTATGGGCGATCAAAAGTCGAATTCGAAATGAAGTCCAGACAGCTGTAATCGATTCATCTGTCTGTACCCATCTGTCCGTCCAATTTGATGTAGAGCTTTTGCGAAGGGACAAAATTTATACCCTCCGACCACCCACCATCCCAACCATCCCCACCATCAACAGCTATTACAAAGTTGTGCAGCAGCACAATCTTCTTCCATTCTTGACGTATTTCACGATGACTCTGCATAGATAGATAGACCTTAGCCGACCTTCGCATATTGCACGATACTAACACATGGAAAGATATTAGGATTACATCCAAGTTCCAACAACATCTTGAAGCGCTCCATCAACCACCTCCGCCTAACTATCTATATCTATACCATACAACAAACCTACATACGTCCATCGTTCGTCCGTAGTCTCAATTCATTTACTCTCATCTGTCCATCATTCTGTCTGTCAATTTGTCTGACTATAGGAAACCTGTCCATCACTCTGACTCAAACTATTAACAGAGTCGGTCTCTTCCTGTTTTGTGTAACCATCAGTCCTGCAATGCTGCCTTGAAGGAAGAAGAATAGACGAAAGTGTAGAGGGGCTTCCATATAGACGTACATCTACGAAACGAACTGCAGATGGGGTTTACCGGGTTTTAGGTTGCTTCTAGAATTTTTGGTTCTAGAACTAGATGTATGTCTTTAGGTATATTTCCATGAATATATGTATGCTCCATCAGAGAAATATCCTGTGGCTGTTGCCTCTGCTACGCTATGTTAGCTGACCTTCTGCTGTTATAGTTTTTGTCTTGAGCTATGTATTTTCTCTGCACTTTAAGGAATGCTCCCGCGTTCTCTGACTAAAGCAACATCATGACACCGTTCCATCCCAGCTGCAGCATTGCAATCCTTTGGAAATCGTTTGTTCTGGCGTGCCTCTAGTGGATGGGAACTTTACTTCACAATTTTTTGTTTTTTCTTTTTTGTTTTGTCACTCCCCCGCCCCAACTGCAAACTACCCTTTCGCAATTCACATATTTTACAGAATCGAAGAGAAAAGTCAGTAAAATGATTTTCCTTCCGTTTCCACGGACGATTTATAGCAACTCGTCAATACCCTGCGATTTATCCTCACCTAAAAAGGTGGTAGAAGCCTCAACCTTCTATAGTCTCAGTCGTCGCGTTCGTATCAGTTTGGCGGGCGGACGGGCGACTTATTCGACCCTTTTCTCTTGGTGCTTGCTACTGCTGTGAGCCTTTTTGAATAACTATAAATCCACATCATCCTTTCATTGTTCCATGGTGGGTTCGTGGGTTTCTATAGGGCGGGGGTGTCTATGTGTGTACTTCTATTTCTTACTTGCTGGCTGAAAGAGTTGCGGTCGGTGAGTAGGAAACGAAGTCAAACTGATATGACCACCGTGCAGCAATTGTGACTGGAAAATGTCATTCCAGCGGAAAACTCTTTTACGCGCAGTTTACGATAAGAGTGACAATGGGTGAAAAATCGTAGACATAAAGGGATGAAGAATGATTTCCACTTCATCAGAAATTCATCAAGTGCCCGCGTGTCAGTCATCTGGTGCTCGAAGATGTACATTCGATTTGATGCTGGATTTGTTAAAAGGAAGGGGGGGGGGCTACTTTAAGGAAGGTGGTAGCTATTTGATTCTTCTTAGGTTAGAAAAGTTTTAGTTCATCTGTATTACAAAATCGATATGGGGTTTTTTTTTTTTGTTGTAGAAGGTGTTTTGTTTTCATTCTTATAACATTTTGTAGGAAAAAGGAGAGTTCTTGTTTGTATTGAACTGGCACGGTGCAATGCTTTTTATTTCAATCTACTTTAATCTAGTCCTCTCAAATCATTCGTAGATTTAAGTGAATATGCTTTTGCGAATATTTTATAAACTTGATTTCAATCGGATACTCCGAGCCGGAAAGATCTGCAGCCTTCCGATGCTGACTGTTTCGAAAGCCTAGCTAGAAAGGGGACCAGTTTTTGTGTAGTAAACTCTTGTATTACAATCCTTCACCGACAGTGGCGGATCAAATAAGGCTGGATTTATATCTCTCTACAGGACATATCTTGGTGTAGACGATTGGTGAAGGCGGTACTCCATTT
Source organism: Dioctria linearis (assembly GCA_963930735.1). Classification (NCBI taxonomy): domain Eukaryota; kingdom Metazoa; phylum Arthropoda; class Insecta; order Diptera; family Asilidae; genus Dioctria; species Dioctria linearis. The sequence goes on along the minus strand of OZ005744.1, from coordinate 175,727,968 downwards.
AGTAGGTACGGTTATTACTTAGAAATTGGATCGTGGGATTTAGGTTGGGTTAAGTAAGAGGGGTAGCATTATATGTGCATAGCCTGCTTCACTAGTGGGTCCATTGTGCGCCTTGTTTTCATGCAATAATCTAAAAGAAATCATCCTAGATCCATCCTGCTCCTCTTAGGAAACTCAGAATGCATCTGAACTCTTTTCTTTACAGCTCCTCCAGACTAGAAAAGAAGTAGCCATGCAATAGCCTACTTCTTTTTTTCTTCACGTACTTTGTGAGTGTGTTGGACGGATTCGATTTCCACCGGATCCTTACAGCTCCATCGTAGGGATTTAACTATAGAAGTCTTTCTGTATACTTAAGAAGCTTTGACAGCTTATAAAACCAGGTTTTGAGTTTGTGTGACTATCTTTAATGGATGGTGAATGCCACGAACACAAGTTTAGTAATTTTCACTATTCGCCGAAAGTGTTGGAACTTTCTGCTCGTCTTGCTTGTACGGTATTCAGAATATTTTTGTCTACATTGACCTGATACTACCAAGAGTGTAAAATATCGTTGATGAAGTGTGTATCTCAGAATAGAAACATTTTGGCTACACTTGGGCAAAGAAATCAAGAGTGCTGAACTGGACGTATTCTTCGATACCATGGTTGCCAATGGATCTTATGAGCTGAGGATACAAGCCCTAAAAAAATCAATTAATTCAATTCACTTCAATTAATTTTATTACAACAAGATAAGTATAAATAATTTTAATATTCAAAATTCAAAACTACTGTTCTAAACCATGTTATGGTCGCAGCATGCTACATGGGGCAGTATGCTACACTTGTGTCACTGACAGCTAGAAGCAGTGCTCACATTGTGCCACACGGCGAAATTTCTGCCACTTTGCACACAACTGTCGGTGTAAGCTCTCACTCTCACCTGTGATAAGTGCTAACAACTGACAAGTAAGAGGAACCACTCTAGTTGACGGATGAGTTTCCATTCCGCGATTTGTCAAAAAGGGCGCAAAGTGGTGCAAAGCTATCCTGAAAGTGTCGAAAAAATCATTTTTTTTAATCTGTGCAAAAGCAGTAAATTTCTCTGCATCGGTAGACAAGTTCTCAAGATACGGTATTCCTGATATCAAGATAACGAGACTAGGCAAAAGCGCATACCAGCAGAGAAAGAAATAAAAAGGGAAAACAGAATGCAGGAAAAGGGATCACCACAGGAATCTCCTAGTACAGAACGGTTGAGAAAGCACGGATATCGAACTGGGTGCCGCTAAGGCACTCATCACAAGTACTAGAATAGCAGAATAGTCACGACGAGACGACACTGTCATTCGTCTGCTCTAGACAGCTCTCGAGTGCTATTAAGGTTAATCATAGTAGTAGTACTACCAGCATAGGCAATCCACATTAGGATAGCAAACCAAACTCTTGACATTTCAGTCAGCTAATTTTTCAGAGGTATACACTGAACTATAAGGAACCCCAAATTCACTCTAACCATTCCTCGCGACACCTAGTCCGTCCCAAATGAACTATGCAAGCTGATTTAATAGAGGGCGAATTACACGTACCAGCACGAAGCTCGAACATTTTGCTGGACTTGTGCTTAGACATGTCAGCGCAATAATTTTCCCAATGAACTAGGTTGACACATAAATAGAAAGACGATTATTTTTTTCACACGTCCCAGATGGAAAAGGCAATTTCTAATTTAAAAGCAGGTATAGTTTTGTTTGGACAAGTATGAACAATTAAAGTCTATCAGCTGCTTTAACCAGTATCGAATTTGAAAGCAAATATAGAAAGTTGGAATTCAAATAAAAACTTTGACTAATATAGAAAACTAAAATCGAACGAATAATTTGACAGCTATAGAAAATTAAAATTAAATGTTAATTTTGACATACGGAAATAAAACATTTAACAAGCTTTGACAGTTATTAAAAGAAAAATTATAATTATGGCAGATATGGAAAAGTAGAGATAGACGAAAGATCTGTGATGTAAGAAAGAATTGTATTAGGAATATAAATTAATTGGAACTAATTTTGATCAATGGTAAAAACCAGAAACAGAAAATTTGTACAAGAAATTAAAAACATTCATAAAGCTTTAAATAGTGTCGACCTTTTAGAAATAGATGTCGCTAAGTAGGATTAGGAAAATTTGTGTAAGTCGCCATGTTAGTGTCAGATTTTGTCTTTTTCTGGCTGTGTGAAAAAACTGACATAGATAGAGTTCGTGTATGTAAAACAAATTAAAATCCATAGAAATAATCAACAAGCAAAAATTAAGAAATTAATAATTTACCAAGAAGTTTACCCTAAACTGGTTGTTTTATTCGTGAGAATAAAATTTTACAGGAGACCCACAAGGATGACCTGTAATTCCCTTAACCAACAGAGGCCTAGATCTAGGACATCTGGAAGATCTCGCCCTCCCAGATGAAATTGCACACCCTAGGAATGTGAGCAACGTTCGTTCGTTAGTTTGGCGTTTCGAATTTCCAGAACCGTAAAGTGAGTAGCCTGACTCTTTGGTATCACCAGTAACCAGACATTTATGGAAAAATTCATCCAAGTTCCGTCATTGCCTCCGACCATTGAACTCAGTCACGAATCCTTGGTGGTACGATTGAGTCACACCTTCAATTCCTCGGTTCACAAGGAGCTGACCATACTAAGAAATACGTGGGCTAACTAAGAATATCGCCAATCAATTCAGTAAAGCTGCTAACTCCCGTAACAGTATATATATATATATACAGTGATGATGCTTTATAAAGGGTGGTTCAGACCACGAGATTGAATTTTTCTCTTGAAAGGATTATATTTTAGTATGTAATTAGGTTACTGTTCACGACGAATTTAAAATTAAGAATGCCTGAGTCAATAGACTAGACTTAGAGTTTTGATCAGTTGCGGATCCAAGGGGTGGGGGGGGGGGGGGGGGGTGTTATGACCGCCCTAACATTGATGAAAAAAATATTTAATTAATTGAGTTATTTGAAAAAATATGTTTACTATTTTATATTTTTTTATTTATGTTTATTCCAAAACTTAAAAAAATCAAAATTTATTTCAACGAATATTATTTTGGGCCTGAATGTTTTTCTCAGAATTTGAGTTTGGGACCCCAAAACCTACGAAAAATACTCCCTCATTACCACATCAGAGCCCTAGGTTAGTCCCAACTTCTAACATTCTAAAATATTTCCAGCGTTTTATGTAAAACCACTGACATGTATAATATGGACTGACTACGTCCATAGAAATATACTACAGAAAGTGGGCACAACAAATAAATAAATGGGTTCGTCGAAATAAATGTTTTTAAATTAATTATTTGGGTTAATTAGTGATAAAAAGTGTTTTACCAAAGGCAATATATTCATAGATACTCAACAGAAATTTGAAAAGTTTTATTAAAATCACTTTTCAACTTCCCGCCAATGGTTTTTTCAATGTTGGCACCGTCGTAAGAACTATTTTTGACACACAAAATTGTATCCGCATGAAAAAGGATATCGAGCAGTCCCTACTAATTGGTTTGAATGACTCCTGAAGTTTCACCCCAAACTACTCTTCTGTTAAAAAATGTCATTGTGTATTTAGGATAATGTTGTATCTCAGAGCAAGATTTTGAGCTAGCAACGCAGGAGGATTTTTTCATTAATAAATGCCCATTTATAACGTAGTGTTTCACTAGAGGTTTGTCTTCTCTTCCTCACAAATTGTATTTTGCTCACCTACCAACTGTGTGCAGATCCGTGCTTTTGCGGTCGACACAATCTTCAATCAGACCTATAGGCAGTCTGAAGTATAACTGAACATAATCGGCGTAATGGAGGTCGTTTATATATAGGCTGACAAGAAGGGGACCAAGTATGGAACTCTTCGGTACCCCGAAGACAATGGAAGTAAACTAGACAAGATAGTCAGCGACAGTCACTTGTTGATATCTCTCAGCAAGAATGTTGGAACTCAAACGTACGGCCGAGGATGGAAAATTGAAATGAGTACAGAGTTTCGACAAAAGCCTAGTGTGGTACACCCTATCAAAAGCCTTGGAGAAGTCCAATAGAGTAAAGACAGTCAATCAATTTTTGTCCAGACATTTACGGATATCTGTAGTCACTTTCAAAAGAGCAATCTCACAGCTATGTGAAGGTCGAAAACTTAACTGTCATCTGGTTAAGAAATTGTTGGTGTTTAAGGCCCTGCGAGTAGAGCAATTTCTCAAGAGTCTTGGGCAGAGAACATCAGACGCTTATTGATTTGTAGATATTTGGGCTTTCGGAGGACTTTGATTTAGCTCAAGGTAACACATTCACAACTTTCCACTTTCCATGATGCAGGATATTCGGAGGTAGTGAGACAAGTGTTGAAAATGTTAAGAATGTGAGAAACAATCCACGAAAGAATAAGGTAGAAAATTTTATCCGGGCAGGTCGCATCCTATAAAATCGGATTTTATAGAGTTAATAGAAGAGATGACTTCTTCAGCAGACACGCAGGAAAACTGAATCCTCCAATCTGATCTACCGATCTTCTAATGTCTGCAGGTCAAATATCGGACGCCGGGGCTACATAATGCGAAGTGGTGAAATGCGCGTTTAATGCTTCCGGAGTAAGGTAACAACTCAAGTTTTCCTTACCAAAAACGCCTGATTAACACATAGCCCCTTCGAGGACAGATTAAAGTCAAACTTCGAACTGTAATACCTACGCTTAGCTGCACGGATCTTGGAATTAACCTTATTTCTTATCGCTCTAAAGCAATTGTGGAACTACGATACGCTCAGTTATTAAAACTTTGATTTCACGGGTGAACCAAGGGCAACCACCTACATAGCTTTATAGTTCGAGGTCATAAAGGAGTAGATTTATCAAACAGGTAATTAATTGTTACACGGAAAACTGTGTCATTCGCAAAAGCCAATCAGGATAAATTATCCCATGATAGATGTGTACATTCCCTGAGTAAAGCTGTGATGTCAGAGTTGTTAAAATCTCTAGAAGAGAGCAGTACCTGGACTGACGCAATAACATATATTAAAAATAGAATGCCATGATCGAATAATGAAGTAGATTCGAGTTGTTGGATATTGGTTGCCTAGACAAATCATGAGGTTCATCCACTCTTTACCTTTGGCCCTTTTGAGGTTTTACTTAAACCCCATGTCAATAATTGTTGATTTAGTTCACGGGGACATAAAGAAAGGGCTGGAATGAAACTGGTTGCGGATTATTTGAACATAGGCTGGAAGAGAAAAACAATTAAACTCTTCTTTCTGATGGACTACAAAATGGGATATGATCATTGCAATGTTACTAAGTATTATGGCCTCGGTGGCACAGTGACCGGCGCGACTGGTCTACCAAATACTGTTTCAACTGGATTTTTCCTAGACTTTTTCTAGAACCTTTAATTATATATCGACTTTCCTCCTACATTCTTCCTCTCACTATCAACAGAAAGTACAACCAGAAAGATAGAGAACATTTGTGAAGTTTATAATTTCACCATAAGAAACGATATCAAGCCGAAAACATTTGGCACAAAAGCTAGCAGACTCAGAAAAAACTTTTCTTAATTATCCACAGATGGCAGCCCTATCTTTAGGATATCTAAACTGCAAGCTTAACACCTTTCTTTTCTATACAATTTCATGAATTTGAGGGAGAGCCTTCCTTGTATTGGAGAGCCCATATCCACCCAAAACAGGAGTGAAGAAGAAAATCAGTGACTCTAGGAACTGTTGAGAATTTATTTGATGAAACCCTACAGTATCTCAATCATCATCATCATTACATTTAAGAACAAATATATCTTGAGACTTAAAGAACTTATGACAGTCACTCTCCTTCCTCCGGCTCTAACATCTCATACTAACTACCTACATTTTATCTCTCCAAGTAGAATATGCATTTAAAGTGCGAAAGATAAAGATTAATCACACACCGTCTGCTAATTTCTCTTCCCTTTAGACTTGGGCAAAACAAGAAATCAGTACATCTCATAGTCCTGTTAATTACCATCATAAGTTTGTAAGTACACGTCCAATTATAGGACTGAAGAATATATCAGAGGAACTCATCGCACAGTACGTACAAAAGAACTTTCAAAACATATGGGAGGACATGACCAGGACGGGAGAAGTAGATCTCAGTGAGACTTTGGTATCGAATACCAAAGAGATTTTTCGTTTCTTTTTTGTTTTTGTTATCTTTTCAACTGAGAAAATACTTAAAACAAGAAAAATCAATTAGTGAAGGACATGTGACGATAATGTCTTATACGGCGTTCTTCTCAGACATTCGGTTCTTTCGTCAATTCACCCTCTTCGAGACCGATTTGTGGCTGTATATATAGATAGATTTAAGAGCTAAAACCTCGTATATAATGAAGAACGAGACACGGTCATCATCATCATCATCCTCATCCTCATCCTCATCGATTTTGTATATATACTTTTAAATATAAAGTTGGACGATGGACGGGGGAATGATGTTGCATGTCCTGTCTGGAACTTTGTGGATAACACAAAACGGTCAGTCGTCGTCGTCGTCATCACAAGTTTCTCAATGGATAGAGGAAATTTTCTTCAAAGATACCAATCCTCTCAATCTGTATATGTACATAGCTATACGGTGTAAATGGGTAAACATTGAGCAAGGAAGCTTTACAATATTCTTATAGTCAGACTAAAAGTAAAGCAACATTACTCTGCTTGGGAGACTATCTCAGAATTTTACTAACGAAAGAAACCACAGCAACAACAACAACAACAGCAGCTTAAAAACACGACGGAGGGTAAAAAGTCAATGAAAAGTTGTCGAAAAAGTCAAGAAATCACAGCGAAAAATGTTGAACCCAAGGTGAATTGATTTCCTCAGAGCTGCAGTTAATTTACGATCATCTGAAAATCGTTAATTAACGCGAGCACACCATACTTAGTTTCAGGGCGCGAGAAAACTCTGAGGACAGAGGTATTAAAGGAGAGGAGGGAATGTATAGTCACAGATAACTGACACAGAACTGGATCTAAATGTAGAAGAGTAAAAGAAGAACGACAGCAGGAAGACAAGAAGTTGTCGGTGGTGGTTCGATATATGCAACCCCAACAACAATGTTCGCAAGATCTTAGGTGGTGGGCAGTACAATTGACGCGCAATTTTGATTTTATTTACGATCGCTTTTCATGATCTTGACATATAGATGGAGCACGTATCTACATATTACGAACATATTTATGTATTTCGTGTGTGTGTTTCGATCGTGTTACAATTCTGAGATAAAAATATTATGGAAATTACTTAAAATGGAATTCAAATTGATAAAAGATTTTTTTCTTTTAAAAAGAAAAAATGGATACCGTCAGAATGGCAATTTGCTTGTCGAAACATAGTGCGCACTTAAATTAGGAATGTGGAGCAGATCAGGGTGAAATATTTGTTGATGTTGTCTCTATATTAAATAAGTAGATGTCCAGTTTAATTTGATTATTTATACTATGGGTATGCCTTTAGGCAACTTTGTAACTTGATATTATTGTCTATGATTACTACCCCTAGGTCAGAAAGTCCTTGGGGTTTTACGTGAGCATCTGAACAGTATGGCTTAATCCTGCGGCACTCTAAATGCACGGATTAGTTACAATGCGACAATCGGCACCCTCATGAAATATTTCTACCCCGATGAGTCCCAGTTTGGCCAGTGTATGCTTGGCTGAATTACTGCTAGAACCGTGACCTATCTAAAATCGTTGGCTCTCTGTGGGTATTTAAGCACAACTCCACGCCGAGAGTATCTTAGCATGTATATTTGTTAGAATCACTAATACATTCTCTCTGTCCATGTTGTTGACCACCAACAGCCAGCACGTCGTTCCCATCAAGGGCCTTCACCATATAGAGGTGGAAAGGAAAGCTTTTCAGGGCTCATTGACCCCGTGGCACCAGATTAGACAAAGATATTTACCTAAGTGGTATGGCTTCGTATTTCGTGCTTATGGAAATTGTCGTAGTTACCTCCAGTGATATCTTCATGCAGACATCCTTTTATGAAACAGGGCTGGTAACTCTATTCGGGCTTAAGATCTTATTGGCACTCGGGGTGTCAGCGGAGACCTAGTGAAGGTTAAGATATGCTCATTCAAGTCTGGAGAGGCTAGTAATCTTATAGCTGCCATCAACTTCCAACATCCTCGCCCCTTGCCTAGGGCTATTAGGCTGTTAGAGATTTTATTATATCTGACATTACACGCCTGTGAGCACATAACTTCTTCTATACTATCATCAGGTGTACTCTACAACTGTGCCCACTGTGGAAGATCCAAAAGCGTGCCGTACCAATAATTACAACAATGTTCCTCCAGTTCAACAATTTTTTTCGTTAACCATGAATGATTTCCTCTTATATACCTTTCACCTTGGAAGCCCTGCGCAACAAAAACTCCTTTTCCGCTACCAGATATTATCTAGATCAGTAGATCGGCTCAAAAAACCACCTCATTCAGAGCTTCTTGGGAATCCCTTTAGATCAATTAAATTTCTTAGCTGGTAACTACGGCATCCATGGTTGTCAAAGTTAATTAATCAGATCTCACTGATTTGAAAGGCTCTGCAACCTCACCTTTTATAATTTAGGTCTCAATATCTGAAGTTGTGATTCCAGCATAATGGCAACACTATCCTGCATTTGTGTTGGAGAATGAGACCTTGTTTCAGATCGTTTGGAATTTTTGAACTTTTTGCATTTTTTACCATAAATTCGTAAAAATTGCGATAGCTTTTTCCAAATGGTGACTCGACCAATATTCAATTTTATCGAGGTCTCATTAATGGTCTAACAATCACTACCATTCTTTTTGACTATATAAGGCTACATACTCACTAGATCTCTCTGGAAACTAAAATTTATATGATCAAAATGATGAGTGAAGAGAGATGAGACATTAATGGAACTGTCTCTGACTGGTATCATGGACGGCACAAGAACTAGATGTCGCATGCAATACCACAGCAGAGTATACAAATTTTATATGATTCGGTGGTCCATTCCAGAATGGACCATAATATTTGAAATGGTGGATACGTCAAGTGACAAAATTGGAATTGCTTAAGTACTTATGTAATCGGTCTAACGCAACTACAATAAAGAAACTTGCTAATATAGAGGATCTTAAGTTGCTTAGACCAACGTGGGTGTTTATCTTAGACATTTAGCCAGACATCTAAGCTTTTAGGTTTGCTTATTTATTTTAAAGAATATTCGGCATTGGTATACATATTCATAGTGCAGAGGAAATCGTTTGTCAGGACATAATTGTACTTTTCCTATGATAGGTGATTATCACAGTAGATATTGGAATTTAGATAACTCTCGAGTTTTATATACATTTTCAAAACAAAAAATATTGGAATCAGCGTCGTATCAGAAAATCCTTACATCTGTGAAAATAAAAAGCAATGGTCGAATATATCTACCTTGAGGCACACCAGAAGTAAGAACATTTCCCATTCAGTAATAAAGTAGGAAAGGAAAGAAGGAATAACTTGTGAACCAGGTACCCCATCGGCTTACTGAAATCAGTGCAAATATCCTTTTTAACTTCAATAGTAGATATACAGTTTTTTGTTGTAGGAAATTTACCAATAATAAAATTATTCTTCAACGAGCTCAAGACTGGCTTGCAGTAGAAGTATATGCAAGCCCTTCCAGATTAACACTTCGAAGACTTTGCAACGGGTTTGTAATTCGGAATATCAAATTTATTACTAATCTTGTTCAGAGGAAGATCTGCTCGGATTCTTAAAAGACTACTGAATGAATTGAATTATTAAACAAAATAGGCTGCTACCAAGACCAGCTGAACAACTAATAACCCAGGTAGAAGATCATATTCAAGCATGTAGCGTCATCATGTTTGAAGATGTGTCAATGAGTCAAATTCTTAAAATTAATACCCGGATATAATGAGAGCTCTGGTTCTCCGTTCCTTGGACTGGAACACGCCGTAGGCGTTGCCACCTTGGTTATCGGGTCTCTCATCAAAGTGGATGTTCGAACGAAACATCAGCAGAGATGGGTGAACTTTAGCAGTTGCAGGTGCACAAAACTTGTTCTTGATGGGACTAAAACGACTTTCTCTGACTTTCTCTTGCGGTTCGGAAGATAACAATGTGAAACTGTGGTCGGCATCATTACCGCCCGTAGCTAACTTCACGCTCATCTAACAAGAATGGGTGTTGTTGCTAGCGCTTAATGTCTGTCCTGCCTGGAAGGAGAGCCTGAGACAACCGAACACTTCCTGTGTGCTTGTCTGGTTTTCGCCCGGAGCAGGTTGAGTACGCTTGGGGCTGCCCTCCTATCTGTGGATGAGCTGCAAAACTTTCCTCACCAAGACCTGATACGCTTCATTAAGACGACAGGAAGGTTTTGGTGAAAGGGTTTTCTAACAGGTTAGCACAGTTGGTCGCCCTGGTCCTCGTGCTTGGGCTCTATCCTCCCCTGCCTTATATATAAAAAAAAGACTAGATGAAGATTTTAGGAAATATGGTTGACTGCTATCGCTTAACCACAGTTCCACCACGATCAGTGCAAAACAATATGTCGTGCAACTGCAGGATTCCTTCGGCCCATAGACTAAATGGATGAAATTCACGGACAATTAGAATTGCTGGGAACAAAAACCATAAAAAATAGCTGAGAAAAACCAGAGTTGAGTTGCTGGGAACAAGAACTCTAGAAAAAGCTACGAAGGAACAGCCTTTAGAATCATGATACGAGTAAGGTGTTAACGTGACAAACGCGTACAAACACTTTACCTGAGTCCGGCGCGTATGCTGACGGAGGGTCACGGTGGCATCCCCACCCTTCCCCAAAACCCACCAAGGCACCACAATCTTTGCGGTGAATTGAATGTGGTGTTGGACTGTAGAGTGAGCTGTAAAAGATTAACTGGACGAATTTCGTATGGTACGGACACAATGTGACGCCGGCGATTAATTCTGCTGCTGTAACACACTTTTCCGAATTTTTAACTTTAGCGCTGCTGCGTCGACAGGGCCAATCTGCTTCGACAGCTAGTTCTCGGATGGGCGTTTGTTTGTCTTCTTTTGAGTAGTAATAATGGTGTCTGAAGTGGGTATAATAGACATTCACTCGTAGATCTTCGTCTTTGAAAGGTGTACAATTTTGTTAGAATTTTATTGAGTTTTATATAGTGTCTAAAAGACATCTATCATACCTATCACACAGGGTGATTGGTAAGTAATTTTGGAATACTACACATTTATTTTAGTGTTTGATTGTTTAGAAAAAGGCACGCAATGCTCTGCAGCGCGGTTATTATGACGCTTTTATATTTTTGTTGTACCGATTACTCTGTACAGATGAAAACAACCCACAATTTCGAGATTTGAAAGTGTGATTGTTTCTAAGAAAAGCCTGTGGTGTTCAAAATTTTTACGTTTGTAAGGAAACATTAAATATTCCATAGAAATATACTTGAAAATTATTCTTAAGAATTTTAATGAACAACTATTCACCGACAACGGTCTAAACGAATTGGTGGATTGATTCTGGTGGTTCACTCTTTCGGACAAGGACACAAGCATTCAGTTTTCTTAAAAAGATTTGACATATTTTCTTTAGATTTTTCTTGTACTACCGATGGTCGACCATAGTTCCAAAGAGTCATATTGATTCAGGTGCCTTGGCTGGTCTTGGTCGCTAAAGACATTTATGAGCGTTGGATTGATTTGGGTGCCGCTAAAATAGATTTTACAATTTTTCTACAGAATTTTTACGGCATTGCGCTTTGCTTGTAGTTTCGTATTAATTCAAGTAGTGTTGTTTAATTTCACGTTTACGTTTAATTTGTAGGAGAAGGATAAACTTGCTATATTTGTTAGTGATAGAGGTAGAAATAGTAGCGAAAGTGTGAAGTGAAAGTCTGATAAGACCATTGACAACTTTGAAGAAAGCACGATCAGTTAAGTTCCCATCAGCAGAAATAGTCAGTAACATATCATGCACTCCTACTCCCATTCCTTTGAATGCATCTATTTCTACAACTTTGCACGAGAAGGCTGAGAGTCTATAATGTCTGTCTACCCAGGTAGACATTGATGTGGAAATATTATCGATAGGTTTTCCAAATCAAACTGAAAATTGGATTTTGTGATATAACGTAAATATGATAAAAAAAAAATTTAAAAGCAATTTCTTCCGACTTTTCCTTCCCTCGAACATGTTAATTGTGCCCCCCTTAGGCGGCAAGTCTGGATAGGCACCTGACCTGAGTATATCCATTTTGGGTGTATCTAAACAATTTAGCACTATAATCTAACCTCACATTTTATGAACTGTCAGTTCTGAATTAGGTTCTCGAAATTTGGAAAAATAAGTACAAATGGCTGCCATCTAATTAGGAACGCGTACACAAAAAAAAACGTGTCGTCTTTTAAGATTGTGTGTCTGTTATTGTTTTTGTTTTACCATAAAAAATTTAAAAGATCACCAAAAAACATCCAAACATCCATATTATATGAGAACCATGTGACATGTCACACAGTAAGCAACATTAAAGAAGAAAAACAAAAACAAAACAAAATCTCTACAGGACTACAATAGCTTCTCCGATGATATTCGCAAAAGTTTTCATTCCATTTATTTTCTCAACTAGCTCGACAGGCGAACCAATAAAATTCAAATGTGATTCAAACTCTTCAGCACGAGGGTTCCCTCATTTTGTCCCAGTCCTGTCATTCCATTTCACCAAATGAAGGAATAGTGCACGACACTTGAAATGTCTAAACAAATAACGTAGAAATACTCGCAAGAATATATGTTCAACATATGTACATATGTAGGTATATATGGATGTATGTCCATAATACATATGGACATATATACATATATATGGTAAGTCCATTGAGGGATGGTGGTGGCATCCATAAGATGTCAGCCAAATGGACAGGGATAGTATGTGACATTCAAACGTAAGAATTTTCTGCTCCCATGTCTTCAATTCAACAAATATTTATGCAGAGGAGCTGAGGAAACGACCACAATAGACAGCAGCCAACCAAACCACCCGTTCAACTCACGCCATGTCATCATCTCGCCAACCACCCACTCCCATATACACTTATGTGTATATGTAGAGTAACCTAACCCGTTCGACTTGCTTGACCGAAATATGGGAGATATGTGTCTTCGCCTCGACAGCTAGATGGACGTGCGAAATATACAGAAAGCTCTAAAATAGAAAAATAAGAAAATGAAATTGCAAAAATGAAAGAATAAAAAGAAAAGAAGCTAGAGAGAGAGTTATCCTGGCCCTTAGGGATGGATGAAGATGTTCAGTCGACCGACCCATCTACTACCAACCCATTGGGTAGCAAGTAGAAGCGGCTAGAAATTTCAGCGTTTTTTTTTTTTTTTAAGAAAGTTCAAGGATTTATTGTCACTCTACTAAGATTGGCTGGCTTATGATTTTGTTCTAACTAAATCTGGATGCTATGCTGCGATCTCATCCGCACTTAATTTTTCTTTACTATATACATAATTTTACCCGGAATGAAATGTTAAAAGTCATCCAGCTTGAATTGAAGGAATAATATTGAAGGACAACACCGTCAGATAGGGACTCATCAATTATTCGAGTGACCAGACGAGATATAAATTTCATTCTGATCCTTCGTCAGCATTTCGAAAAGTATTTCATGGATGGATTGTGGTCAGCAAAGATGGGTTCATTTCCCTCTTCTGAGATGACATTCTGGTACAGTTCTGATGGGTGGTTTTCAGATTCATATATAACTATGTAACAAACTAAGTTTTCGTCGTTCATGTCATCCACGTCATCATCGTGTGTAGATATACATAACATACACCTTATGAAGAAAAACTCTTGGGACGCTTGTTATGACAAAAAAAAAAAAAATCAAATAAAAAAAAATATATCCACTCACTTGTCAGATGTCTTTCGTCTCCATTGTCACAATGGACAATGATGCTATGGATGAGACTTAATTAAATTTTCCTATCGATTTTCTTCATCCTATGTATACGTTGACAGAAGGACATAGAGGAGACATAGTCTGAGATGAGACCGGCTGTTCTAAAGGAGTAATAAATATATGTATGGATATAGGTACCTACTCTGTATGTTCATACATATATCTCTCAAGTCCTTCCTTCTATACGTACAGCATCTCTGACCACCACTTTCTATACATACCACCCCCCCCCTTCAAGGAGAATATAATTCCGGCTTTGTTGGTCATTGTAAAAAGGGTTACTCTCTTGTACACAATAGTCTAATGGGGTTTATAGGGTTGGAGAGCATGAGCTAGGTGCGCACAGAGTCTTCTCTAAAAGTGTACATAATTTATGTAAATGTGTAGTACAGAAAAGGACTTCAGACATTTCTCCCGAATTTTTGTTTTTGTTTTTTTTTTCTTTTTTTATTTTTTGGTTTTTTACACTGTGCACGTCCATCTTTGTCTCGTCATGTGGTCAAGTATTGTGCCAGGAAATTGTCTGGATTTCGCTTGGAATTTAGTTTTATTGCTTGGTGCTTTTTAGAGACAGAGAATTTGGTTTGTTAAAACAAACGAGACTTTTTTTATTTTTTTTTTATTTTTTTTTTATTTTATTTTTTTACATTTTTTTGTACTTTTTCGCTTTACTTTTCTGTTTGAGTTTGGCAGTGATCTTTCGGAATAATTTTACATTTCAGGCAATGAATTTGCGACACTAGTGAAACTTGAGATTTTTATGTATGTAATACTAGTAGAAAGAAGAAGAATAAAAGTTTATCGAGATTTATTTGGGTTTAAATTTTATTTTCATCTTCCGTCCTTTGAGCATCCTTTAATCATTACATTCCATGGTGATTACCATGGGGCACGAATATTTATTTCCACTTTGAGTTTAGTGATTTTCCGCATCTTTGAGTAAGATATTCGCTTATAATGTCCAAATTTGAGTGATTTTACAGAATAGGTAAACGGTTTTTATCAGAAAACCTAAGAGTTCGAAATGATCTGTTATTATATATTTACCACTTCCAGGACCGATAACCGATAAACCGATAAACCTCATGAACATAGTCAACCAAGATCATGTGTCGTAATTATAAGGATATACTTGCGGACCTCAATTAGTCATCTTCATATGTATTTCTTTGGGAGATTAAGAAGATATTACACAGATAGAAATTCAGTAATATAATACCCTAGAATAATTAATACAGTGAAAACAATAAAAAATAAACTAAATCTACAAAATGTAAACTAAAACCAAAAAATAATATGAAAAACAAAAAATATAAAGAAAAAGGTAAACTAGAATTTTAAAAACTACAGAAAATGCAAAATAATACAAAAATTGAAAAGAAAATTAAATGATAAATTGAAAAGTGAAAAAATTGAAAAGCAAAACAAAGAAAGCCAAAGGAAACGGCAAATATTTTTATAGATATTGATTTTAATGAAAATTGATTTATCTCCATTAAAACTGATCTTTTAAAGTCAGGCTCGCTCAGGAGGTCACATCATTACTGATAAATTTACAAACAAAAATTTTCTGCATTCCTATACCAACGGTGACTTTAAACTCGGAGGTTGCTTCTACAAATTTAGAGTCTAATGAAACATGGAGTTTTGGATATCTTATTCAAATATTTATGCAAATTGGGACAATGTGATGGAGCCATTAAGCAGTTTATATATAAAAAATAAGCAGCCCCAGCTACATGCGATGGTGTTCTAAAGATGGTAGGTTAAAAAGGAATGATAATCTCTGAGAATACTCCATTACAATAATGTCTAATTTAAACAATAGAATTCTGGTAAACTTTCTATGGACAGATTCAAATTTATTATTGTAGCATGAATAGCATGAAGAGCTCTAGTTTTAACAAGCATATTCAAGAGTGCTTCTCACCAATGAGGTAGAAATGTAAAGGAAAGCAACAGTATCCCTGAAGGATCTACACACCCGAAAAATGTAGTCCAGCATCCGATAAGCTTTAGTAATAGTTACGATTTACATGGGAAGCGAATAGTAGTTTGTTACAAGTCCTTGCTTTCATTTACACTTCTAGTCAATTTTGCAGTTGAAAAAGATTGTATCACGCTTTCTAGAAAAAGTTTAATGTGATATTGAGGTCAAGATAATTTTCCTTACATCAACCTTCAAGCTAAACAACATCACAAGCACAAGCATTTACAATCATTTTAATCTAAAAAATTTACCGTTGTTAGGATAAAGCAAAGAAGGCGAAGTAATATCTATTGGTAAGTGATTTATATAAATTCGGAAGAAGAAAGGTTCGACTATTGTACCCTGAGGGATACCTGGGGCGGGATTCTGTAACCACGGAGAATTTGGGAATTTGGGAGATGAGAATATTCGTTTTCTCCGATTAAACTCGCTAATTTTCCATTCCCAATTCACAAGCATGGATTATATTACTGGAGTGACTCGTGTGTTCCTGAAAATAAGAACAAAATTATAACAACAGCTTTGAAATATTTTATGTTCAGATATCATGGAGTTTACATATGTTCAGATATCATAGTGTTACAAGATGTTGATAGCCTCCATAGCAGCATCAACCGATTTACAAAGAATACTGAAATTCCAAGTATTGTGTCATTAATAAAACTTTTGAAACTTTGAATGTAAAATACAGTGGTGCAGATATAGCTGTTAAATTCGAAATAAGGATTTCTTGGCATATTCACAAAAATCAAATAAATTTATTAAATTATCAAAAGGTACCATTTTCAAAAGTAAAAATATTATATTGGAACACCGAAAAATTTATTTTAAAACATTGTAGCGATTAAAATCAACCAAGTTGGATTTAAAGATAAGGTTAAAAATTTAAAATCTCTTTTGTTTTGTCTTCCAGATACAGATAGAAATTATTATCAAACATTTTCCATGCTCATATCATACACAGTTTTTATTTAGGGCGGCAGAATTTCAAGTCTTGGTTCTATTCATCAACAGGTTCCATAGTACAACAAAATTTAGTGACAGGAGAAACAAAATGAAAATAGGAAAATGGAGAAATTTTCCATTGTGCTATTTTCATATTTTTTTTTGCCTGTTGATAAGTCGAAACAAGCCTTAAAACTTTGATTGTGTAATAGAAAAAATAAAAAATAATCTTATTTTGTATTTCATTTTCAACCGGAGAATCCCACAAAGGCCAATTTAAACAAATACAAACTTAACCCGGTATAAAAATTATAAAATAAAGAAATGTATTATTTTTTTTTTAGTAAATACTAAAAAATATTCATGGTTAGATAAAGACATTGAAGTAATAAATTATTTCTTTTAACTTTATTAGTAAATTGTTTTGGCCCATATCACACAACCAAAGCAATGTAATGTGTGGAAATCTAGGTTCAAGTTAATGAATTTTTACCGGAAATTTTCGCATATTGAAACAAAAGTAATTCAAGATATAAATAGACTGAAATCAACTGAGTTTTTATGCAAATTAAAAAAAATATTTATCAAAGAGTTTTTTTATAATAAAGGTCTCAACTTTAACTGCATTTATCTCAAAACTACAGTTTTGCATATGGGGCAAAACATTCTTCATATCTATATAGAAAATGCACCCTATCTGTAACGTGTTTGAATTCTAGGATATTGTTTTGTAATGAAAAAAGTATTAAAAAAAAATAAAAAAAAAATAATAAAAAAAATATAAAAAAAAAAAAGAATAAAAAAAAATTGAAAAAAAATTAAAAAAAAATTTAAAAAAAATTTAAAAAAATTTAAAAAAAATTTAAGAAAATTTAAAAAAAAATTAAAATAAAAGAAAAATAAAAATATAAACAAAAAGAAAAGCCCAGACTCTGTTTACAACCCGTTCGAATTAGCATGACGTTTTTTTATGAAAAAATATTAAAAAAAAGCTTAAAATTAATAAATAATAATAAATTAAAAAAATTTACAAATTTACAAACTTCTAAAGATGGACAAGTTTAGCTAGTAACTATAAGAGAACCGTGATTTTATACGAATTAATGATGCTGCGGTGGCCAATATAAGTGGCAGAGTAAGCTTCGCATTAAGGATTTTGAAAAAAAAAATAAAAAATTAATAAAAGTTATACAATATGTGGCATGCTCCGGACCTCAATGATGGTTGCAAAATTACATTTATTATTATTTTACCATACCCAACATTCCATTACAGATTAAAAGGAATTTAGTTGCTTCTATTGATTGGCCTAATCGCCACTGTGAAAATCAGAAGAAAAAATATCTAACACTTTACAAAAATTAGGTAGGTAACTTTTTTTTACTACTAGGTGTCGCTACCTGTATTGAATGGTTGTCATGATATGTCGCTTCGACCGGCTTTTAATTGAGATGAATTAAAGTGTGAAATTAAGCAAATGTTTTGTGTTCATTTACCTATGATGGGTTATGGGCGTAAATTCAATTGAACTCTTATAAAATTGTTTAGAAGTATTCACATTCATGTATTTAGTTATACGTATATATGCCCGCCTCCATCATACGCCATTTGAAGTGTTGTACCATATTAAAGTTTAAATTTGTCATATTTTGTTTGTTGTAAAACTCACAAATACAACAAATACCATATCAGAAATGCTCTTTACTTTGGACGTGTTCTTTACAAATTAACCTGAAAATTATTTTACCCATATACAGGGTATTCTATGTATAAATAGTAGCTGACAACGGGCCAGCCACCACAGATAAATAAATTTACTTGAGATAAGAAAAAAATAAATTAGAGAGTTGTGCTATAAAATAAATTCATATCGAATTTAGTCAAAATGAAATTGACAAAGTTTGCTGCTAAATCCATCACGAGAATTAAATGAAAAAACTCTTTGCCAAAGAAGGCGTTTCGAATCAGCAGTAACTGTATTACTCATCAGTACGGCTTGATTCCTGCATGTCGTATACACCAAAGAAATTTTTTTTTAAAGATTTTTCATTTGTAAAAAGAGTTTTTTTTTTCAGAAAATAAATTGTCTGATTTGTAGGAAGTATATAAATCTTAGGTTTGGGTGGACCGCAGGGTTAAAGAATTTTCCAGATTTTTTGTGTTTTTTTTTAACAAATCACCCCATACGTCTTAATGACACATGATTGCTATATATTCCTGAAATAGATAATCGTTGGAGGCTTTTAATGTTTTGGTAATAATGCTCCTCTTCTCTTTCTACTCTACGTTTCAAGGATAAATTTTCTTGCACCTTTTCTTGATGTATACACATCCAACTCAATGATGCATAATCACAATACTCGAGAAATATTTCACAAGCCATGACACAGAACTCTTCACTACTACATGAGTACATTTGCGTATTCTTATGTAAAACTGACAAAAGTTTGACTTTAATAGCAACTGCGCCATAAACTACAATTCATATAGAAAAATTGTGTTCTGATAATCTTATGCTTGTTTTCTTATCATCCTAATCGTATTATATTATTATACCTTTCCTGACAAAATAATTTAAAAAAAAAAATAAATGACTAGATTCATCAAACAAAAACTCTCAACTGAGTAATAATTGCATATTGTAATGTGCCGAGGTCCGATGAATTCGAATCAATTTGCCTACAGATTCGGACTACGGCCGCACATATACTATTGCAACAATTACTCTGCTGAGAGTTATTGAGCGTTAAAAGATTAGGTTACTTTTTAATCAAAACTATTTTATTATTTTGTTAAGTAAAGTATATAGGAAATGTAACCCTTGGGAAGGTAAGGAGACAAGCTTAAAATTACTGGAAGACTATTTTCCTCTGTCTTCCATTCTGGCACCCGGAAATGGTAGATTCAAACCATTTAAACCATTTAAACCATTTACCAGTCTAAAAATTTGAACCTCTAGAACCGGTCAAGATGTGAATAGAATTGTAAAGGAATTACTCCAAATTGCATTACCCTCGAAAGATATCTACCAGTCTCCCTCTCTGAGTTAACAGAATTAATGCAATTCGACATAAATTCAACTCCACATCATCTGAATATGCTAGCAATATCTGGACAGACAAGAAATATAGAAGTCAACTAATTGCGGTCCCAGAATTGATCCCTGAGATCCTACGCAATCTAATGAAAACCGGTTTTTTTTCGAGCTAATACATAAAAACCGTTGAACAGTGGATCATTTATTCTTAAAATATTTCTTCATGAGAGCAAGGTAAGCGAGCTAGAGAAGGAGAGATAGATAGAGGGAGCGAGGAAGATAGAGAGGAAGAGAGGAAGAGAGGAAGATAGAGGGAGAAAGATAGAAAGAGGGTGAAGGAAAGCGAAAGGAAAGAGATGGAGAGAGAGATGAGAGAGGTGAGAGTGAAGGAGATAGAAAAGAAAAAAGGGGAAGAAGAGAGAGATCGAGCAAAAAAGATTTAATTGAGCAATCTAGAAAGAAATTTAATTCAGCAGAGACACACAGCGTAGTCAAGATTTCAACCACGGCAATGGTGATTAACACTACAATAATCTTAAGATTCGAAAAAAAAATCCATTTCGTCGAACTCCATAAGATTTATAAAGCAAAAATCTTGCTATCAGGACAAAGTTAAGAGCTACTAAAAAAAAAAACTAACAACTAAACTCGTTGATCTTTCGAAATAAGCAAAAATAGAACGAAATGAGAGATATCAGGGCCGCTCTATATAAAAACATATGAAAAAAGCACATTTAAAATTTATTCACCACCAAAACTAGGCTAACCAAAGGTCTTCAAACATTAAAAAAAAATCCCATCTCATTAGCCCTGACCTCTTTTTTTTTGTTTTTTCCTGCCGTCGAATGCATCTTAACTTCACATCTGACAACACCTTTCATTTCCTCTATATCAGCTCTGCTAGTGGCGCGTCGTTGTCTCACACTATCCAAAATCGAAACAATAAGGGGGGGGGGGGGGGGGTTACAACAGAACGAATTTCAAAACTTGTGGCGGAAATAATTTATTGCCATTCACGTTCTCTTCTATTGTTTTCGTCTCTTTTATCCCAACCCCAGAGTATCCTATGAGTCTAAAGAAAAGGTGCCGAAGATTCGGTCGAACCCAAATGGGGGGATATAGGGTGTATATATAGCACCCCAATTCCACATTTCTCTGCACCATTTGTTCAGCGCCGATGTCGTATTCACATTCTTCTTCTTCATGTTACGTTCGAATGCTATATAGCCTCCTTTCATAGAGACGTGCATGTGTCCGAATGCTTTGATAAAATTGAGAAGACAAGGGATAGTCGGCTGGGTAACCCCTTCGTCTTGTTCGTCGTTTAAAATAAATTTTGTGTAAATGTATTTGAGGCGAAGACAGTCTGCATGGGTTGAAAATTCTTTGTTATCGTAGTATGTGTGTGTGTCTGTATGACGGCACAGGTTTCGAACGTAACGTCTGACGAGGGTGAATTGTACAAAATAGTACGCTCCACCAACTAAAGTTTCACTCTGGACGTACTAAAGACGACGAAATGGGTGGCCGCAACCAGAATACTTATATACCGCCAGCAGGATAAGAAAATAAATTTTTTGATTGAAACTTTTCAATCTGAGGATCTAAATCACGTCTAAGTCAGAAATAAAACGAAAGGTGGTCGGTGATTGAATGTGGAACCGAGTCGTTCCAAGCAGAATGGATTGTGTACAGAAATGGTGTGTGTGTGGAGAAAGATGTTAAGTCCTTTAGAATTTGCACTGTTCTGGGTGATTGGGGAGGAAGAAATTATCGGACAGACTTTGTTCCAGTTGTTAAGGCACAAAACAAAAACGAAAAAATCGTAAAATTTCTGACATTTTTCAAAGTTTTAGAAGCTGTTGTCATCACTTTCAAAGTAGTCCTTCCACCACCACCACTACTACCAGCACCTAACTCTCTATATTATTCCTAGCCGCCTTTCAATTTCTAGTTTCTAGAATGGACGACTCTCAATTCTGGACCTTTCCATCTTGTCGAACTTATACTCAAGTGAGTTTCAACCTCAAAAATGTCAACCTGACGAGGATGGACGTCGACGACGACAAAGATGACGGCGACGACGATGATGATGATGACGACAACGACGACGAAAACGACGACGACGACAACGAAAACAACGACGACGACGACTACGACTACGACAACAACGACATAGACCAAGTCTGCAAAATTTTCTTGTACTCTGAGTGATGTTGGGAAGTAACAACTGACATGCAGTCTTGACTTCTATACACAATTGAACTCATGAAGTGGAAAGGGTTGAACAAGTTATAGTTTAGGAAGAGTTTTCAGGGTGGCTGGGGAGTGTTGAAGACAAGTTTTCTGGAGCCACATTTGAAGCTGCACAGTACGATAAGAACGTGAATGCGACAACCATCAATCGAAATGTCAGGAAAAATTTCCTCGACTACGTGACATTTTTAGGATTCTCTTTTTATGGGTGACATGACGGATATGGAGAATGTGTGCGAATTATGAAGGAGAAAAAAAATAAGAGGATGAGAGTATTAGATTCATTGCAAGAGGGAATAGATGGTAATGAAGAAATCAGCAGCAAACTTATTAATGCAAGATAATTTTTGATTTTAAGAAAATGAATGAGAGAGAAGCTTTAAATTTCTTTTATAGAAAATTCTAAATTTTACAAGAAGGATATCGAAATATTTTCATTAAATTTTTGTCGAAGGATTTAATGAGGCAGGAGTGGTATCAAGGCCGTGTGTTCGTGAATTTAAAAAACACATCAAGTTCGAGGCGTTCTCGCACATAAGCAGTATCGTCTCCACAACGATGGACTTCAAGCAGACAAAACTCAATAAAAACAATATTGCAAAATGTGTTTTATAACGTTAGACTCTTGCTACTAGGTTTGAGGTTTCAGTTTAGCTTTGTCTTGCGGTAAGTCGGCTCTACCAACGTCGACTATTATTTCTAAGTTTTTTTGTAGAAACAGAACTATCCCTCAATTTTGATATCTGCACTTCTAAAATGATCCCTCTTTTGGTAATTGGAGAACCCTACTTATATCCAGGATAGTCTAAGTCCTTCCAGTTTAGTTGAGGAGAAGAAAGTCGAAAAAGCAGGTGAAAGGAGAGTATAAACATGTAAGACGAATTCTATTGAGTACATTCCCCAGTCACGTCAGATTTAGATTTAGCGGACTAAGCGGGGCACGAGTGGCCTTTGCACTGCAGCCATTCATTGGCTTATTGTACATCGCTTTCTTTATAGTTTATCTAATAATCGCACAATTCCTAGGGAGGCAGTATTTTTTTGTGGAGAAGTTTCTTCGAAGTCGGCAGGCTTTAAGACGTATAAGCCAAACGATCGGAGTCTACAATAGTTTACATATGACGTGCTCTGACGTTTCATTCTCAGCTAGACATAGTCTACCTATTTCAGATGGTGATATACTTATCCGATTCATGTAATTGTTTAGTTCGCTCGCAGTGTCTGTTTAGGACTCCTGTAATGATTCCGAGTTGATTTCTACGTAGCCTTAAAAGACCCAAGCCCATGTTTGGAGAAGGTCCTTTGATGAATCTGTTGGTATGTCTGGAGGCGATCATTGCAGTTCATCTCTTGTTCATTGGATTTACAATCCAGTTTTGAACGGAAAGTTTTACGCTGTTACAAGAGATACCGTAAAATGGTTTCGGTCCTATGACAGGCATAGAAGCTCCTTTTCTGGCCAGTACGTCTGCGTTACCATTTCCATGAATTTCTGAGTGTCCCGGCACCCGTATTGGGTTATATACGTCACGGTGCAATTAAATTTAAGGAAATCGCCGAAAAAAGTTAACTATTGGGGATTCTTTCGCCCACTCTAATAATTTCGGGGCACAGAAAAGATTTCTACCAAGCCCAAATTTTTCAACTCTACTCTGAAATCAGGGCTATTAAATTTCACCGGTACAAGCCAGGACACAACGTAATGACTAAAAGGTATAGGAATTAAAATCACGGGAAGATACCGATTTTTAAATCAAGTATGACGAATCTGATCCTCAATTATATGTAGATACGTCAAAGGAAAGGGATTACTGAATGAACAAGAGTTAGGGCCCAACTGAAGAGTGAGGATCCTCAACTTTCAACCTCAGGGGATAAGAGGTCAAGGTATTAGATAATCATAAATGAGTATTGTGAAAGTAAAATCTTATTTGACAAGATAAAGAATTTCAGAAATAACCTCCCATATGACACGATTCCTCAAAGTGGCAAGAGAAAGGGTTTGAAAAGCTTTCATAGGATAGACAGTTACCCTACCATGCTATCTAAGTTACGGCTAGCGGAAATAACAAAAAACTACGCACGAAATCTTTTAAATTTATTATATGAGTTTATGTCGAAAGATGTGGCTGTCGTCGAAGTACTGATTTCATGAGGAAGTAACCACAAGAAGAAAGTCATCTGTACTTATTTTCATGGATAAGCCTCATCTTATTGTCGAATATATCAGATGTTTTTGTCAGAGAACAAGAAATGATCTTACGCAAGAAATATACAACCAACTTCATAAAACATGATCATGTTTTATCTAATTAATATGTTCCAAGAGTACGAAGTCCCTCAATAAACCGAATAGGAACATGACCTGAGAACTACTTAACTCTCAACAAGTAGATTCCTTCCGGAATAGCATCAGCACCAACATCTAAACTCAGGCACTAATTAAATTAAAAAATAGTTCTGACAGCGTCTAATAATGAAGATCTAAGAGAAGACAACCTGGAAGACGACCTCCGTTCTCTACTATATACATCAACTGCCCGCATGTTATCATTGACATTGCCACATTCATGTAGGATATTTTAGCTGAAGTAGAAGAACAAAAAAAATCCCAATATGGTGAGATATGCCATTGGCACAAGGACGAAAGAGGTGGTATCCTTCCAGCTCTGTTACATCATGGATTTGAAGAAACACTGATTCCGTTAATAGAATTTTCAGGGATCAGTAATGCTTTGGAATACATCTTAATTAACAATTAAAACAAAGTGGATGAAGTTTCATAAACTAAGTCAACCAAAGAAATTCATTATAATAAGTAGCAGAAAAAAATCCTTTTATTATAGAAAATCAAAGCTTTAACAGAATTAGCAACACTAAATGAGCATCCACACATAACAAACATTGGCAAAAAAATATTTCTCAAACATTTGACAAACAATTTATAGGCAGTTGAAAATTTTTTTATAAATGTTTGGCAAATGTTTGTCAAATGTTTGTCAAATGTTTGTCAAATGTTCGTCAAACATTTGTAAAACATCTGGTAGGATATTTGTGTGAAAAAAGTTTTCCAAATGTTTAGATTTAATCACGTATTCTGTGAGTGAAGTTCTGGCGACATGGCTGATCTGACTCCGTTATTTCCAAACTCCGGTCAAGCCATCGTATAAACCTGGTAAATCACTATCCTAAATTCACTTTAATAATACCTTGCTGAACGCAGAGAACCTTAGCTAGTTAGGCTGTGATTTTTGTTTAGATTTAAGAAAAATAAAAAATTTTGATTCTGCTGTCAGTTAAGATTGGGAGAACAACTCCGAAGAATAAAATAAAATAATTGACTTTTTCATGAAGCCAAACAAGAGGAGTTTTTATTTACCATTTACAGCAATTATTATCTCTCCACCGAAGTAGTTCTTCTTACGCATTGAGTGAACAGAGGAAGGTTTCGCTTGACTGTTGACATAGCCGCTGCTCAACCGCAGAAGACCTCCTGCTTCTATCATTACGGATTCTACGGTAGCACATAACCTCAAGAGTAATTGGACGGCGAACACCGCTGCCGTTCATCCATGCCTCCGCCCTTGGGGCGAATTATATATTGTTTTGCTTTCAGCCTAGGTGTTCCAGTTCTATGCCAGCGAGTACCTTTGGCTACCCATCAAGAACTATTCGTACGCCAGGGCACATAGCACTACTTCAACTCTGGTGCAGGGCATACAACTAAGGCCTATAGCTGTCGAGTTCGCACAGCGCCGGTCGACAGATTGACATTGACATAACTTGAGACTGACTTCGACTAGCCTCAACCACAGAAAATTCACACGCCTGACCGTCATAGGGACCATCAGGACCAGTCGTGAACAGCTCTCTGCCCGTTCACTACGAGACCGTTTTTCTCTATATTTCAGACCAAGTGGAACTCTTTCGGCAGACTTTTGTGGGAAGCGACGAGTTAGACTATAACTCAGTCTTATCGCCGACACGCTTACAGCACTAAAGTCTACCCTCCGATCTGCAAGAAGAAACAACACCTACTATATCAATACCTCTAGCTTATCAAGATTGCATCTTATAGGGCGGATATCTGGTTAGATAGTCACAAAACTTCTGGTCGTAATTCTTTAAATAATTTAAAAATATACAATCTTTCTGGTTTTCGAAATTACGCAAGAATCTCTTCAACTGACTTCGAAATTCTAGATAATAGAATTGGACCAAAAATAAGAAGACGAAATACAAACTGGCGAACTATTGTAAGTTTAGATAAATGGCTGGCCACAGCTCTGAGGTTTGTTTTGCAATGGATGATTCTTATCAAAAAAAGTCTCAAAACAGTTGATTTCAAAAAATTTCGACTGTTTTTGACGCCTATATTGAGAACACAAGCTTCTTGCTTGATTCACCGCAGCCACTGATAACTCACTTCCATTTGATATGAAAAAGTCATTACTTTTTAGTTTGTCCTTGTACTCTTCACTCGATTTGTACCACAAATTTTGGTGTGTAGAATACAGATCTATTAATTTTATAATATTTATCTATTCCTTTATCTCAAGCATTACTTACTTTATTATTAAAAAATTTCAAAATTCCAAAATGAATTCTCACTACTGTTTTCCATAGCTGTTGAAAACTGGCTGAAAATACTGTACAAACTTTAACAAACATTCAATTTCATTATCCAATAATAATCCAAAACTGTGAAATTTGTGTCCACACTTATCAAATAAGCACAGATTTTTGGCAATTGTTTGACCCACATTTGACAAATGTTTGTCAAATGTTTGTTTAACATTTAGCGAATGTTTGTTATATATGGACTCCTGAAGAGCTAATTTTTATAAAGAAACCTACGATCACTTGCTCTAAAAATGCGCAGGACTGATAAGTTGCCAACTGCTATATCACCTTGAATAAATATTTCCTTCGCCAATCATGTTAATATGAAAACTTAATGCCGGAAAGGTTATTATCTCACCAGTAAATTTTAAATGAAAATTGCTCTCAATAGTTCATCCAAATTACAGTCTATCCCAATCTCGTCTAAACTACTGCTGTCCATAACAGCTAAACCATCTTCACAATGATATCTACTTTTTAAATCAAATAATTTATTTATAAAGCAGCACGCATATCCGAACTCCACGTAATCCCTTCACTAATCCTAACACTAAATCAAAGAATCACTTTCTCAAGCAAACAATTCTCTCAGTACTCTTGAAGCGCCCAGCAAGTCGAACATGATTTGCCTTTTAGTCGTTACATGTGGCACTTTACGAATTTAGTCCACATCACAATCTCGCACTCATTCTCAATATAAGTATTTATGGAGTCGTTCAATACCTTTTCTACGTCTTGTTGCACTCACTCAAATCTATCAATCGTTCTAACTTCAGGATCTGATGATGCCATAATATTCCCCTTAGCTTTAATCAGAGGGGAGAAAAAAGAAAAAAAGAAACGGGGTTGGTTTTAAATCTTATAGAGATTAACTAACCTTGTGATTGCAGTCTATAATATAGGAAGGACGGAAGGAAGGAAGGAAGCCAGTATTCTTTGACGAAACTTTTCATTTATCCATAATTTATAGAAATTTTGCTTTTTAGTTAAACAAAGTCCTTCAAAAGTCTTAAATTTGAGTGTGTATTTACAAAAACCTTAAAGATTTCGTTGAGATATTAATGTATGTTTGCCTGATTGATCATTACCAGAAATCAGGATTAAAGCGAAAATTTCTCAACTCTATCGGGTTTAAAAGGAATAAAGATTTTCAATCAATAAACCACTGACCAGAAGTTGAGAGCGCTCACCTTCTGTGTTTATTTTTTACACTTTTTTTTTCTTCTTCTCCATACCACCACTAGCAGTTTTTGAGCTTTATAGAGCTGAACTTTTAAGTTTAATAGGAAAAAAAGTCCTTCCTCATTCTCTCATGATGCCTATGAAAAACAGTTATAAGAAGACTTAATCTGACGAAAATAACTTGCAGTCTTGCACCTTAAAAAAAAATGCAAGGAGAGTAAGAAGTTATATAAAAAATTCTTTAAATTTTGAATAATTAAAATTCGAGCAAAACGTGCTAAATTTAAGAGAAAAAATTTATATGAGCAGGTCGACAGGTAAACGCAACGACTCTGATTTTTTTTTCTTTCCCAACATGGCGAGGCAATGTATGTAGGTATACCTGAATATGTATGTAATTCGAAAAGAAGTTTTAAGATTTTATCTAAAGTGCTTCTTCCTCTGTAGCATAAAAGCAATGTCGCTGTTACCGCGCCGCACCAAACTCTATATACACACAGGTTCTGAACTGAATACAAAACTTTATTCAACGCCTGCTGTCCGCCTGCTGTGCTCCCTTCTTCGTGTAAACCCGATCATATTTAAAACTAATATAACTGAAATACACACCTACACACAGCACACTCTGGCGGCGCCAAGCACAAAAAGCTCTCCTTGAATGTCTCGACATTACGTCAACCAGTCTTCACCCTTCACTCAAAGACATGTCAGAAATTTTTACCTCAAACTCTCTCAACAAATTAAACCCATTCGCTACCCAGTCACCCAGCTACCCACCCAGCCACCCTCATCCTAGGCTACCATCCAAAACCCTTTAAAAGAAGGCAACCTTTATCCATCCGTATAAGGGATGGTGGTGCTGACGACGACTAGTTGTAGCTCTATGCTTGGTTTTTTGGGAGGAAAAACTAAAAGGAATTTCTTACGGGGGGTGGTTGTTAAGGTATGATCCTTGCAAAACTCACTATTGCATACATATACAGATATATCCGCTACCATATATAGTCAACCTAGCACCGCTTGAATCCTATACTTTACAAAATTTTCTTCTGTAAAATAATTTTGTGAACGGGTGATGGAGCGGACGCTGCTGTTTTCCTTTCAACTCTCAGCAATATTCAGGAAACGCTCTGCTGTACCTACCTAACCCCCCCCCCCCCTTCTCTTACAACACCAAATCCTTTACCGTTGCCCTTTTGCCACTACTATGACTATGACTGACGGATTTGGTGAAATGTCCTTCGACCTCGATTCACCCGTTTTCTGTCGCCTTCGACGAATAGGTACTTTTGCCTGTGTGAAGGAAGCAAACTTCTTTAATACAAGCTGGAGCGGTGCGGTGGGGGTGCATTATCTTTTACGATTCTTCGCCTCTTTGTCTTTCTTTACGAATTTCTTGGAGATTATCTGCATTCTATAATGCGCTGCCAGAGAACAATTCTAGATCAAATCCTGAAGTATTCCACGTGTCCATGGTTCATCATCATCGTCGTCGTCGTCATTTGCTTGACATTTGTTGATGGTGATGGATTAGAGTTGCCAGATTTAATGTTTTTTTTTTTTGGTTTTTATTTGGATTTTTTTTTTATTTAATTTCTAAGAGAAATATGAAAATCGTGCAGAAATGTATGCTGAAAATTGTATGTTGCGTTGCGTTTTGAAAAAAAAAATTGTTTTTTGTTTCTTTTTAGGAAATTTTAGTTTTTAATTTTAATTTTAAACAATTTAAGAACTTTATTTTTTAAATTAAGCAAAAGGAAAAAATGCCCAATTTTTTATATAACTTTAGGCCCGACACCACCAGATGTGAGAGCTATCTTAAAAGATGCATAATGAATGTTACGCTAAACATATTTTATTAACAAAATATTTATTTCAATTCAGCGGGGGAAAGCTTTGACGATCGGATGTACTGACTATCTTGGATGAAAAAGTGGACATTTCTACTTCTTGTTATTGCGCGGAAGTGGTGCGTCGTGGAAAATTATTTTCTATGAGAAAAATGTTCAAAACAGAACACTAATGGCCATGGAAAAAAGAACTGGAAATTTTTTGTGAAATTTAGTAACTAGGGTGCATGTGACCCAAGTGCATGTGACCCAAGTAAATGTGACCCAAGTACATGTGACCCAAGTACATGTGATCCAAGTACATGTGACCCAAGTGCATGAAAATGGGTATTCCGGCGATAAAAAAGTCCCGAGAAAAGTGTCTGAATCGGCAAGAAAGTAGGTACACCACACGATAGTACCCGGCGAGACCTTTAATTTAATATGAAACATGTCTTATTGGATCCCCCCTTCCACCCCGCCGGGAGTTCTTACCCCCACTCGAAAAGTATGTAACCCGTTTTCCGATCGGACATAGCCCTATTGAGTTAGAGCTAATCTAAGCTGCGCAAAATCTAGTACCTGAGTTCTAAGCAAAAAGACTGAAATACTAAAAAAGTGAATATAGGAGTCTGGAGGTGATGGACTTAAAATGGGCATTCCGCTTTAACGTATACTTTGCACTATTTAAAATGATAAATCTGAATTAATATTAAGCCAAGCGAATTGTAAGTAGTTTTGCTTGGAATGCTATGAAGATACGAGATACTGCCCAGAAAATAATCGGTTTTTATATACACATTTGAGACGGAATGACGCAGTGAATTAAGTTATTGTGATTATAAAGATAGCAGAACATATAGGTTCGTCGTCTAGCTATAAACTCTGTCTACCTTCCTATATGAATACCAATGTGAAGGGAGACCAAATAGTGATGGAGCTACAATGTGAATCTCCTTTCCTATGGTGATGAAAAGAATATAATCAATCGATTTCTAACGTTCGCACAAAAATTTGACTTAATATTGACACTTGCATGGGAACCAAGTGACTATTTTTGTGAATATAACGATGCTGAAGTAAGTACAAGTAATAATTATTATTTCCATGAAATCGGCAATGTCAGCAGACCTCTGCCAATTGTTATTACTGCGTCCTTGAAAACTCTAAGAGTTTTCAGTCGTAGATGTTGTCTGTCTAAGAATTAAAGTCTTCTAGAAACAATTTTGTATATTTTGTTCAGGTCCTCATTCAAGGAGTCTTTGCAATTGAAACTCTGTGATTGATATGTAATGTGCCAAAAGCATTACGATAAGATCCTAAATTCTGGAATGCACAAGGAATTTGGTACAGAATAAGTGTCATGGGTTTCTACAGATCAGCAGACGCTTACTTTATATCATACACAACCGCTGGAGTTGTCGAACTGAAAGCACACTAGAGACAATCGAGCGATCTGCTATTCGGGTAGAAATACTTAATAAGATGAAAATGCAAATGAATAAATCAGAAGCTTTCACGCAGGTCCTTGATTAGAGGACAAATTGCAAGAAGAATTAGAAGATATGAAGTAAGCTCCACTGGGTCAATATATATTTTTTTTTATGCATCCGGCAGAGTTACGTGTAGGGTAAGTCCGGGTAAGATGACCATACGGGTGAGATTGCCAAGGTCAATAAATCTGTGACCTGAACGTTCACGATTGCATTTACTTGCACATTAAGTCAGTAGTAGCCGAATTTTAGAGCAGTAAGGATAGACACGCTTACTTTGTTTAAACAAGTGAGTTTTCTTGTCAAAATAGAAATTGTACGTTGCCACAAATTCGTAGTGTTCAATAATTTGCACTGCAGTTTTTCTGTAAATTACGTTTACATTAGGTGAGTCAAAAATAGATAGAAATTCATAAATAGCCTCAAATTCATCGCTTTGCTATCCTTTTGATTGCTTATACTCGGATGTCCAACTCTCCCGTATAATTGGGAGAGATGGCCAAGATATTTGCGGTACAGGTGAGCAACTTTCAATTATGTATTTTTTTCTTTTAGTAAAAATGCCTACCCACTATAAGCGTAAAGCAACATCAGGTAGGGGCTCATAGACTACAGAGGATTTAAGTAGTACTACATATGCTGGCTGTCAGAAATAGCTCTTTGATTAATGCTGCAGCTAGGAAAGGTGGAATCCCTAGAAAAACATTAGAAAGAAGACTTAAGAAAAATGATTCTTCTAAAGACGTATGGGTCCTGAGTCTACTTTAGGAGAATAAAACGTATTAACTCTTGCAAATCATTTGAAAAGAATGCAAAGCTCCGCATTTCCTATGAATATTGATGATGAGCGTAGAGTAGCATTTGTTTTTTCACAGAACAACTCAAAATATCGAACAGATTCAATAAGGAAAAGCAGAGAGCAGGATACGACTGGTTTAACTCATTTCTACGCCGACATCCAGATCTATCAATCAGAAAAGCAGAAGGTGTCTCTATTGCACGAAGTCAAGGAATGAATAGAGTAGAGGTTGAAAACTATTTCCAACTTCTTCAGAAAACTTTTGAAGAAAATAATTTGGTGAACAAACTAGGCTGTATTTATAATACCGATGAGACTGGCCTACAACTGAACAATAAAACGGGTGTTGTAGGTGTTGAAAAAGTTTCCAAAAATGTATCCATAACTACGTGCTCAGAAAAAGGAGAAACAATATCGTGCATCAGCTGGTGCAATGCAGAAGGCACATATCTCCCACCAGCTTGCATTTTCAAGGGGAAATATAAAAAGGAAGAATACCAAGATGGTATGCCACCCGGATCCGTTATTTTTATTTTACGGCTTATGTCAACACAACAATTTTTATCGAATGGTTGAGAGATCATTTTATTCCTAGAAAGCCTGCGGGTAAGGTGCTATTGAACTTGGATGGGCATGCATCGCACTCTAGCTCTGTGGAATTACATGAAATGGCTCGGGATAATGATGTTGTTTTGCTGTGTCTTCGTAGCCACAAGACTCACTACCTGCAACCACAAATCTTTGAAGTCATATTTCTATAGTGCTTGTCAACGGTGAGTTCGTGCTAACGCTGGAAGAAAATTAACCCGACTTCAATTCGGTCAAATGCTCACGCAAAGTTGGGGGAAATCATGCACGGTATTTAATGCTGTATCAGGATTTAAAGCAACTGGAATTTACCCGTTTAACCCAGATGCGATTCCCGACCATGCGTTCTTAGTTTTGGATGCAATTGTGGAAAGCTGACAAACTTCAACACCAAGTAATCAGGCTTCTTTCGAGCCTCAACCTTCTACGAGTGCTATGGTAGTTCAAAAATCAAATGTCCCTTCATCACTGATATTAGGATCCGCAAAATTCATAAATAATGTCGGTTGTGGAGAAGTGTCAACACACCCAAGTACTTCTAAGGCAGATGCCAATCCAGGAAATCTCCTAGAACAGATTTCTCCGATTCCTACACTCCTTGATAAAATTATAAGGAGTTCAAAGAATCTTGGAATTGTTTTAACATCATCCGAGAACATTTTCGAATTCCGAGAAAGGACCCTTAAAAAAACAAAATGTTACCCACGAAGCAAGCCCCAAAGGAAAAGCTTCCAAAAAAATCATGCAAGAAAGCAAGGAAAGTCAGTTCGAGTTCGAAGTCGGAAATTGACGTGGTTCTGGAAAGCGATGACAAAGAAAACGATTTTGATGAGAATGAATGTGTTGGTTGTCTGGAAAGTTATTTTGCGACGAAACGAAAAGAAGATTGGATACGTTGTATTAAGTGGTTGCGTTGGCTACACGAGCAGTACAGGAATTTTCCTAATATGTGCATGCAATGTTATAACGCTGAATAAGTAATTCTTTTTTGAATGTTATCCTACTATACTTTCTTAATTGTTTTTTTTTTACCAGAATGAACGTCTTTTTTTATGTTGAAATAAAAAGTGTCAAAATATTTACCGGCAATCTCACCCTTGCATTACGGGTCTGATGGCAAATTTGCATCTATCTGTACAGCCTCGTCGGAAATCAAAAGATATCACATATTCAGGGTTACCATATTTTAGTTCGGTAACCAAATAGTTTATATATACAAATTTTAATGCAGGTTTGAATTGTTTTGTTTTTCGCGTTCTGTAAATATATTCAATAATTTCCCACGGTGGCCATCTTACCCGGACTTACCCTATGTATAATGCAAAATAACAGTGACCTATCACTACTCTTGGGTGATTTTGAATACAACTGCGAACGCGAAGTAATTCTTATATCAGTTCAAATTGGCGAATTACAAAACCTACTCAAATATTTTCTATGTAGGTACTCACCAGATAGATTCAGATTCAATCAGTAGAAAAACATAAGAGCAAGAACACATACCTGAAAAAATGAAAGAAAAAAAATCATTAATTATCTCACTACTTTACAAACAAACAAAATTTGTTTAATGAAATTTTATTTTGCAATAAAAAAAAACAAAAAAGGAAACAATAAATTGAACTGTTTCCATCTTTACTGAATATAATCTCAAAAATTTCCATCCATCGACCCCAAGTAATCTTTAACGGGAAAACTTCTGCTCCCTTGTCCTTCGTCCTCAACTCTTGTGTACCTTTAAAATTTCTTCACTGATGGTGAATTCCTTCAAAATCTGTATAACGAATAAATTTTCCTCAGAAATCGTAATGGAGTCATCGAAAGCTCACTTCCTTAGCCCAGAAAAGTTGATGTCACATCCAATCTCAATCGATCTCTGCTGAAACGTCCACCATAGGGACAGTGGTGACAGCATCAATGCCATTACAACTACAACCGCACTATAATAGTATAAGGGTGAGGCGAAAATCTTAGAAATTGTTGGAAGAAGGAGGAGGAGGACCGGGCTACCTATATATAGTATAGTTGTGGCTAAAGGCATGGGTGTAAAATGCACCATCACCACACCCTTCTTCGCAGCAGCCAGATTGTAAAAAGGATATAGAAAGAGGATGGATGACAGCGCCAAGCAAGTTGTCTTCGCCTTGAATGCAAAAGTTGTTGCCTTCGGAAGCACTGTTGTGGAAAATGATTTCGTCTTGAAGTCCACAT
Source organism: Dioctria linearis (assembly GCA_963930735.1). Lineage (NCBI taxonomy): Eukaryota > Metazoa > Arthropoda > Insecta > Diptera > Asilidae > Dioctria > Dioctria linearis. The sequence continues at coordinate 175,692,982 of OZ005744.1, read as the reverse complement.
TGAAGTCCTCTTCAACCCCCCACCCCATTTCGTCTTACCAATAGCCCAGTCGAATATAATACAGACAGATCCGCCACCTGATTCACTAGTCCCCCCCCACCCTCTTGTCCCCTCCGGTTTCTATGTCATTCATCTTTCAATTCTCTTGTTTTTTAGTTTTTACTTGTTTTCTGTTGCCTTCTGTTTCGTTCTTCATTTTCTCTGACACTTTTCCAATCAATTTTCCTGCTCAAAAGTTCAGGAATACTAGGAGGGGGGGGGGGGTGGAGAGGGAGAATCGTATGAAAGGAAATGACACGAACAAGAAAAGAAGCGCTCGAACGAAAGGATTTCAGATGCATCTGGGTTGTCAGTTCACCGATGAAGAAACGAAACCGATTCATTTGAGCCTACGAAAGTTAACCGTCAAATTTGTGAGTTTCTAAGGATTTTTAGAGATCGTGGTACATAGGAAAGGGGGGGGGGCAGGGGTAGGGTAGCGGGTTGCGTATAGAATAAGAAGGTTGAAGATTTTTGTGAAGGAAAACTTAATTGTTGATTTAATTATTTTCGAGAAAAGTCTGAGACTAATGTTTGAATTAAGAAGTTTTTTCACGACTACAAACTCTGAAGCAAAGCTATTTGTGGACCCGTTAATCATATTGAGTTTTGGTAGACTATCACACCAGTTTATCCCTAACAATTTATTTTAAACTATACAAGAATCAGTAGATAATCTAAGACCAGCAATACCGACGCCCTAGATGACGCAGTCTTAGGCTAAAAGATAGCATTCGAACATATTCCAAAGTTGTTAGATCTTTCCTGATCCGCTACTATGGGGTCATATGCAAATCTACTGTGAGGAATTTCCTAAAAGAAATCGTGTCGCATTGGTTAGATTCTGAGTTAGGCTGATTAAGTTTTGCGTAAAATTAGCCATATACCTAGGCAAATTGGGGAGAGTCAGGCACAATCTTACAAACAGCAGAGAGACACCACTGCGGTTTGACGATTTTTGTATGAAAGAAATAAAATAATTCAAATCGCCATAAATCGCCCTGCATAAAAGACTTGATCCAGTTCCATTCATATAAAATTCACAGAATATCCAGGACATACCTAACAAATGGTAATAGATGGCGAAATAACCTGTAAGCTATCGTATTTCGTTGGACTCTTTTTCAATACTTATTCAGTGAACATACGCGTGGGGTGGGGGGTAGTAATTGGATGGAGAGTTGAATCAAAGTGTTTCTTAAGTCTGAATTAAAATTTATATAGATCAATGGGTTCAAACTTGGACTGGCATTTGAAATACTTTATTAATGCGTCAACTGCAAATCCGAGTAGGTTCAAATAAATTTGAGTTTTTGAAAAAACTTTTCCTTCAATATAATTCACACTCACTCTGCTTGAAATTAAATCTATTGTTAAATCATGCAACACAGTCTCCTTTCATTGGACCCCTATCATTATGTGAGTTTACCAAGAGTATCTTCAAACCAGTAGTTACGTTATTCGGGGACAACAACAGAGCTTAGAGAGCTTTACACACATTACCAATCATCTTAGTTTGAAGGCCGAGCCCAATGGGTCGTTAAGAATTGCAACTCGGGTCTAAAATATTTTTAGTAATTCAAATTTCGAACTTATTCAGATTTTATTATGATTTATTTTACAGTTTATAGGACTGCAGAAGATGATTTTTTTACTTTTATATATGGATCCCATCCACATTCCTTACAAATATTTTTTTTATTTTTAAGTAGCGGAGTGAATATTTATACATATGTAAAACTTGCCATTCGACTATGTTCGAAAAAAATCGAATTTTCGAAAATTACGAAAATATATTTTTACCGCTTTAATCTGTTTTCTGGAGTAGTTATAGTAATACATTGATAAAAAATTTCAACTTATGGTAGATATATTTATGCGACGTTTATTAACATATAACCAAATACAGGGTGTCCCGTCGAGATGGTAAAAAATGTTAATGGTCGAAAGTACAGTCTATTTTCGATCGAAAATGTTATATAACATTTTTTCGAGTTCGCACTATTTTCAAAGTTATAACCGATTTTCGATTTTTTTGAAATTTTGAAACTTAAATCACATTTTTGACCATAACTCAGTTCAGGTTGCTCAGAGTAGTAATTCAAGCCCTGTTTACCGAAGGTATTTAACATCAGGCAAATATCTAGAAGAACTGAAGTCCCCCAAACAAAGGTAATACCTACATAAATTATTTTATAAATATGCATTAGTGCTTACTTTTGTAACTTGTCTTCACCGAGAACTTCGACAAGAACACTTGCATCCGTATTATTACCACCGTGTGCAAGCTCTACGTCTGAGAGACTTTGAGCTTCGAATGGTATTTTTGCAGTGGGCTTCAATAACCAAAATTTTATGGACAGACGAGATCACATTTACCAGGGATGGAGCTGTAAATTTTCATAATGTTCATCACTGATCATCATCTAATCCACATTCAACAAGAAGGATCCATTTTCAGAGGAGATTTAGCGTGAACATCTGGGCCGCCATAATAAGAAATCTATTGAGCTACCAGAAACATTATCCTCGGAGAATTATTTATTATTTCTGGAGGATCTATAGATGAAGTACCCATATCAGTGAGAGAAATAATATTGTTTCAACATGACGGCGCTCCCGCTCATTCAAGCGCAGATAAGTAAAAGAGTACATGAATGAAACTTTTCCCGATCGGTGGATAAGTCGTGGTGGTCCTATTCTTTGGCCTGCCATATCAGCGGATCTAACATGTTTGGATTTTTATTTTTTGGGACGCATAAAGGCATTAGTAAATGGAATGCTACTGGAAAAAAATGACACTGCAGAAATTGTTAGAAGAGATCTGAGGATAACAAAAATTAAAAAATCTTTAATATAGAGAGGATACAAATTTGCATCAATCAAAATGAAGAACATTTTGACCAGCTTTTAAAATTAATTCGAATGAGAAAACTTAATTTGTTTTGCTTCTCTGTCCTATGTTTGAGTTTTTACTTTCAATGTAATACCTGGATTTCTTAAATTCAAAATAAGTTCACTTTTGTGACATTTTTCAAATCTTCTTCACCATATTACACCTTCACTAGAGGTGTCAGTAGACGTGTACTCGTAGGTAAGATCAATATTGGTTTGGCAAATACCCGTTTAGGGTTTATGATAGAAAATAAATTGCCAATAGTTTCAGAAATAAATTTTGTTTATTGCAGTTAACGAATCGTGAGAGTTTTTGCCTCAGGTACATTGATTCTTCCATCCTTGCAATTCGAGTTAATTTTGCTCAAGTTATGAGAAGTATGTGGCAGGCAAGTTTTTACTGTAACTCTGGCAATACTTAAGGTGGACTAATCGTGTTGGACTTTTATAAAAGAAAATAAATGAGGGATTCTTTCTATGAGAACCGGATCATCTGTTGGCATGGTTACTTTTCGAGATTTATGACTTTGAAATGACAAATGAATTTACTGACGAAAAAAATGTTTCGCCAATTTTTCCATTATGTGTGAACGTTTTGAAAACCGAGTTAAACCGAACGAGAGCGTGTAATATTAAGAATAAAACAACATGAGAAAAACGATCGTCCTGTGAAGAGTCTGAACTGAGTTATGGTCTAAAAGGTGACTTAGCCCGGCGTAAATGAGGTGCAAAATTGTTACACCGACAATGAGGTGGGGCATGTGCCGCCCTGACGATATTTCATTTTATTTTCATATAAGCAAATTAAACAGGGTGCCTGTTATTACTGGTTTTGATACACTAACGAGCTATTCTTTGCTTCAAATTAAAAAATATGCAAATATTATAATTAAACAAATATTTATTTCACATTTTCAAATTATGTTTATATATGTATAATCAAACTAAAGAATATGTACATACATATTTAATTCTTTAAAAAATCAACGAACAAAACATAAATATTTCTCTTCATGCCTCCTCTAAATCAGTATAATTTTTACTCTTGAAAATTCATGTTCAGTAAATATAGGCTTGGCACAGCAGTGTTTAGTCTTCCTGTCTTTGTATTTAAAACAGTCTCCGCATCTTACGTATCTCTCAAGTATTTTATTAAGAACTTGTGATGATGATTCACCTTGGTGTTGGGCGAACCTTTTCCGAGTCTCCTTGGGAATATGAACGTTTTGTTTTCTCTCACGGAGACAATCAGAAATCAAAGCCAAGCCTAAATTGCGAATAAAATCACGACGCATGGTTTGAGATTTGTAATTTTCTCGGTAAATTATATTGGCATTTATAGCTGATATATTGAGTACGCCATAAAATATCGTCATAGGCCACCTCTTTCTGTTCCGAGAGACGTTGTATGTAGCGCTCAATTCGTCAGCGACCTCCACACCGGACTTAGTTGAATTATAAAACGTGATGATTTCAGGATTTTTACGATCAGCTGTGGTCGCGTCAATACTCTTATAGTGATGCAAAGTTGACATAAGCAGTACTACATTATTTGGCTTAGGGATATATGACACCAAGGTTATCTCCTTTTGAAAGCCAAACTGACAACTATTTATATTTTGACGTGTTCTTTTGAAGGTATCTAGAATTTGTCCCTTATTCTTTCGAACTGTTCCTACAGATGCCAGTTTATGCTCTTTGAACAAATACAACATAATTGGATAACCAGTAAACCAATTATCAAATGTCACGTTTCTCCTTGTTTTTGAAATAGGCTGTACTAATCGGTCTACGATGTCAAATGCCGTATTACTGAGCGTGTATTGTCCAGGTGGCTGCTTTCCTGTATAAACTTCTAATTATAGTATATAAAATGTTTTAGCATCGACTAATGTATATATTTTAATCCCATACTTAGCCGGATAATTTGTAATATAAACACGAAACGCACATCGTCCTCGAAATAATAAGAGCATCTCATCGATTGTCAAGTTTTCAGTAGGAACGTGGGCCATTTCACAATTTACAACAAACTGAGCAAAGATATCTGAAATTGGAGCCAAGTTATCGGATTTTTTTCTTTGCTCCCGTGTACTTTTATCATCAAATCTGATACAGTTCTGTAGAAAATGAAATCGTTGTAAGGACATCGTGGTTCTAAAACTGTCGACACCCGTACCATCTGCACGCCATAAATCATTTAGATTTTGCCTATTCTAGCGATTACAACCTGCTATGTATAAAAGTCCTAAGAATGCCTTTAGTTCGATAAAAGTTGTTTCTTTCATATGATACTGCTTTCTTCCTTCTTGACGTTTCATCTACTTCGATCTGATATACCTATTCTGTGTATGAGTATATCACTAGGAAGATATTCCAGCATTCAATTTCTGATTTGACGAGTCTAGCTGAACCCTTTACGCCAGGAGCATTTATATTTTCGGAGCGAATACGGACGTTTGTCCGAGGACAGGCTTTCATTTTGTTTCGTCTTTAGAAAGAAAAACCGATCCGGGTAGCACGGAGGAAACTGACTGTTCAGTAGAATTTCCTACATCCTCAAAGTCTTCTGGACTTGCGTTCTGCTCTGAATCTCTTTCCTTGCTGCGCTGAGAACAATTATCACTCTCCACTGCACTTTCACTTCTCGCGTCATCTAAACTCTCGTCCGAAATCTCATCAAATAGAAGATACTGGATATATCGGAGCTCCTTGGCATTGGACATTTTCTTACATTAACTGAAATATATTATTATAAAGAATAACCAAATAAACTTTGACACAAAATATATAACCCGACTACGAGGTCGGGTATTACATACCCGGAACAGGTTTCCACACATTTAGCTCCCGTCACACTCAGCGCAACACTGATTCCACGAGGGCGTTATCTTCCCGCCACACTGTGCTCCAGCTACTGAGAAAGCCGTGTTTCGGAATCCATTCGTTCAATGCATAAAGTTTGTCTCTAATATGCCTGGGTATAAGATACCCGACCTCACTCACGCCGGGTTAAGGTTCTAAATTTAAAAAAAAAAACGAAAGTCGCCTATAACTTCGAAAATAGTGCGAACTCGAAAAAATGTTATATAACATTTTCGATCGCAAATAGACTGTACTTTCGACCCTTAAAATTTTTTAAATTTCGAAAAAATTTAACTTTTTTATTTTAACGTGTGTTTCGGTCACAGCGCAAATCAGCGCAGTCATGTTGAAAAACACAATATAATTTGTATGGAAGGAGGGGGGGGGGGGGGGCAGTTTTTTTAATTTTCACATCTGAATCAAAACCTGATTAGAATGGGGCGTTGAAAAAATGATAATAACTGTAAGTAAATTTAAAAAACAGAAGTGTTAAAATTGGGAAATTTTGACATCGTTGAATCTCAACTTCGAAACATGAAAAGAGAGGAAAATGAGACAATGGGAATTCGAAAACTATAACTAGTATCTTTCTAATATGTTGTCAATCCTCATATTAGAATCTTTTAAAAGCTTATAGTAAGTCATAAAATATGCAGAAAAGTCTTTAGACACCCCCCCCCCCCTCTTTACAATCCAAACCATTATATTTTGTATACACCATATTCGACTTAAAGGACAGTTATATGAAAAGGTAACAAATCTTGCTTTAAGAACCTACAAAGATTAAACGACTGCTGAGAAAGAGTACAAATGATGAGCGTTAACTTTATGTTTATTACGGTCAACGTTTTCTATCCACACTTACGTTAGCTGTATATTTGGGTACATAGCTACAGTTACAGTAGTCCTCGCATAATAGCACATGAACGAGGGCCTAAACTTTTGTGATTTGCTTATAACCAATAACCGTTTATAAACACAAATTGTGCTTATATAAAAATCCCCAAATAAAAGCACAAAACAAGCGAATTATTGTTAGTAAGCGATAGCGATATGGTATTATAAAAAGTTAGCGATTTAAGAAACAACAAACGAACAATTTCTTATAAAGTAGCTGCTGATATACCTAAATTTGAAAAAATAACATCAGTTTGTCAAAAAATACTTTTATTGAAGAATAATGGCGCAAAAAATTTGTTTTTTAGCAAAGCTATTACATAAGTATGTGCATATGGGAAAAATACACTGATAAAAAAATTATGAACATACATGTACACCATTGAGGAGATTAATTCAAATTAATCGGTATTCTTTTTCTGTGTCTTAGACTTTATGGACATTTTCATATACTGTTCTTCGAGTGAATCCAGGTTTTTTTAGTCTAGATCATTTGTACGTAAGTATTTGTGCACAACATCCAGCGCGAGAATCGCGTCCTTCCAGCTTGGTACCTTATTGACAGAAGCATCAGTTTTATTAACGTCCAATATGTCTTCGTGACTGCCTGGATGATCGATCTGCTTCAAGGATATCGTCCACCATCTACTGGTCTGTTAAGCTTCCAAGACATTACAAGTTGTTGTCACATTTTTTATACTCGTTAAATACCTTTATCTTCTATAGGCAATTCTATAACGGTATCTGTTTCCTGGGATCTTCTTCATCTGTTACAAATCCTGCTTTTTTGATACCATTTTGAACCGTTTTCGGAGTGACCAGCCACCAAGCACGTTTTACAATATTCAAAGCATCAAAAACATTTATTGACTTAGCAAACTCGGATGAAGTAACACCTTTCTCAAGTGCAAATAACTGTTTCCGTACGAGATTTGCAGTCGCTGTACAAGACTAGTGGTATTTGGAGGAATCATATATGTATGCACTGCAACGTTCTTAAGACTGATACCCGCTATCAATTTATGTCAAGCTGCGTTGTGCACAAAGAGAATTGCGGTTCTTTTAGCCCTTTTCATTTTCTCATCAAATTTTAGTGAGGAAAATGTATAGGAAAATGATATATGGAAGCAGGACATCGGAAAGGGCCAATATATGTATATTGGTCCTGGCGCATTGTTCCTTCAACAAAATATATTGGACCAGGGCCATCTCCGCTAATGCATCTCCAAATCATTATCCCTGGTGGATGTTTGACAGTTTTTACTATGCAATCGTCTTTAGATTTCTTTCATGGTCTTCTTCTCACAAATTGGGAAGATTGCATCTAAACGGAATTCATCACTGAATATCATCAATGGGTTTAAAAATATTCGTTTATTTCTAAAGTTTTAAGAAAACTACGGGGAAATAAAGTGTAATAAGAAAAAAATATTTCACCTTTTTTCTAGTCATCAAGTGTAAGATGCCGGCGAAGTTGAGACCATAAAAATCGCCTCTTCTTCATTCGTTTCGTCAGCACAGGTTTTTTTTGCGAGACGTCTACATTTTAAATTTGCCTCGTATAATCTTCGCCGTAATGTCATAACGGATATATCCACTCCTTGCTGTCAAGTCAAGTCAAGTCAAGTCAAGTCAAGTCAAGTCAAGTCAAGTCAAGTGTACTTCACACGCGATTTACGAATTATAACGAATTATGTCGAAATTTTAAACCGAACCGATATCCCGGGATATTTAATAGTTTTTACTTACAGGCTTTTATTTTGGCCTAGGTTTCACTTATGTCTTTAATGCACTTTACACTTTAATTGTTCGAATAACTATTAATTTTATATTTCACGATGTCGATGAATTATTAACAGCTTGTTGCGCGACGGCAACCTGTGTTCTTGTCTGTTATTTAATAATTTTGGGATTTAGAGGAATAAGGAAGTTGGATGGGAGTGGGCACACTCCTTGCTGATTTAGATACCTTATTAGAACACAAGCGGATGCTCTACATTCTAGTACAGCTGTATCCTGTGTGTTTCCTATTTCTACGGCAATTGCTCGCTTATTTGCTAGCGTGAGACCTCTAACCGAAACCTCTTGCCACTCCTATCGACTGTGGATGACGAAATTTTTTTTCTATTCGTTATATTCCGGTGAGAAAACATCTCAGTTTCCAATAAGGCCAAAATCACATGTCATTTTTCACGGCTAATATCTTTGCACGGCCATGTTAAAAAAAATTGTTTTCAGATGTTGTCCGTTTTCAACACAAATAAACCACAAATACAGTATAAACATTAACAATTTTTCTTTTTTAAAAAATCACTTGAATAATTTATTTTCGATTTTTATGGAACTTAATGTTATAAAACTCACAAATACAATTTATGCTGCTTAACTCACCACGACTGACTAAACACGAAATGAAAAGTATAAATAAGGATACGATTCGCATACCTGGGCATATAACTCTTTTCAGGTAAATTCCGTATTTTTCCCGATCAACAGAACTCTTAGGAAGGTGTTTAAGTTTACTTTTCGCAAAGTAAAATGAATACAAAGAAATCATTTCATGAGAAAAAGGTAACATTTCTTTCAAATTTCAGAATTTTCAGAGAATTGGTAATATATGATTTTAAATTTTATATTAGGGTATACTATACATATGTATTTACATGTGTACATATTCAAGCGAATACTCTGAACAGAAAAATTGAATCTGACTGTGACAATATGCGGAAAAATTTACATTGGAAATAGAAAAGTTAAGATACTTTGTGTACATATTCAAGCGAATACTCTGAACAGAAAAATTGAATCTGACTGTGACAATATGCGGAAAAATTTACATTGGAAATAGAAAAGTTAAGATACTTTGTTAATGTCCATAAAGGATAATACGCGGGTTACTATTAACAGAGTAAAGGTGTTCCGAAATTAATAGGAAAATGTTGCGGGCTTCGACAATTATGATAACAACCGGGTTTTGGTAATAAGCGGGTTGTTATTATCCGGGGATTACGTATTAATTCTCCTCTGGATGTCGTAAAGTACAGTTATATAATATTCATAGATGTTTTCATTAATTTGTGAGGTTAACCTTTTCAAAAATCGCTTCCAACTTTACATAAAATTCAAAATGATATTTAATTTTTTTTATACCTATAATTAAATGTTTAGTGGATGAAAATGGAAAAACTTATTAAGTCAATAAGTCATTATGATTCAAATCAGTTCTTCATTTTTCAACAACAGGATGATTTGTTCGAAAAAAAACTCGAAATTCAAATTAGATATTTTCTAATGTCGCGCAACAAATCTATCCCAACGCCTAGACTGCATATACCCCAAATTAAAAATTAAATGCTATTTAGTTTTACTCAGGTTTAATAATTGTATTATTAAGGTTTTGAAGTTGCTAAATAGTTTTTATGGTGATTATAAGTCATGCCAATTGGCCTTCTAGAACAATTGATTTTATTGTGATGTTCTAAAAACCTCATGGAGAGTAGTATTAAAATTATTTAGCATTTATGTCCATTTGTACTTTTAGAAGTTTTATGGCTGTCATCAATTTACCTAGGATAAAACCATTAAGCACCAAAATAGGAATTAAATACTACTTGATATTATTAAGGTTTTATGGCATGCGCCAAGACTATTGGTATTAAGCTTTGATAAAACTTAAAAATAAGACCCCATGCAGGTTAATATTAGGAAGCACGGACGGCTACTTTAAGCCAAAATTTAAGGGACAATTTGGTCTAGATAGCTATTGGGCTATGTAGGAATCTATCATAAAACTATTATACACAGAGGTTTTAAGAATGCATTTCGAAATTCTTTCACAAAATCATTTTAAGATTCAGAGACTTATAGTCAAATGCCGTATAAACCTAGTTCGTCTTTCCAAGTGTCTTCGTCATGTGACATGCAAGAATATTGTATTCCATTCGCGGGGTGTAATATAAGATTTGTAGCGCTAGATTTGATGGGGCGAAATATTTCTTACACCTTTTAAGAAATCCAAGATATTTTTATGCTTCTTTGGCAACAGAAAAGATTTTATCTGTTGAGCTTAACATACTGGAATGAATTAGAAATTAATGCTCCTTAAGTTAAAGTGATGAACTTGCTTTAAATAGATGAGACAGCTCTGGGATGGTTAATTATAAATGGTTAGACGTCAAGAAGAAATCTACAAGTCGAAATAAGTTTCATCGCGGATACATATAAAACTAAATAGATTTATGCAAGAGCAAGTAACATTATTTGCGTCTCAATAGACGGTTTTAACTGAGATCAAATAGATTTGAACAGTTTTATTAGCAACTAAATTAAAGTCAAACAAATTTGTTTTGCCTTTATAAATTAAAATTTAAAATTCTCCGAAATGTATGAATTCATATTAGTAAAAAATGCTTCGTGCGAACAATGCATATAGGTACTATTAGCCTTGTAAATAGCATAAAAGCATGGTAAAGATCAGAAGCAAGATTTATGTTCGATTGCAAATACATATACAAATATACAAGTGTTATAAGTACGCTAAGTTTTGTAATGCGTTTATACAAAACAAAATCTTTTTATTTAATAGCAAATGGCATTATATTAGTCTAGGAGCACTCACAAAGGTTTTACTTAAAACCAAATGGATTTATAATAGAATGAATTGTTTCAATTGCAGCCAACCTAAGATCAAACAGTTTTATTACGGCTGTACATATAGCAAATAGGTTTTAATGTGAAATTGCCACTTTATGCTTAAAATGCATTATTTTTAAATTAATTATTTTCAGGAATTTAAGCCGTTTCAGAACTAGGGGATATCATTTTCAAACTTTTTTTCAATTCCGAACGTACTTAAAATAATATCAAAATTAAATATAGTGTATATAAAAAAAAATATTTTATAATTATTTCTAAAGTTTTCTTAATTTTAATTATTTCTGAGACGCGTTATGATTTTTCGATCTATCCTATGTGATATAATCAGTATATTTTCAATCGCCGTGAAATTTGCTACATTAAATTGTTAAAACTGTACGCATATTTTACATTTATACCTAAATCTAATTGAATTACATGTCAACATTTTACTAAATTAGTGTATTAACGTGTAATTATGTAATTATGGACTTAAAGATTACTTTTATTTTGAAGTTTCAAGGCTAAAAGGTTTGCTGAAATAGTATTTCCAATGCCTTTTTATCTTAAACAAGTAAAAAAGGTAGAATTGGTCTAAGACCAATTCTTATGATACCCTAGCTAGATGAATGCCCGTATTAAATTTCGTATGGTCACCGATCTATTCAAATTTGATTTTTGAAGTTGTTTTTCGCATATATTTCTAGAACGGTTTGTCGCACAGAAAAAATGATTATAACCAATTTTATAGGATTTCGTATTCTGCAGAAGTGTTTAGTACAATAAAAATGTCTAGGACTGATCGTTTTCAAATTATACGTAAAAAACCTAAATTTTTATATGGCAACACCAAGAAGAAGTTGCCGGATTTGTATCATTTTCGAACTTAATTTTACTTTTTTTTTTAAAGTCCGTGTACAAAATTTCAGCTCTCTAAGTATACGCGTTCTCGAGTTATCGTGCGCACAGACGGACGGACGGACATGCAACAATCAAAATAACTTCTAATATCATGCGTGGGTATCCAGTCCATTTTGCTCTACAGTCATTATTTCGAGGTGTTACAAACGGGATGACAAGCTTAGTATACCCTATAGATTTCATCTAGGGTATAAAAAGGGTTGAATAATAGTTTTATGATGGTTTTGATAACGTTATGCGGATAGGTTGATGAGTTCAAATTACGCTCTTAATTTTATTAAAGGTTTTATAGAGACTGCAAATCATCGCAAAGACTAATCCAGATAAGACCAATAAGGCTGTATATAGTTTTAAAAATAGGCCCTCACACGTTATTGTGGGCCCTTTTAGTTTTATAAGAGGTTTGTTACGGTCATATTATTGTTGGCAGGACTATATAGCTTTATTACAAGTTTTATGAAATAGTATAGACAACGTTATGTAGGCTATATTAAGACTAAAATTGTTACTTGGGCGTACAGATGTGAAGCGCTAAAATAAGTGTTCTAAATTTTTTTAAATATTTAACAAAAAAAAAAATTAGTTTGACAAGTTTTCGAAATTCGAAAGTAAAACCATTCTATAGAAAATCAAAATTTAATCGAAATCTGTTTGGAATTGACATTGTAATAGCAAAATAATATTATGAAGACTAAATTCCACCACTCCCTTTCGTAGCTCTCTAAAAAACAAAACAAGATTCGCTTTATTCATTTTAATAACCGGTAACAGTATCTAGCCCATTTCAGAACAGACCACCCCACACAAGGGTTGTACCATGTGATATAAACAACATTAATCCTATCAAAAACACAGCCAAGAGCTATTTGAATATTAATCCTATTCGAAATTGGAAATTCGCAATATTCGAATTCGAAAGTTCAAAATGTTTTTTTTAACACGTAAATAATATCATGTTATATAGACTCTATTCTATTGTCCTTTTTACAAACTACAAAGTGCTGTTGAGCTCTTCTAAAATCATTTTTTTTTCACAATATCCTTCACAATCATACTGCAAACCTCTATTGTAGCGTATCTCTAATATGTCAATATATGTGGCTTGAGCAAAGGTTACCATTTAGTCACCGTTTATAACAATCAATTCATAGTATGACATGCTTCAAATCTCCCATTCTATAACACAAAAATTCATATTACAAATAAATCTAATGTTATCGTTACTACAAATGTCATTATTTGTAAACTTCATACGAATCACACTGTACCCAAATTTACATAGAGCAAGCATTCTCCTAAAAAAAAAAAAACTATCCAAGTTCTAGCCTCTAACACACAACGAGCAAACACAATTTCAATACAATTTTTCCCTCTATATTATGAGAAATGAAAATATTTTCACATGCAATGAGAAAATCCTTTTTGTTGCGCATTTGTTTGAAAAAAAAAAAACAAATCTCTGCCAACGTTATAACATTTGAAAATATTTGCTTCGTCCACGTACGTCGTAGTCGTAGTCGTCGTTGTTTCAGTTACACCCTCACATCCTGATCCTACACATTTGATAGTACCTACCTACCTACCTACATATTATGATGTTGCAACATTTCATCGAGCTGTCCATCCTGGGCCAAAAAACCCTATCCATCCCACCAACTAACTCTACATGAAAACACACAGATAACAATAATTTCTGCTGATGATGGTAATGTATGGTACACTCATCGGATTGTCAATAATTTAGGGATGAAGGGGCTTGTGTTTGGCATGCAAAAGGACCCTGGCTATATTTTATATCTACATACAAAATATAAATACATAATAGAAGCAGGGCTTTGCCCTGAATACTGCAAAAGTCCATCAAAGCGCAAGTAGTATTAGGTGCCTCCCCCTTTTATATTTAATAAAACTTGAACCACTATAACAAGTTTTTCAGGGTATCCTATAGAGGCCTAGGTAGGTAGGTAGGTGGGCAGAGATATCATGGCCGGGCTGTGACCGTTTTTGGCCTGTTTCAAAATTTTAACAAAACTGCTAAATTATGATTATGACAAAACATGGCGAGGCTATGGTTAATCGCATTTTACATGTTAATGAAGTGGAAAATTTATTACGCCAGTTCGTAGTGTATAGTGAACATGGTTAAATGAACTAGGACAACGCTGCGTAGCTTCGCGGACAACCTGATACGGTTGCAATAATGTGGCACTTTCATATTTTACAAAAAACAAAATAATTTCTGATTTGGTACCTATCTAAAACGGGTGTTGAGCTCAGAAGACTGCCATAGATCGGATGAGGTGACAATTTTTTTTTGTTTTTTTTTTTTTTTTCAAAAGGACCGGATCTACTGATGGTCAGTCAATAAACATTTTCTTTAGCCTCGATTTATTTTTTATACACTTTAGGTATACTCTCAAGATTTCAATAATAAAATCTCAACTCAACTGCATATATCGGTGCGGTGCACTCAATCAACCCACAGGTCTTTGCACATTAAGTGACGAACGAATGTGTACAAACGAACGAAACACTTAACCAGAATCGAGAGAACTACTACTGCAACACCAGAAACAGCACGGCGCTCAACATACATACTATAACCGGACCTGGAAGCCGATGACAGTCATCACCCCGAGATGACCAAATTAATCTGAGAATTAAGTGCATTCACCGAGCCTCTTCGAAATTTATTGACTTGACCAGTCCCTCATCACGTGTAAAAAGATTGGCAAGATATCGACGCAAATATAAATAAGGCGACCTCCGCGGTGGTGTCTGAATACCGCTGTCCGCCTGTTGAATGGTATTTATTAAGAAAAAAAAAACAGGTCATTCGGGTTGGCAGTTTTTGCGTAGACCTTTATTTCAGTTTTAAGGTGATTTACATGAATGTCGAATTTTTTGACTGGTAACTGGAAAAACAACTCTTTCGCTGCCGACTTCATAAGTCCTCTCTATCTATACTAGAACTTTAGTTGACAATGGTTCTTTTAATTTTGTCCAACTATATTGAAACCACCATGTCAGCATCATTAGATTCCATTATTCGGCAGACCAAATGGTTTACTTACATTTCATTCATCGAATCCTCGATACTTCGTCAATAGGAAATTTGTTAGTTGTCGATTTGTTGTTTATCAGCCCTTTGAAATTGGAAAATTGGGGGTTGATATATGTACATATGTTCGTATGTTCGCATATCAGCGCCCCCGCCTTCATCATCATCATCAGCAGTAGCAGCAGCAGCAGCAATATGTGAAAGTGCCGCCGTTTCTTCTTCCGTTCTTGGCATTTGTCACATGCAAACACGACACAAAAACATTTTTGGTTACCCATCAAAGTGATGTCACTGTCATAGACAGGGATTAGGGCGGCTTTGTCACAGGATATACGAGTTTATATATATATATAGGGTACTGGGAGGAATAAGAATAGAATAGGGCATAGGAGTTGAATATACAAGGCCGATAACAGCCACGTATATCCTCTGGCATTTGATAGGCACGAACGCATAGAGACTTTATTCAAGCGATTTACCATCTAACTGAACATAGTATAAAGTCAGCCGTAAGGGCACAAACAAACACACACACACACATATAAAAGTCTAGAATCACCACCACGACCACTTGTTCCCTGATTATAGAGACATCTGGCAAATGACACGATTAAGAGTCTACCAGGACGTATTTGTCGGTTGTGATGTTTCTCCTCTTTTCTGATGTTCAGAGATTGTCAGTGGCAGTGATTTGGCTTGTCACTCCACTCGACTTGACTCTTTTGGTTTTGGTTTGGGCTAAGCAAAGCGGTGTCCTTTTTTGTTTGTGTTTTTTTTTTTCTTTTTTGCATCGTTTGTTTAGTCATCCTCGATTCTGAAGAAAATCCTTCCGTCAACATTCATTTCTAGAGATTTTCGTTTATTTGAAGGCTTTTCCATGCTCAGTCGCTCATGAATTCTTCCAAAGAAGATCAAGTCTCAATTTTAATTCGTCCTTGAGTAAGGATATGTAGTGTATTTCAATGACAAAGTATGTGTATGTGTGTTCAAATTGAATGAAATGATAGAGAATGAAAGAGTGAAATGATTGAAGAATTGATTGTGACTACGACACCTGGAATAGTATGGACAAGGTAGATAGTCCTACCTAAAGGTTTAGATGGATAGATAAGGAAGCAAACGGATAAGTTTTGTTAAAGGTAAACAATTGGTACAAAGTTGATTCGACAAAGATTTAAGAGCATCGTAGAGCATCCTGGCATTACATAAGTAATTTTCGTCGATTATAGGAATTATGTTTTGAATTTTTAATATTGCTGATCTCAGATTGCTTGGCACCAACTAATGTGGTGAGGAAACCCATAATTCCAGATAAGAAGGGGTTTCTTAGATTCTACTAGATTCTACTAGTTTTAGTCGAGAAATTATTAAGGGAAAGGAATATAGTAATATTGGAAAATTGAAGCTATGGTGACGAAAACGAGACTTTATAAATGTGATTGTATATATAAGAGTTTTTACACAGAACACCTAACCCTCGATTTGCACGGTACTCGATTTGCACGGTACTCGATTTGCACGGTTTCGGTTTATAACGACTGAAAAAATTCCATTTATATTATACTAATTTTCAGTTTAACACGGTCAAAAAATTATTTAAAAAAAAAATTAAACAATCCGCAAATTCAGAATTCAAAAAAATAAAAAACTACTACTACTAAGTAGTCATAGTCTTCTCGCCTGCTCAGTACGAATAGCATGCGTTATAATGAAATATTATGGGGTTGGGTTGGCATTCATTTGAATGAGGTTGAAAATATTTATGCTTGAGCTCTGAGCTCTCAAAGAGGAGAACAAGGCCCATAATACAACAGCATAGAATAAAGCAAGAAATAGGATAGGAATTAAGGACTAAGAACAGTTGCGAAGGCATACGACAGACTATTACAGTAATAGGAACAGTCTTCTCCAGGAATGTTTTATGGAGCGTATTTAGGGTATTACATAAGGATGGTTGAGATTGGATTGAAATGAGGTTAGCATCCGAAAAGGGACCCTGTAACGTAGGCCATAACAAGGCTCATTGTTTACCGTCCAGTTATGAGCAATTGCTCATAAGAAAAACTGCATGAACCCGGAAGTAAGGGTTAAGGCCAATTTTTAATTTTGTTAGAGCGTCTGGGTGGGTCTGGGCGTTAGGGTATTACATAAGGATGGTTGGGATTGGATTGAAATGAGGTTAGCATCCGAAAAGGGACCCTGGAACGTAGGCCACAACAAGGCTCATTGTTCAAGCGAGCATGAATTTATGAAAAGCTATAAATACTTATAATATCAAAATAGAAATATGTAATATTGGTTTACTTTAGATGTATATTTTTTCGATATAAAACATGAATCTAATTGCACTATTTCAATTTACACGACTTCAATTTACACGGTTTCGGTTTACATGGTACTTTTGAAGAACGAATCCACCGTGTAAATCGAGGGTCAGGTGTACTGACTAACCGTTCTCGTGATAAAAGACAGTTTCCAACTAAGAGTTCTAATTGAGTTCAGAAGATGAATGACATTTGACTTTTAATAACTGTTCCTATTCCTACTTAATATAATTGATCGATCCCATTTCGACTACATTCAGCGTGTGGCGTGGAAGAAAGAATTATTCAATTGAAGAGAACATTTTAAATAGACATCTAAAAAAAAAAATTTTAAAATCTGTCAATTTAAGAAACACAAATCCATGTATAAAAAAAAACAATATAAGATCCTCCCCCATCATTCTCTTAGAACACAAACATAAAGTCAAGGGTTAAAAACCTCAAATGGGTATATATTCCAAGCAATAACACCACCTCAACGCCAGCCTTAAAAATGGATATTTCAACACCCGGTTTATTTACTTTTGAGGAAAACATTCTTAAAAGTCTCCAGAGAACTTGCTCTCACAAATAATTCTAAGTCCAAATTTGCAGGCAACCACCAGGAGACCCTCGATAAGGTGCAAAGGATGGCATGTTTAGGCGCCACTGGCACCTTTACATCGTATCCTCAACGTGTACTTGAAGCCATTCTTGGCTTACAGTCTCTCTACGTCTTTATTCAGAGGGAAGCAGCGGCTAGTATGCTCCGATTAGAAAGGCCAGATGATCGCACTTCTTCCAGGGTGATTCATGTCAGTATCTTCGAGCTGGTCAACATTAACGACCTAGAAGCTCCAACAGATACCATGGGCAAGCGACTTTCTTTTGAAAGAGGTTAGAAGATAACTATTAATGCAAGAAGCCAGATACTAGACAGTGGACAGATGGATCCCCAAAGGATGGAAAAACAGGCGCAGGGTTGGTTGGTCCAGAAGTGGAACTATCCGTTCCGATTGGTGCCTCACCTTCCATTTTTCAGGCGGAAGTCTATGATATAGAGGTTGGAGCTCAGGAAAGCCTAAATAAGGGCTGCAAGAACTCTAACATCTACATTTGTTCAGATAGCCAAGCTACGCTCCTACCTCTTTCCTCTCAAGTTTTTGACTCGAAAATAGTGTGGAACTGCTACTCGAAACTCCAACTACTGTCTAGGCACAAGCAAGTCACCTTGGTGTGGGTCTCTGGATATGAAGGAGTGGACTGTAATGATAAAGCGGACGAACTGGCTAAAACCGCAGCTGAATGTCCGTATACTGGTCCCTACCCATTGGTCCTACCAAAAAGCCACTTCAAGGGGAACTGCTTAAGTGGGAAAGCAGGCAACTGGATTTCCTTTGACCTACCGCGCCTGGTGAAGAAATTCGTCAACCCCTCCCATCACCAGACGAGCCAACCTATTGGTCTTAGCAGACAGTCGCTCAGACTATTTCCTAACGCAGTCACTGGTCATGGGCCTCTTCCGTCATTTCCTGAAGAAGATGGGCAAATCCGACAGTGTACTGTGTCGAGAAAATGAAACCTCTATGCACATTATATGTGACTGCCCAACACTTACAGGTCTAACGCTGTAAATCACTGAAAAACAATTATCTCTCCAGATAATATCTGCAATCTAACTCCAATTTGTAGCTTACGTGAGGATCCCAATAGGAGCCTTAAAAGAGGAAATCATCAGGGACGTCTATCTAAAGGCAGTCCTCCGATGGACCAGCAGGGATACCTGTCGTATTGCGAGGCAATTGTGGCCTGCATATGACAGGAAAAGGACAAGGGAACAGCTTAGTAGCAACAGAGCAAATACCAGGAATCTAGTAGGGGTCATAACGGGTCACTGGGCCTTAGGGGACCAACCTAGAAGACTGGGAATAGCGGCGAACGATTTCTGCAGGAGTTGTAGGGACTCGGAGGAAATTGAATCCGTCAAACATGTGCTTTGCGAATGCCCCGCTCTGATGAATAAAAGAAGTAGGCTACTAGCTAGCTACTTCTTTTCAAGTCTGGGGGAGCTTCAAAGTAAAAAGTTCAGAGACATCCTGAGTTTTCTGAGTGAGGCAGGATGGATCTAGGTTAAAGGTCTTGGAATATCCCGAGTTTCCAAGGAAAGCAGGATAGATCCGCGGCTTGAAAGGTTATCCCATGAGGTGTAGGGGCACATTGGACCCGTTGGAGGTCTAAGTGAGGCTGGCTGGATGTCTAGCGGCACCCCTCTTACCTAACCTAACCGAACCTAACTCCAAAAGCAATAATCGAGCTCGCTAAAAGACTCAATTTTGCCTAACCACTTTAGGGGAAGGCACAAAGATCAACTATGGTCGCGGTGTCCGCAAGGTCCCAGAGGCCTAGGCGCCCCTACTCTTCACAATAGGCCCACATTTTTCTACTCGGAACTTTAACAGCAGAATATCTTAGTTTTATAGTAAAACAGTCTCGCATGTCATGAAAACCAAAAAAATTATTACCTTCCGCATCCTAAGCGTTAGAGATCTGTAGTCAGACAAACTGTAGCCTTCTTCCTTGGTATATGAATCCATTATAAAAAAGCAGGTATGGCTTCAACCAGAATTTTTAAATCTATTAGCAGTATACCAATGTATGTAGCAATGCACCAGTCAAACCTGTTAGCTTACCATTTAATTCCAGATTCGCTTGCAATTTGCAGCATAGCAATTTATTTCATCGGGTTTAGTTAGCCACAACATCTAGCTATAAGATTTGAATGTTGCTTGCTTTTAAGATTTTCAGATCAGTCTCTTAAAGTTCTCTGCATCTCAGGAAATACTTTTGGTAGTCCTCATCTAAGCCGACCCTCACGGCCTTAATAGAATATCACAGTTAAATTTTTTTTAGACTGTCCTTCTCGGTCATAGCACTACGAAAACATAACTCTAGCCACTAACAAAACTATAATCTAGTACATTAAAGGATACGGAAAAACCTATCATAGAACTTCTGAAATGAATGGAAAATGATTAAACATCCTTAAATCAATGTCTAAAATTAGGAGCTATAACACAGGAGTGTACTTGGAAAAATAAAATCCCACAAAATCATCGAAAACATAATTTTCAACGTCTAAAAAGCATTCTTCTGTAAAGTCTTGGCGGGTAGGTATATATAGCTACCATCAGAAATCCAGTAGGAAAACTCAACCAGTAAATAGCATTATTATTTATATCTCTTCCATCCATTTGTCTGTGATTACCCGATGACAAATACTTTAAAGTCACGTAACCCTGTTTGTCCTACACAAGCTTGTAAAACTTTTCAACTTCGCGGAAATTGGTGCGGGTGGAGGTGGACCGGCGGCGTTGGGGGGTAAAAATTTCTCGTTGGCACCAGTCAACCGATAAAACCGCAACGACCTTCTCACTGACGGATTTCCATGTACCCAGCACAACTAATCCCACTACTTTACTACTTATATGTAGGTACTATATGCAGCAGGTACTATAACATTTCCTATAATACCCACCCTGTATTTATGTTACACTTTCATAACTAACCACCATCAACAATATAAGCCCGGTATAGAGAAGGTCGTATCCTTTATCATAATATGAACCTTATACCACCACCGCCCCCACCTCCACCATCAGGGTTAACTCACCTTCCCACATACCGTTATAGCTCACCATTCTTTGTATATTTATGCCATGAAATCCATACAAACATTAAATTTCAAAAACGCAGGCATAACTCATGTCTGCCTGTCTATCTATCTGTCTCAAATGAGTGCAATTGTTCAATTGTGTGTGTGCACGTCACTGTAAAATTTTATTACGTTATGAGAACTTAATTTATTACCAAAAAATTTGCTTGTTGTAAATTTTATAATAAAAGATATGAAAGAGTAGGTAGACGGTGCGCGCGGTAGGGCCGGCGCGTCCACTGAAGGACGGAAATGGTGCAGATTCAGTGAAGGGGCACCAGGATGAAGGACGGGAGCTCATAAAAACGGGAAAATCTGATTGCAGCCCTTGAAAATGCAATTCACGTGAACTGAATTGGATCGTTTGGAATTGTATAAGCAACCTGACAAATTTACAGTACCTAGTTGAGGAATAAATTCGATTCGGAGACTCACTTTTATCATACATATGTATATGGGGAAATTGAAAATATCCAGGATGAGAGATTGGTTGTTGGGGAGATTTAAAGGTCTTGGAGAATTTTTTAGAAGACATAACTAGAAAATTAGAGTTGACTTTTACATAAAAAAAACTTCCTACTTTTAACCCTTACGGGTGGATATTTACCCCTACATTAAAAGTTCTTCTTGTCACTAGTGCAACATAATACAGAAATTTTGGTCTTCAACTTAATATCTCCACTTAAACAGATTTAGTTAGATTTTGGTATCCGATATTAGTTCGTTTCTTGAATAAAAGTTGGCTTCATTAAAGACGACCCATTCAGGATGCTAAGCGCCAATTTTATGGATATGGCATTCCTCAAGGCTCAACTATGAGTCCTATACTTTTCACTCTAAGATATCCTCGAATTTATGCTGATTATTTATATTACTGACTACTAATTGGAGTTATCGAAGACTGGTCTGGACTACCACAAACGTGGAGGTGCTAAATGCACTTCTCAACGCCCACTTTGTGGGCAGCGGAAAGATAATGCGAGCGGCAGCGAATTCTGTAGAACGGCACCTACAAGACTGAAAGGAAGAAGTAATTAGCTCTATAGTCAGCGAAAAAGCGATAAAATGGGTGGTCTGTTCCTTTAATCCCCTTAAGATATCAGGAGTGGATAGACTATGAGACCCATTATGCTTTAGAAGGCATTTAAATACATAATAGCATGGGAAGTGCCGATCTATAAAAGCCGCCTGAGATTTGGTCCCTTGCCCAAGGCTTGGCAGGAGGTGAGGATATTCTTTATTCCTAAAGGCAGGCAGAACGGACCATATCGAGGCAAAGAACTTCAAACCTATTAGCCTCTCTTTTTTCATGCTTGAAATTTTCGAGAGATTAATTGAGGTGCATATAAGAATATATGGCAGGGCAACAGGGGTTGCCAGCATGCCTACACAAAAGGGTAAGTTGGCACTACATTCAGTGGTGTCCGTTGTTGAGAAATCCTGGAATATAAGAAGCACACTCTGGGTACATTCCTGAATATCGAGGTGGCTGTCAACAACGTTAAGACGGAGTCTTTATATAACGGACAGGGAAGGGTGAGA